>KQ435704.1:17627-47917 GCA_001276565.1 Melipona quadrifasciata
ATTTTCAGAGACTCATAAATAGTGAAAGTCTTATAAAAATTCCCGCCATTTCAGTTATAAATCTGTAATATCGATCGTTCAACAATTAATTGTTATCTTCGTTCCAATTTCTGCCGCAACATAATCAACATTTTAAATCTAATTCCCCTACTAACTATAATTTTTTCACCTATCAGACGTAATATGACTATCTTTAATCAAGTAATTACCCGAATGAATGGTTACACGTATCCAGAGAAAAATATCAGTCACAAAAGTCTACAACATACAAAAGTATATCGAATAAATTTCAAATATTTAAATATTTAAGAAAAAAGAAACAAAAATTTTCAAACATCTTTTACATAACAATTTATTTGTTAATTGAAGTTACATAATTATTAAAAAGAAGTGACGATGTATCTTATATTGTAAATCGATGAAAAAAAAATCACCACATTTAAAATCACCACATTTAAAATCACCAAAACAATTACTACGAGTATAAAATGTAGACATTATTATTACAACTGCGATCAAGACAAGTTTTATTTACTTTAGGAATTATATGAATTTTTGATTCGTATTTTTAGAAATAATCTAATTTTAACCAACGAATTAATTAAAATCCATAAAGTGTCCAAAACTTTTTTTCTGTTTTAAATGTGACGTACAGACTTCTGCAACTGATTGGGAGAAAAAATTACCAAAACAATTACTACGAGTACAAAAATGTGGACTTATTATTACTGTAACTATGATCAAAACAAGTTTCATTTACTTTAGATATTATATAAATTTGATTCGTTTTTAGAAATAATCCAATTTTAACAAATTAATTGAAATCCATAAAGTACTTTCAATAAGCCTCTATCTCCTGTTTCAAATATTACGTATGTACTTCCTGACCGTAACTTCTAGTAATATGCGCAATTACGATTCGTGTTCATCTTCATACGTAAAAAAAAAAAAATTCTCCCAAACAAACAGAGAGAGTAATGGCGAGAAACAACACGTACGAAATGAAATCATTTGTTAAAACATTGAATCGTCAGCGTTTGCACAGACACATACATACTATACGAATTATTAACCCTATGATCCTGTTCCCAATTGCCTGAATTAAACCACTGTCTATCTCTATTCGTTTCACCTTGAGGTTATTCAAGATACACTCGTATCTCTGTGCACTACTCGACATTTTTCCTCCAATATTGACATCAGCATCTTCCAACAAACAATACGATCGAATTAACATTCCCGTTTTTCTTTTTACCGCGTTCCGTGAATCACATTTTTATCAACCTCTTACCAATAACGTGACAATCGAAGTTAATTTCAAGAACAAATGAAACACCTCGAAGTTTCAGAATTTAATCGCTCGTTTGACGTTAGGAATAACTCACGTCCGTCGTGTATGACGTACACTGTTATTCAACGTAGAGACGATTAATCGAGATTCTCTCTGCTTATTGCGCACAAAGGAACAGAGCTAGTGAGACAAACTGGCAAGTGTCACTACGCGTGGGATCGAACACACCGATATTGACAGACCAAAGTTAGTTAGAGTTAATTTGCAAATCTACAAATGCAACGTAGAAGCAGCTCAGCAACCATCAATCATTCGAAGCGTACCACAGTTGACGTATTTTTCGTGAAACCGGCGAGACACAGAATCTCAACTTACTACGGGGGAGAATCAAGCGGTGCAGCTCTAAGTTAATATATTGCATCGCCTGACTAACCTACGACAAAAAACACTCATACCACATCTACACCACGTACCTGATACGACAAGAGCCTCGTTTGGACCGCAAGTGTGAACGTTTCCCATTGTCAGATCAGATTCAGTTTCTCTCTTGAACGAGGCGCAGCGATAACAAACCGGCACCAGCAAAACAACCAGCACTAACACCGTCACCGTACTGACACTGATCCGCACGTTAATCGGGCAGTGATAAAATACAGATTGTTTCAAATACCCCGGTAGATCATTAATAACATGCAACGACCCGTGTTAGCCGCGCGTCGTAAAGTTACGATGTCACTCAAAGCCACTACCCAAAAATTGTTCGTAGCTTTTGCAAAACCCTAGCACGCAGCGCTGCCAACCGCGAAACTTGCACACACGGCGACATCTCTCCAAAATGGATGCTCTTCCCTCTACGCTCGCATGCTCGTTTTTGAATCCGCGTTCCGTTCGCCTCGAGCGAGCGTCGTCGTACAAGATTAGAAAAAAGATTCGATAATCACGGAAATTCTTTGAAAACGTTAATAAATTTTCCGAGAATTCCAATTATAATTCCTATTTGTCGCACCTAATAATTTCGAAGCTGGCGCGAAAATTTAAATTTCAAAAATTTCGGCGTTATAATTTTGCAACGAGGTCTTTCTCAAAACGCATTGGAGAAAGAGATGATCGAAATGCATTTTCATTTTCTTGTTTAAATATAAGGAATCGAGTTTTCTTCGAACTGTATCAAAATATATTTGATTTATGTGACCAAAGGAAGAAAAATATATACGAAAGGTTAAACAACATAAGTTTATATGTATTATACATGCGCATATATGTGCGTATGCATTTTAATGTTTGTGTTTATGTCGTATACTTTTGGCAGCACTGATAGCTGCTGTAAGCATAGAACAAAACATAACCTCTAATGTTTGATACTTACATAAGTTATTGTTTTACTTTGCTTTTACATAGGGTTTAGAATATAATTCGTTTCGTGTAATAACGATCGTTAACATTTTATTTTAAACGCAATTTTATTATTAAACGTCGATAAAATGTCGGAAGACGAAGTAGAGAGCTTTGAGATTACAGATTACGACCTTGAAAATGAATTCAATATTAATCGTCCGAGGCGTAAATTATCGAAAAAGCAGCAAATGCTTGGTGAGTATTACTTTTTAAACGATTATCATGTTCGTTCAGAATGTTATTGAACTCTTTTTGTCGTTGTAACGTGAATGTCAAAAAGCTAACCAAAACTTCGTTGTTTTAGGCATTTGGGCCGATGATAGCGACGAGGATGAACTGTCTGCTAGACCGTCGTTCAAAACTTTTGATAAAGGACCAAAGAATTATACAACGCCCGTGAATTTTGTAGCGGGAGGCATCCAACAAGCTGGAAAACCAAAAGAAGAAGTAGGGGACAAAGACGATGATGAAAGTGATAATGAGAGCGCAAATAAATCACAAAAGGAATTTCCAAATAGCTCAAGGTAAATTTCAGACAATGAGACTTATTTATCACTTCATGCTCTCCTCTGATTGATAAGTTATTTTTCTGTTTGTAGCTCCGAAGATGAAAGGCCAAGTTCCTTACAACAACGCACATCATTTTCATTGAATACCGATGGAGACATTGCAGGTTTACGTAAAAAGAAGCATAAAGTAAATCCTTTGTTGATGCAAAGTGGAATGGGAAGTTGGGAAGTTTATACGAAAGGAATTGGAGCTAAGCTGTTGCTACAGGTAATAATTATTTTTTTAATACTATCATATAGATATACTTATATGCAAACATTGTATGATCTAGATGGGTTTTGAACCTGGAAAAGGATTGGGTAAACAATTGCAAGGTATAAGTGCACCAGTAGAAGCACATCTGAGAAAAGGTAGAGGGGCAATCGGTGCTTATGGTCCAGAGAAAGCTCCTAAAGTTCCTGAAAAGAAAAAGGATGAAGAAACAGAAGAAGGAAAGGAATCGAAAGCCAAGTTATCGCAATGGAGAAAAGGAGATGCAAGCGTGGCAAAGAAAAAAGTAAATTACATATATCGGAGCGTCGATCAAGTTTTGGAAGATGGAAAGCTAAAACCCAATAAGAAAGTAAGAATATCAAATGAAATGAGTAGGGTTAAAGTCATAGATATGACTGGACCTGAGCAAAGAATTCTTAGTGGATATCATGCGATAGCTGGAGGCCAACAACGACCCGACGAGAATGTTGTAGTTACCGATAAAAAATCTAAAATTAATTTTGCACTGCCAGAACTTCAGCACAATTTAAATATACTTGTGGATATGTGTGAGCAGGATATCATACAAAATGACAGAAGGACACGACATCTAAGTGACAGAGTAGTCGCGTTAGAAGCAGAAAAGAAAAACTTATCTAGAGTCATAGATCAACATGGTCAGTTGATTGACACGTTAGAAAATGTTCTCGCAATTGTAGATAGATTGATGGATGAAACAAATCAATTAACGTTACAAGAAACCGCGGATGCTTTCAAAGACTTGCAAGATAAATATTACGAGGAGTATAAAATGTACGAACTTGGTGAATTAGCTAGCAGTTTCGTTGGTCCGAAGATAAAAGATTGTTTAGCTAATTGGAATCCATTGATACAACCGAAACAATGTATCAAACTATTCCATCAGTGGAAAAATATTTTAGTAACTGGTACCACCACTCTCCAGACAAGAACTATGCATCCGTACGATCATCTTGTTTGGAATTCGTGGATGCCATCAATTAGGGGTGCTATACAGTAAGTAATTTGTTTCACTTGAAAAATTTCAGTCAATGTGCTTGTATAATATTATGTATATACATATATGATTTCTTTTTTGTAGACAGTGGACGTGTAGACAACCAGAACCACTAATTGAGTTACTAGAACATTGGATGCCATTGCTTCCAAAATGGATATTAGAAAATATTTTAGATATGCTAATTCTCCCCAAATTAACCTTGGAAGTTGAAGAATGGAATCCTCTTACTGATACGGTGCCTATACACACATGGATTCATCCTTGGATACCACTTTTAAGTATGTATACGTACAAAAAATTTACCATTAATTAAGAATACGAAGAAATTATGTTAATATATTGTTATATTATTATTGTAGGAGTTCGTTTAGATACTTTGATATATCCAATAATACGACGTAAACTGGGATCCGCATTGGGTGGTTGGCATCCATCTGATAGATCTGCTAGGTTAATGTTACAACCATGGTCTACAGTTTTCGCCAAAGGAGATATGGAGGCTTTTCTAGTAAAAAATATAATTCCAAAATTACAAATAGCACTTTCAGAATTCGTTATAAATCCACATCAGCAACATTTAGATCAATGGAACTGGGTGTATGAATGGAAGGAATTAATTCCTTCTCACATAATGGCAGGGTTATTGGATAAATTCTTTTTCCCTAAATGGTTACAAGTTTTGGCTTTGTGGTTAAATCATTCTCCCAATTATGATCAAGTTACGAATTGGTACATGGGATGGAAAAGTATGTTGAGTGAAAAAATATTGGCCGAACCATTGGTGAAAGGTACATGTCTAAAATTGCAAAAAAAAAAAAATGAATTTTTACTAGCGAATAAAGTTGTAAATCTATAATTATACATTTGTTGATTTACAGAACACTTCAAAAAAGCGTTAGAAATGATGAATAGAGCAGTTTCCGTGCCGCAGAGTCATCAACCTGGCGCGATGGAACAAGTTTCGTATTTAACAAGCTTAGAAAGGACTCAACCTACCATGTCACAAATGCCTTCAACCGCTCAACCTAGAATGGAGGTACGATTTAATTTTAATTTACTTTCAACCTTTGGATCACTAGATTGCGGGATCTGTGTTGGAGTCAGTCTGACTTCATATTATTATAAATATAATCTGGTTTTATATTTTTAATTTAATATTATTTTCTCAAAATGTTATAGTTAGATTCGACATTTTTGCCGTTTGAAAAAATTAAAAGATGCAAAAATAAATATACATAATATGTAAAAACACATAAAATATCTATTTTTATGCACTTGGAGAAATTTATAAAAGTGTAATATTTTTATGCATTTAGAAAAATTTAGAAATATATACATGTATACAAAACATCCAAAGTACAGCACTTGTTATAATATTTAAAGAGTAAAACAAGTTACTGTTTAAATTCTATTTTTTTATCTGTTTTTCTTAATTCCAGTTATAATCTAGTTAATCTAGTTTTTTAAATCTAGTTATAATATTTAAAACAACATCTGTAAAACATGATACACATAAGTATCTTGTTGTAAAAAAATATTACCTATAAATTTGTAACGCAGATGCTTAGATGATTATTTGCAACGTTTTATTCAGCAAAGATGTTATTGCTTTCAAAACAGTCAGTCACCAGTATGCTAAATTAATAAAGTTCTATAAATATCTTATCAATACTATATATCATTTTTTTGCAGAGACTTGCCGAAGCAGTCAGAACAGCATCACAGATACCTCAAGGTTTCAAAGACCTCGTTGAAAAGAAATGCGAAGAACGAGGAATATTATTTATGCCAATACCAAATCGGTATAGAGAAGCAAAACAAGTGTATAAAGTTGGCAATGTTCAAGCTTATATAGACGGAAATGTTTTATTCGTTTGTCACAATGGCATGAATTGGATGCCAACGCACTTAAATGCTTTACTAGACATGTCTGAACTTTAGAATGTTCAGACAATCTGTATAATTATTTGTCTTGTATATATGTTGTAAAATAACCTTTTAAGACACAATATTAAAAGAATTACACTGGATCAAATGCAAAGAAAATAAAATTAATTGTCATTTTTTATATATCTGGATTTACTATAATTCATTACAAACCCTTTCTTATCTACATCTGGTACATCATTCAACAACATAAACTATAAGAAGCGACTATTATGATTATATTTGTAAATCTTTTCTAAATTAAAATTTTGATAAATATATGTATATAGAAGTTACAAAATATTTACTACAAACATATTTTCTGTAGCTATTTTAAGCATATAATAAACGTTAAAAATGATCTAACTGTGAATATTAAATGAATATTATGATGAATATTTATTAATATAATGCAATTATTAATAATTGTATTACACTTATATTAAATTAAATATTAACATACATAATTATATTAAATATCTTATAATTTGTGTTATAGATTTTTTAAATTATTTCAAACTTGACTAATATAATCATGACAGTTGACTACAATATTAATGAAATTTCAAAAGATTTTATATATACGTTAGAAGTTTCTATAAATGTTCAATTACTTTCCGAGGTAACTGTACCGAATATTTGAAGTAATTTCTAGCCTATTACTACATAGTCCACTTCCATTAAAAATCATGTGTGTTTGCATCTTTGAATTCATATCCTACCCTTCCTCTTCATTTTCTGTCTTACCGTGCTTGGCGCACAAGGGTGATTCTGTATCCTTTCCTCAAGTTCTTGCTCCCGTTGATTGCGATTCCGATTTTTCGTTTTCGTTGCAGCTGTCGGACGTCGGACAAGAAGTTGGACCAGCTGGTGTACGCGCTCATCGTATCGTATCACGTCACGTCTCGTCGCATTGCCGTGAAACTTAAAGTGTGTGTTTTCCACATATTGTATAATAATATATTATGATATCAATTGGAATATATCATAATTATATTTATAATAATAACTATCGTTATATATTATTATAATTATAATTATATCATTCATCAGCCTTAATTAAATCATTTTTCTTCACTGTGTTTTCTATTATATCGTTTTTATTTAGTTTAGATTGTAGTAAATGGATTTAATCGCCAAGAGTTCATTTAATTGGGAATTAATTGAAATTTGGTTGAAATGAAGGAAAGCAATAAAAACAGCATCGATGCAATAATATTTTCACACTGTCACATGAACGAAATTGTACTTAGTACCTACGATTTGCAGTCTTTGGATTGCTTTCAAAGGATTGTGACAGTAATGAATTTCAGGCTCGATAGTCAAAATTTTATTTACGTTTGTATATGTTTCTAGGGATACGATGAAGAAACCTCTGCCTGTTAAGTAACAAGGTACGCTAGACCTCATGATAACGATAGTCAAGTCTTTCCGCATCATCATTCCGCTTGTGGTCGACGGCAAAAATGGCCGAGGTCCTCTATATACAGCGATGGTTATGTTTAAGCTTTCTCGTATGATGCAATCGCAGCTGTAGGTGAACATTAGTAATTGGCATAAACACCAATGATATGTGACAGATGAAGATCGTGCGTACTATATTCGATGTTTTTACCTGTGATGGACAAATATGAAGACGGTCTTCGTTAAAAAATTCACACGTATTTATTTCTACGTTTTTAAAACTAGAAATTTTATTGGAAGTTATTATGACACAAAAACCTGACAATATATACAATGTGGATTAAGTAATCATTTTTTCACATTGTCAGGTTTTCGCTGTTAGATTTTTATCTGTCTATCCGGTTGTATTATATAATACTTGTTTTCTACGCTGCTATGCTAATTTTGTGCAAATAATCGACATTATTAGGTACTTGGTAAAAATGAGCATTATATCAACCGGTAATTGGCCATCATAGTAAATATTATACTAACTATCAATAATTGGTATCCGTGGAGACAAATCATTATACTAAAAACCAGTATTTGCACGAGAACAATCAAATTGAATACTTTTTCCAGTTTCTTGCAATATGCTATAAGCGCTTGATGTTGCTGGATACACTTTTTAAAAGTTTCGTAATATTTGTTTGCGAAGCACGATGAATTTGCGCTAAATTTCTGATTTTTTTCTAGCGTCTCTCTGTTCATTAAATCCGTTATATTGGAAATCCTGTATTGCAATACTCGAAACTGAGCAGCCACGTGTAGAGTTAAAACGCATAAGAAATTGTCGAAGCAAAAATAAGTTATCCCAATAAGATATGATATAAGGACAAAACCTGTGAATTTTGTTCAAATAATATTATTAAATATTATTGGGTGATTATTAAATGTTATCAAGTATTGTTGAGTGATTATTAAATATTTTTTTTTTCTTTTTTTGGTGGTGAAATTAATGAAATAATGACGATAACAGAGTGATGAAATGACAATACCTGTAGAACAAACGTTATTTCGTAGTATGGTGTTACAGTCAACCCACATGTTGAATGGAAGTATCCTGTCTGACACGTTTCTTGAAATATTTGCTGAAATAGATGTTCATTTTCCTCCCTATGAGAAGGAAATACAGGTGACGTAATAAATCTTTGTGTAAAATGAAAATAAAAAGAAAATTATTTCATCTTTGTATATATTGTATTAATGAGGATAGTGGATTGTAAATTAAATCATATTGGATTGAACGGAAAATTTGTTTCATTTTAACGATCAATTTGGACATTTACACAATACGATACAATTAATCAAGATGTTCGTCAGATTTCCAATGATTCTTTATTATCTTCCTAGTATAATGCATTTTAATTCCTAAATCCAAGATTTATGCGGATTTGTTCTATGTGGTCTGCTAGTACGAAAAGAAAAATATTAGAGAGAAAAGCTGGCATCAGTTATAAAAATACTTATTTCATATAAAAAAAAAATACGAAAAAAAATAAGATAATTATTTTACAGCAAAATATGAATATATAAGTATATATGTCATGAAGTAAAAACTTCATAGGAGGTGGTTGCTTCATCCTTTCTGCTGCACTCTCACTCCATAAAATTGAATAAATTACCACTTTTTAATTACCACTTTTTAGTTTTGAATAAATTATAATTCCGTTCAACGTAATATTTATAAAAATTTTAATTAATCGACTTACCGATAATTGGTTTAAGAACGTAAGCACCAAGAGTCGCCACGATGGAAAAGGTCAAGAATGAAACAAAGAAGATACACTTTCGTTTACAGCCGATTATAATTCTTTCCTCATAGTCGTTATAATCCGCACACAAAAATCTCTCTTGCAAGTACAAAATTAAACGGAAAAAATCTTCCTTGTGTAATGTAAATACAATGTGACGTAAATACAAGTCTTTAAACAAAAATGTTAAATATTCATGTAATATGTGTCAATTTGCGAAAAAAAAATATAATTACACGAACAATTAAAATTTTTTAAATTTAGAAATTAAGATATATTCTTAGAAGAGAAACTATTAAACGAAACATTAAATAAGATCATCTTGGCACGTAGCATGCAAATAGGTATAAAGAAACATGGACTAAGAACAAAGAAGTTTTGCTTTAATTTCAAGTTATTTTTGTACTAATTTATAACGGATATGTTACACACACACACACACACACACACACAAAGGAAAGAAAGACATTCGGTAATGATATTCAACATACTAGACATATGTATATGCTCAAGAGAATACTGATGTAATAATCTACATATTCTCTCTACTTCACGATACGTAATACGTCAGAAAATGAGAATAGAGTGTGCTATCTTTCCGTCCCGCGGTATATATGTTAATTGTGTACTTACACTAAAACCGAAGATGATCGCGATCATCCTGTAACCCACAGTAATGTTTCTAACGCGTTGCTCGGACTTGTTGGCCGCCATCCATAGTCCCACAAGTTTCATAAAAATGGATGTTAAGCTGATAGATACGTCGTCGGTTTTGAGAAAACTCATATCGTGTTGTTAACAACCGGCTGAACCCGGTTCGGATATTAAACTCGTATTCGCATTGATTGATCGGAGACGATCAATCGCTTTGATCTATTGGCATCCCCCATTCACACAATCGTGTTCTTCGTAGTAATTTTATAGTACCGCCGGAAAAAAGTACGTCGGAAAAAAGGGAGAAAAAGAAAGGGAAAGAAATGAAAAGAGGGAAAGGGAATATAACAGAACGCTCGATCACAGTCCCTGGATACTCTACTATACTTTATTATTTGGCAGCCAGTATATTAACCGGATCGATAAATTATGCATGATTTCTGAGTCTGAAAAGACCCAGAATTAGTGTGTGAAATCAGACTACTGTCAACAGCTGTGCCATTTTTGTTAAAGGGAAATGTAGCATGTTGAAACTCACATGCAGCATAAGAAACTTGATTGTAAGATTCTTTGTGTTTTTAGAAAGGGAAAAAAGTGCAATCTGTGGCGAAAGAAGATCTACTGAGATAATGGACTCACTTGTGATCTGATTCGTTTGCGATATGACTAATTTAGTAAGTTGACTTAGTTGACGAGAGAAATTTACCTCATTGTGTTTTAATCGTTCGAGCTAATTAAAATGTTGAAATGAATAATTGATTGTTTATTAAAATTGCATATATTAATTACAGTAAGACCTCGATTGATTGATGGGATTTTAATTATATAGAATTCCGGTTACCAGTTTTCTTATGTTTACTGATATATCTATAATACGTCCGATTTAAATGATTCATTTATATATTCAAATCTCCTTCATCAGTTGTTTTCTATCACTGCATAGAGAAAAATTAAACAAACACACATACAAAGAAATTTTATATAAAGAAAAACACTTTTAGTTATTTCTTTTCGGATCTCGATTATTTGCTGAATTTCGATTTATTCGGATTGTTTGTGCCTCAATTACGCTGGTTACTCGAGATTCTACTGTGTATTTATTTTATTTTATTCATTTATAATTTATATGAGAATTTGTTTAATTAATTTAACTAATTAAGCACGAAAAAAGCATTAAAATGAAAGATTAAATGTTTGATTTAACGACAAAATGTCTGTGAATATTCACATTTAAAAACATATACATGCATTTATCGATAGAATATTAATAAAATATAATAAATTTTTTTAACTAAAAGTTTATACAAAGCTTTCTTTCTCTTTGTATCGTGACTCTCTTTTTATACTACGAATTCAGTGATTCATAAGACATTGTATGATCATTATCTTCTTTTTATTTGCATCTTATGTACATATAACTATCTAACGAAAGCTGATTAATTAATTTTATCATTATAGAATTATATTTTTTTCTAATCAATTTAATTTATAGGATATAAACGTTTACGCTGTTTACAATCAATATATATCACGAAACGGCACGTTGTTTTAATAACGTGAAGTATGATGCCGCTGTACTTATAACCTGCAAAAGACGATACGCATGAACAATTTTATACTTCACGATAGTTTTCATCACAAAATGATAGGTTGTAAAGCGTGAACTTCTTTTAAAGTGTGAATGTTGCTGTCGTGTAATTTTATCCAACAACTGAATAGTAATTTATCCATATTTTCTGGGATATAGCAGATAAAAGTATTTGTATAAAATGTACTTAAAAATTTCACAGGATGGTATTTTTACATTACTTTCGATCTTGAATATTGTTTAACATTTTTCACATCGATGAAATAATCAGAGACGTACTTTTCTGATCGTGAAAAACGCGAAAGTTGGGCATTGATTTTTTTTTTGTCCTGATTTGCCAAAAGGGTCTGTCCATTATTTTTCTATAAATACATCTACGTATATCTTTATCTGTTTTCTTTATTTACTGATACGAATTAATCGGAGGCTGGCAATATCACGAATATCGACATATTTCGACTTGTCAATAGCAAAGGGACGTACTTATCCTTACGTTCTATAGATAAAAAATTTTCAAACTATCTAAGAACACATTTTCATCACATTTACGTCAGATCGAACGGGTTAAATTAAAATAAAATCCTTCAGTAATCGCTAGATCTAGTGACAAGTGGTAATTAACATTAATGTTACTTACGTTAGTGTATGTTTCTAGTGACACAATGAAGAAACCTTTGCCTGTTAGGCAACAAGGTACACTGGACCTCATGATAACGAGAGTCAAATCCTTCTGCATCATCCTTCCGCTTGCAGTCATTGATACTAGTGGCCAAGGTGCTCTGTACGCTGCAGTGGATACGCTCATACTTTCGCGTATGATACAGTCGCAACTGTAAGTGAACATGAGTAATTGGCATAAGCATGCTCCTATGTGAAAGCTGAAGATCAAACGTGTCCTTGTAGGTACATCTGACTGCAAGAAGTAATATTATTTGTAACGTATCTGGTTGAAGTATGAAATTCGTGTGGAAAAATTTAAGTATGCGACATGGAAAAAATTTGTAATATATTTTTATATCTTTACTTGTATATCTTTACTTTCACGAGAGATTTACTTTATACGTTGTAAATCGATAAAATTTCCATGAAAAATTACGAATTAATCACTTTGATCACTCTGGTCGTTTTATGGAAAATTACGAATTTCCACAGTCACTTTGACTGGCAGTGTTAATAATTAGACTGTGGATGTATTTACAGAAAATTTTAAGATGCGAGATTATTCATAATATGGAATATATTCATAATGACAAATATACAATATATATATATTTGTTACAGTAAATAATAACAGTAACTGTGAAAGATGTCGGTATAAAATGAATTATAACAAATTTAGCAATTGAAAACTCACAGTTCATATCTTTGCATTGATTATAATTCATATTAGCGTGCTGTACTAACCAGAAGAACTTGATATCCATCGAGACAGATTAACAAACTGAACATCAATACTTGCTCCAGAATGATCCAATTGAATACCTCTTCCAATTTTTCGCAATATCCTATGAGTGCCTGGTGTTGTCGAATATATTTCTTAAAAATGGTATAACATTCGTCTGTAAAACACGTTGATTCCTTGCATGACGCTTCGTTTCTCCTTTGTTTCTCTTTGTCCATTAAATCCGGCATGTTCGCGATCCTATATTGCAATATTTGAAATTGACCAGCCACGTGTAGATTCATAATGCATAAGAAATTATCGAAGCAAAAGTAACTTATTCCAATATGATATAAAGACAAAACCTATGAATTTTAATTAAAACAGTATTGTTTAATAGTATTTGGAATTGTGACAATACGAACCACCCATATCCGAATATTCTAATGTTCAAACTTTGTTACACTGCTTTCTCTTGTACTAAACTATTTTATCGGTACAGTGGCTCGCAATATTTTAATATAACAATAATTTCGGACATTTGAATATTGAAACAAAAAAGGAACTTTGAAACCTCTACTTTCAAAAGACATCGTTCGTTTTACTTCAAATATAAGTTGAAACACGAGAAGAATGTATTTGCTTATATTAAGAAAATTAGGTATTTCAACAACGAAAAAGATATAACACACTTAAATGTCAGAAAACTGATTGTTCTATTATCTGAAAATTCCATTAATCGAACACTTTTTGTCCTTCTTTAGTTCTTCAGATGTGGGAGGCTCTGTTGTAATAAAATCATGGAATGACAGTACCTGTAGAACGAATGTTATTTCATAGTATGGCGTTGTAGTCAGTGGCAAGTCAACCCACATATTGAACGGTAGTACCCTGTCTGACTCGTTCCTTCCAATATTTGCTGAAACAGACGTTTGAATAACTTGTTTCTAAACGAATATTTGACAACGTGATAATTTCGTAGTAACTTTCTATGAAAGAGGCAGCAAGAGTTTATGTCGTTAAAAAGAAAAAAAGTAATAACGGAATTCAATTCAAGGATTTGTAAATTGCGTCATATTTTTACTGATCTTCACTTACCGATAAGTGGGTTAACAATATAAGAAACAACAGTGGCCAAAGTGAAAAATGTAAAAAAATAAATAAAAAATGTACATTTTCGTTTAAAACCGATCACAATTTGTCTTTCATAGTTGTTGTAATCTGCGTGCAAAAATTTTCGCTGCAGATACAAAATTAAACGAAAGAAATCCTCTTTGTGAGCGAGCAGAACGATTATCTTGATAAACGGCATCATTAACGACAACATATTGCATGCAGTAAAAAGACAGGCCTACGAACAGTCAATGTATTCATTTACATAAAAATTTGATGACAATATTATCTCAGGACAATAAAATGCCTACTATTCCTAGTAGATATATTCATTTACAATACACACACACACACACACACACACATACAAAACCATTGAAGACGTTGTGTACGTTGTGTACAATTCAAATTTACTCACGATAGTTTATCTATATAATACAAATCGTACATTTCAGAATTAATTATCAGTGGCCTTACACTAAGATCGCCCCACGAGTAGTACATGTCCGTGGATTGTATCCAAATAGCGAAGACGATCGCGATCAACGTGTAACTCACTGTAATGTCTCTAACACGTTGCTCGGATCGGTTACTCGCCATCCATAATCCCACGAGTTTCATAAAAATAGAAGTCAAGCTGATAGATATATCGTCGGTCTTGACAGAGCTCATGTCGCATTGGCTAACAACTAGCTGATATGTTCGAATATTACTCTCGTACACGTAGACTATTGATTGTGATGATGTATTGTAGACAACCAATCTTTGATCTATTCGCATCATTTATTAAATGATCGCGCACTTTATATTTATTTCGTATTGCCATTCATACTCGGTTATTTATTATTAGAACTATTTATTAGAACGATAACAGAACGATGGGAAATAGTGGGAGAGAAGATAGTGGAACGCTTATTGAAGGTAGACGAGGGATTATTATCCATCATTTGGCGGGAAAACGTATAAGTCGGATCGATGCGTTATGCATGATTACGGGAAATCAAGGTACGGTCGACAGCTGCGTTGCTTTGTAGATGGAAAATTTTACAAAGTTCCCTCATTAAATCGTTGCACGCAACTTGAGAGTTATCATTTATTTTCCCTTGGGCGGAAACGAAATACTTGTCGATGAACTGAAATTGGCAGTGCTCGAGTGATTTCTGAATTGAAAGACGATTTTTCTCCTATTCTACAATACTTTGCAAAATTTGACAAAATTTTACGTTCATATATCGTGTTTATTGGTGTGTTAATAATTGTAACGATGTATGTCTCCAATGTTTTTTTTCTAATCTACACACATAATTCTTTATGATCAATTAACTGGAATTATGTTTCATCTGCTATTTCCACGTGGTTTTTTAACAATGTGAAATGCGATACTGCGGTACTCAAAATCTGTAAAACATACATATACAGGAAGACAATAACAGACAGGTAGTGTTCACACCAAACGTACAAATGTTTAATCTCTGACTAAATTTGTTCCCGTATTTATTGTCACACACAACTCTTTTATTGTCAACCCTAAATGTTGGTATATCGAAAACGGTGTATACTTTCATGAATTTTATGAAGAACATTCGGACGTATAGTGACTCTTACTAATATTCGGACATTAAATATTATAGTTAAAACTGTTATAAGTTTGTAAAAAAAAAATTGTACAACAATAAACTTGATTTTAAAACTTGAAACCTTCGTTTTCAAAATGCACTTGAAGCTAAAATATCGGCTCGTTGACAGTAAAAGGATTAAAGACTTTGTTAGCGTAATAAACAAGCGTGGATTTGTCGAAACATTCGTTTGCTTGGCATAAACGCACAGTAATATATATACATTCCATTTGTTCCAAGTATTATACCGACTATAGTGTAAGTCTCCAGCGACACAGGCAAAAAAATCCGTACGCGGTTAGACAGCAGACTCGCCTAGAGCGCCCTAATACCATTATGATGTGTCATTTCGAAGCATCTTCCCATATTCGTTCATTGGCATAATCGTCCACGTAGCTGAGTGCGATCAATGGCAACGTTATCGCTATGTTCTATCACGCCGTCGCAGCTATAGGTGAACATAAACAATAACGACATCGCACCGATTAAAAGAAAGATGAAAACGGAACGTCGTGCAGCGATAGTTTTGGCCTAAGAGAAAACAATATTTATGTAGCGGCCCTACGATTCCTCGACTACGAGTTTCGAACACTCGACTAGCACAAGCCGCAAGTGGCTGAGCGCCTAGCGTTCGAGGTCCTACCGATCTTCAACGTTAAGCAAACAGCGTACGGAACCCTGCTAGGGAGGGGTGGAGTTCCCCAGCCTTTTAGCTAACGGGTAGTTATAACAACAAAAGCGTCTGGGTTAAGGAGTCGCTGCCATCAACCCCCCCCCCCCCCCCCCCCGAGATGAGGCTAGGCAGTGACTCCGAGACGAAACGCAAAATCGCCTTTCCTCTCTCTCTCTCCTTTCTAGCTGCATCCAGGGTCTTTAAATACTTTACAGTACCTTCGATTTAAAGGAGAAAACATATTTTTATCAAATTCGGTACGGCATGTTATGCAACATTCTATAATTAAAATTTCTCAGGCCTTAAAAATGCACTGATTGGAATGTTACAGAAAATCAATTGACATTTCATTTTCGAATCGGTGTGTGAACATTCGTAATAAACGTGTTTGCAATACGTCCAATACTAACCAACAACACTTGATAACCAAACAGGCAAATTAACATACAATACTAACACTTGTCCAAGTATAATCATCGTGTACACGTTTTCTAGCGTTTTGCAATAACTGATCAATGCCTGATGGTGTCGTACGTATTTTGTAAATGTCTCGTAGATCCTGTGTGCATGCCCCGTCAGCATTGATTCCTCACCTTTTTCGCTTATTTCATATTCTACGTCGCGCACGTTTTTTGAAAATCTGTACCGAAGTATACGAAATTGGCCAGTCAAGTGTATGGCCATGACGCAGAAAATATTGTCGAAGCAAAAATAACAGACGCCTATGTAGCAAATGGTTACAATCTGCAAGAAATAAAGATTATTTCTGTATATATTACATCTTCTAATTTCTGTCTATAATTTTAAATCAATTTCTACTAAAAATTATTTTTGTTTGTCGAAAATTCAATATATACGTCTCTCGATTTACGCGGATTATTCCCCACATGCGGAAGAAGAAGAAAAAAGGAATCCGCCAGCATGAAATGTTGGAAAAAAGCTGATATAAGTTATAAAAAGATTTATCTCATATTTTCACAAAACAATCAATGAAAATTGTATGTTGGTAAGTATTCTTGGTAATTTTTGCTGAATTAGCAATAATTACCAATAATGGAAGAGAAGCAAAAATAGAGAGTACTTATTATTCGCGTAAAAGAAAACTCTCGTAAAAAGAATGCTGCATAAATCGAGGAACGAGGTATATTTGTATGTACAGGATATGCTACGTTTAAATATGAATGGCAGAATGACTCATTCAATTACTATTACTTGTAGCCCGCCCTCTAACATAATTTCAATATATTGAAATTGAAGCGTCTTATTATTGTGTATTATTATTATCTATTATCAGTTACTAGTAAAAGTAAAACCATTTGAAATAAAAAAATGGAACAAAAATAATAATTCGTAATAAGGCGATACCATTGGGAAATTTAGCCACATATTAAATGGAAGTGTTCTTTCGGACTCATTGTTTCCAATCTGTGCTGCAATAAACGTGTAAATGACGCTTTTCTTTTTTGCGTATATTATAGCACTTACTTGTTAAGCACATTTTGCGTGAAAAAATTTTTATTTCTTTCATATTATAATCTACCGGTGAATGGTGCAGTGAGATAAGCTACCATAGCACAAATGCCAATGGTGGTAACGCAGGAGGAGAAAATCATTTTACAGTTGTCCAGAATTTCTTTCTCGCGAATATCGTCGTTTGACATTCCAGAAATTTTCTTGCATGTATACAATTAGATTTACGCTATCATGGATATTTTCATTAAGATTATTATTACACTCGGAGTGTTGGTAAGAGTATAAAGTACGTCCTGAAATCAATTACTGTGAGACGAGTAATAAGTATTGTAGATGATATTGTGTTATAGCTGACGAATAATGCAACAAGATTGACTAAAAAGTGTCATTGATTGGACATATTTCAAAATGTCGATTTTAAACGAATAACGAAAGTGAAGATAAATGAAAAATTGTTGATAATTTAGACCGATATATAACGTTGTATTGAAAAAAAGATTTTGTAACGATCCACTTGGTTTCGCTTCAAAATGACTTCGGAGATGAATCACTGTAACAAGTAGTTCCACAAGTTAACCGCATTACTGTAAATTATATCGCATTGTATTATAGATGGCAAATAATTTAAAACAATATGGTTCGTTAAATAATATTAATTAAATATATTTAAAATTTCTGATTAGTTTATAGCAAAAGTGGTATTATTAATTTATAACGAAATGATAATTATTTCAATTATTTAATTATTAACTACTGGCCTCCAAATGTATATGTTCGCGCGCGTGTGTAGCGAGACGAGATCGTGTTTAGAAAAGAGTGTGGACTGTATATCACGCGTGCTGAGTATTAGGGGGGGGTTGTCCCCTCGTGAACTTTATCGCTCGAAAGTCGACTTGATTCTGAATTGCAAGCCGAAGGAAAACCCGAACGTCTTCTCGGTTCCCCTTCCTTCGGCTTCGGAAAATCGCGGGTCCAGGGCCAGATACCCGTTGTCATCGTGGGTGATCTCGCTGGCCCGTGTTTCTCACGTGTTCGGGAAAGTTGGTGCCATGCTTCAATCCACGGTCGAGTGTCTTGTCTTCTTAGAAGAAGTCCAGCCATGTGGCCAGTGTTTCGGGCAACACGGCCTGCTAAGGGCACCTAAAAGCAATAAATCTTCCTGGACGTGCCTGTAGGTGTTGTAGACCGTAGGTATTGTAGCATGGAAACTCTCCCGAACAGTATACATGTATGAAGTTTGATAAAACTTCGTGAATTCTCTTTTTCAAAATACCACCGTTGTGTTAGAATCAATTATTTCTATCAACTAGATTATACGTTATAAATATAAAACTGTAGAGTAAACATAAGTAAAACATAGATCTCTGCTAGAAATAATTACGCCGCACACCGAGTTCCAAATCGTGTAGATAAGTATCAATTTCATCCGAGGCTCTTTCACGTGGTTATCATCTACCCATAAGCCGATGTTCTTCAAAAGAAAAAAAAAGAAGACAAGTTTATGGATATATCCGACTTTCGTTCCGTTTGCATGACGACTGTCGAGCGTCTAAAATTCTCGCTTATATACGACCGGTAATGGTAATTCATTTCTTCCTATCTGTCATTAATTTTTTCTCTACACGTGGTGTGAATTGAAGGGATGATTACAATGTTTCAATGAACATCATTAAGTTTCGGAAAATTGTAGCAATATTATAAAAGATTAGATATATTAATAATAATAATACAATATACAAAAATTATGAATATTATAAAATTAGCAAATTATAAAAATTCAAAAGCAAATTTTAATAATTATAAAAATACTTTATACAAATAAACTATCTACTCCTTTTCTGAACCAGACTCAGGGCTAGAGACACGTCGTTTCCTGGCTCAGTGGCGCCGTTAGAAGAACACCCGTCTGCCGCAACAATACGTCTAATTAATCAGCGTCCATCTGTAAGAAAAAGAAGAAAAAGCAAAAATAATTGGCGATGGACGTTCGTTGGATTATTCTTCCATAAGATCGTTACTTCCTGGAAGTGCGATTTTTCAAACGCTCACTACACCGTCAGATGTACGTACATATGTATATACAAGTGTATTAGACATTTTCCGTTCTTCATTATTAGTGGAATTATTAGCGGTAAAACAATAAATCCTTGAATTGTGTTTCGTTGCGAGGTGAAATCGGAATTTTTTAATCTTGTACTTGTGATTATTTTGAACAATACTTGTTTACAGTGTTATCATAACTTTCGCGTAATGAATCAATATATTTTATATTTTATATTTCATTATGTACGTTTATTATTATATATAGAATACAACGTATTAGTAACAAAAATTCAAAGAAAAAGTTATACGTTTTAGTTGTAACCAAACATCGATCCGACGAAATGATAACATAGTGTTTAAATCTCCTTCCTTGTAGCTGAATTGTCAAACTATTTAGAGTGAGTAATATTTAACGTTTATTTTTTCCTGTGCGTTTAACGTTATTTTGTTGGACGTTATATATGTCACGAGGGAAGATATATATATCCTAAAAGCACGTTTTTATGCAAAATCATAATAATTTTTTGAACGTGTGTTGTCATTTTGTCACATCAATATTCAGTTTCTCGACAATTTTTCTCATTTTTCACAGATTGATTATGTAAATGTCTCGTCCAAAACTGGTTTCACTAGTTTACAAAACCGACAATTATTCTCTGAGCAAAGAAAGTGAAAGTGCAAACGAGAAACGTATCTACGAATATTCGCAATCATTTGCTAATGTAAGTCATAATTCACATTTTAGTTTATCTTTGCGAAACAAACTAAATGAGACAGATGGTCATTATGTATACACGAAACAAAAATTTAGAATGGTGGCTGCAACACGCTAAGTTGATCATTCGTTAAGGTTATTACATTCTGATAAAATTTAAGGTAAATTTATTTTGGAAGTTTTTAGAGATTTATTTTATCCTGTGACAAAAAAGTGTCGTTAAATTTTAGTATCTGTGATAAATTACGTTGCTTACAAAAAGAAATTAAATTTTTAAAACAGTTTTAATAATCAGTCAATATTATTAGTATAATATTATTGATATTTACCTGCTAATATAATAATATTTATTATAATATTTACTATATTATAATAATATTATTATTAATTTGAATATTAATAATCAATTAATATTTAAAATAGTAAAATTTTATGTATTATTTGCTGGATTGGTGTATCTGGTATTGAATTCATAGAAAATTAGATTATCATTACGATGATAATTATGATTCGCTTGACTTGTGGAATTTTCATATTCTACATAAAATTTTGCTCCATGTAATCGTTTGAATAACTTTATTTTCATTGTTACTGAAACACAGTTTGTTTCTAAACGAATAATTAAAATATTTTTATCGTATAAATCTGTGTATATATTATACGATATGAATTATTTGTTTGTCATTCTCTCATGGATGATTCTCTCATGAGGGTGAAATATGACACTGTAGAACTCATAAGCTGTAACGAGAAGTTTTAGTTTACTATCGTAAATTTCATCTCAAAACTTATTTATTATTTGTTATTAGAATGGTATTTAAGGAATAAATGGTATTTAAAGAATAAACAGGACGTGTAATAAGCAATAGATCACGTACTGCGGTAGATGTTTCCAAAGACACAGGGAAGAATCCAGCGGCGGACAGATAACACGGTCGCATCGACTTCATCATTATTATATTAATGTCTTTTCGTATCAGCCTACCAGTTTCGGTCATTGGCAGAATTGTTGCTCCTGTTGTCAGTCAACCCGCGGCGTATTCCAGTTTTCCCTTCGATTAAACCTACCTGGGGAGAATAATGATTTCCGGTGGCGTCTGTTTCTTGCCCTCAGCTGCTCAGCGGCGCTGCGGAGGTTGAAATAGCGACCGGATAGAGGGAGTCGGATAGCGTATTCCGTCAGCACTGTGCCGATACCAGGGATGGGATCAAGTTAAATACGTACTTTGATTTCGACATCTAAACTTCTCTTCTATACTCGAAAGTAAGAATGTTTCAACGAGTGCGATTGCAATGTATTCATTTTATATCTAGAATGAACTCAATGTTTATAAGATTGGTAGAGTCGAATATAAGTATTAGACGCATGCGCGTCAAATATATGCCCATCAGACGCATGCGCATTAGTTGCAGCAGAGAAAGCGCGTCTAACAAGAAGGCAACATTTGAAAATCGTGTATAGAAAAATAAATTTCACGTCTCGAGTCGACAAAATCTCTGTCACAGTAAAAATCTAATCTAGCTGTAACATTTATGGATTCCTTGAATTGAAAGATGTATTGTCAATTGTCCTGTTTTTTTTTTTTTTTCATTAATTTTGAAACTTGAAAGATATATTTATATATCCACATTAATACATCATTAATCATTAATCAAAAATACTAGATTCTAAAACAAATCAATTATTAGTTCTCAGCTACAATTTACTAACAAAATGAAGAAAATTCTGATTATAGAGGACTAGTCACATATTTGCAACGGTATTAGTAAAATGGAAGACAGAAAATATTTGAAAATTGTTAAAGAAATAAGAGCGAAAAATGAAAGATAGGACTTTTCATAAGCGTGTGACGCATGCGCGTTAGATACATGCGCGTCAAACATATGCGCAATACACGCATGCGCGTTAGAGGTACTCTCTATTCACCAATATTTGAATTTACTTGAAAGTGTTGTTTTCATTTTCGTAAGTACTCGCAAAACGTTCGAAATTATCTCGCTTAGGTCCGAGTATACATGCAAGTATTACTAAAAATGCTTATAAATGATTCGAATCCACTTGTGAGGCACTCGATCCCATCTCTACCAGTTTCTATACGCGCAGTCCTCTCGTTGCTCTCAGCAGAGAGAAAGAGAGAAACAGATGTACAATGAGACGAACAAGGAGAGGAAGGAAAAAAAGAGGGAAGCTGACTTTTTGTCAAACTACAGCCGGATTCATTCATGAACCCGTTCTTCAACGAAACAACGATGAACGAACGACGAGCGTACCGGATGCCGACGAACGGCTGGGAATGCGGCTCTAAGGGGTTAATTGCGCGAATTACGTGAATTGCGTGAGCACGTCTCGACATGGTGCATCTTAATCGGACGGAATTATCGGCTTGTTGTCGTGTGTCAACGCGGTAGCATGATAAAGAGAGAACGTCTTACGTAAGTAAAAGCTTGTTTCTCGCGACGTTCCTTTCGATTGGATTGGTTTGTATTTGATTATAGATGAATTCTCGAAGGCGACATTTATGGATTTTAATTTAGTTACTGAAATATTATGTCTTAAAATATTGAAAAAATTTTGTCTCTTTTACGTGATTCGATTCAGTTGATCCGAGAGAATATAAAATGCAAAATAGAATTGAATATCTCGACTTTTCATAATATAACACACTATTAAATTACACTATATTGGTATTATAATCACCCAAGGATACCATTTAAATTAAATATAATAATTGATATATATTAATATCAATTTAAACTACCACTGTGAATTTTGAACTTTATCGTCAGCTTGAAGTCTCATTATAAACTGTTATTTGCTACCTTAAAAAATAAGCGATTTTTTAATTACCCTTTCCTAAAAATATGCTAAAATGTTCTAACGATAATAATTTTCTTTAGCTATCCATCACGAGACAGACATCCAAGAAAGTCGAAAGCTCTCTGTAACGTAAATAGAAGCGTTCGATGAAGTACAGTTAATTAATTATCGGGTAGTTTACGTCACGTTGGACAGAACAATGGACGCGTTGAGCAGCACCAGTGTTACTATTTCGCGAATGCCAAATTAAGACCGGTCACCTTGTATGGAGTCGTCGTGTATCGAGAACGAACCTCCCGACTTCGTTTAATTAATGCGTACAGGCGGTTGTTTAAAATCGCCTGGCTCCGCCCACGCCTCGTGGCGCGCACTCAGACGCCATTCAAGACGAATATAATTGCAGAGAGCGCGCCGTGTGCTGACACCCCGTATAAAAACCAAATGTTCCTACAGTGGAGAATGTCTTCGGGATACGCTGGTAACGAGTATGTGATTCATTTAATTCGTTTCAGTCTCGCATTTTGATTTTTGATCAGACTAGATGAATTATTCCTTTTATACCCGACATGAAAGGTATGTGCACTCGTTTGCAAGTATATTTCGAGACCTTTAGTTTATAGTGAGAGTATTTAAGTTTGAATAAAATATGAGAATTAATGATAATAAATAAAAGCAGTACTATGGAAAATATAAATATATAAGTGTAAATTTCTTCTTGAAAGATATGATAATAATATCTTACATTATTACACACATTTACTATTCAAATATTAGTGCTTTGTTGATTTAAGATTCTAAAATTATAGGTATTTACACTTGCACTTTGCATTCTCCTCTCGTAGAAACTATAAAATTGAATTAAAAATTCCAAAATTGAATAATCTAATCTAAACCAAATATAAAAGTATAATATCTAAATGAAGTAATAACGTTAAACATTACTTATTGATCAATTGAATTTTAAGGAAAAATCTTTAAGTCATTGTATATAGAGAAGGTTTAACCCTTAACTGATTGTTACTGGGGTTATTATTACTTATATGTATTACACAAAATGAAATTTAGCATACGTTCGATCTCGTATTATTGGAAACTCGTATTTTACTAATTTCAAACAACGGCAAGTTCCTGTACACTCGCGCAGCAGTCTCGTTTCCCTGCTCGACAGTGCGCGTGCGCAAGAGCATGCGCATTATCCGCCGGAGATATCCTGGCGGCGCAGGACAGGGGAGTTAGTGTGCGAGACAAATTGAAGTTTTTCGCGAACGAACCTGTCCGTGGACTGCGCGAACCTGTCTTCCTTCGACCGAACCGGCCGCAGCAGCCCTGGCTCTATCCGATCTTGCTTGTTCGCTTCACGCTTCACGCTCGATGCAATTCCGCGCTCGCTATCTCCACCGTGTCTCGCCAGCCGGCGACGCACCTTAAATCGCCGATTTACTGGACGCGCGAACTCCTTATCTTTCTGCCATATAAGGGACACTTGCCAGTGTCCGTGGAAACACAAAGGAAGCAACAACGCTCCCAACTTCTTCTCGCTTCTCTCTGTTCCTTGTAACGCCAGAATTTCGGAGAATGTATTACATGTATATATGTATGCGCGTATATGTCTGGTTGTTGAGTGGGGATGAGAGTAAAGACAGGTAATTTGTCTGTTTCGCGTGAAAAGACGATAGGTGGGGATACGTGTCGAGATAATGGAGCAGACTATGGATTAAGAATAGTTCGTTGAACTTTATACAACAGTTGAAATATTAAATCAATATTATTTATTTATTTCTTCAATTTATTGAACCTTCTTGTATCGACGTATGGGTTTTATTAATTTCTTAATTTCGTTATACTGAATAAAGGATCCATATTTGATTCTCAAGAAACAGACGTTCGTGTCAAGAAAGTAACAAGATAAATTAAAAAGCTCATGATATCACTGTTTTCCTGTACTTTTCAATTTATGGCAACTTGTTATATCTAGCTCATAAAAGTATTTGAATCCTTGCTGTAGAAGAACAAATGTCATATATATATATATATAACATTTATGTTATTGAAGTTTGAAACAGATCTAAATTGAAAGAAATCTACAAATAAATTATGCAAAAAAACTTGTAAAAGTAAAAAGAAGTATTTATTAATAATTATTGTTATTACATTATTATATTACTATATCATACATAATATTTATTATTCTATAATAATTGTCATTTTTCAACTTTGTTAAAAAAGTACTTTCTTTTTATTTTAATTCCTTCTGCACAATATATTTTAACATTAGGTCATACAAAGAAGAGCACACTAATACATTAGTTGTCCACTTGTATTAAATATTTCATAACTTCTATATATATTTTTATATTGTTTCTAACTTTAGCAATATAATCATGATAATTGTGCCTCACTATATTATAATATGATATGATATGATATATATATAAGTTCTACATATGAATACTTTCGTGAATCACTAGGGACGAAATTTAATAGGCGAAATTCAAATTTTTAGAAAACGACATTTCACCATGTACCAATCTGATAACAAGCGTTCATCGAAGTTTGGAACAAGTAGGAAATACGAGAGGAAAACGAGGGAACGGTGGCCAATTGTTAAATTTCTGTACCGGCAGCATCTAACGCGGGACGTTGCTTCCCAGGCCCTGGTGCTGGCCAAAATTCCTCTTTTTTTCATCGGGTTGCGCGACGAGACCGTATTAGGAAACCTGCAGTCATTGTGCGCGCCACGCTGAACAACGACGCCGACGACGACGACACGAAGAAGAATGGCGACGACGACGACGACGTCTTTTCGAACAATTCCACGTCAAATCTTCTTGACTCGTGCTCGTTCGTAAAATTGAATATAGTGAGTTATACGAGGAACGAAGAAAGATAATTAATTAATTAGGGATGATCGTGTTCTTGCACAAGAAAAGTATCGGATATTAAATATTTTGTAAAAAGAAATTGATTTTTAGATGAAAAATACTCTGATGAAAAGGATATATTTATGAGAAATTTGAAGATTGCACAGTTGCAAATCTGAAAATGCACAGATTGGACGTAATAAGTGAAAATATACGAATATACTTATATGTGATATACAAAACTTCTATTTAAATTTATTGAATTTATTTCATTTGAGAAAGATGTATGTATTTATGAGAAATTTAGAAATATACAAATGCACGTAATATCGAATGTAACGAGCAAATTTAAAACGCAGCAAATAATTGTTACAATATTTAACAGGTGAAATAACTTTTTACCCAAGTTTCATTACTTTTACCAATTATCTTCATTTAAAACAAATTTTTCATGAAGATTAATAATATAAGCAATTACTAATGTTTTATTTTTTATAATCTTGGATTAAATTTTAGATATTTTATCATCAATTTCAAAGAAGGGATTCGTTATAATTCTTTAGACGACATTATATTAATAGTCTCTAACAAGATCAGCTCCAGTTAGATCAGAAACTCAAGTCAAGCCCAATCAGAAGATAACTCAATTTTGCTATAGAGATACATCATTAATATTCGATTCTTAAGAAAAGAAATAATAAATTTTTTTTATTAAAAGAAGAAGATAGCAGTAAATAATAATAAATTTTGAGTTAGAATAAATGTAATATAGCATCGCCACATACATAGCTTTTGAATGGTATGGAGGATTCAAAATCCAATCAGAGTAAATAATTTTCCACTAAAACTATATTACATTTTTGTATTTTAACTTACAAATGTGTTGTTACAGTTTAACTACAAATTTTAACTCAAAACTCAGCAAATGAGAGCAATTCAATTACAGTATGGTAATTATATTGTAATGATTGCACTAATACTTTTAATAAAAAGATGTTCATATGGCGCAACCATGCTTTACTTTCAATGAGTCAAACTTCTGAATTCTTCACGTGTATCTTCAGGAGAGCAAGAATCAATTAGTCGACAGTAATTTATAAAATTCGCTGCAATTTTCAAGACTGTGCAACAATGAAACGTTAAAGCATACTGAGATCCTTCTTCCCGTCCAAAGCTATACATGTATTATATATACACGTACGAAGATGCACACCGCGGCTACGCTGCACATCCACATCGAACGATGATAAAAAGTGTTCAAGGTGAGCCGAGAAGACGTATGAATGGGCGTATGCATGAATGGCTGGGCTGTACGTATCGAGCTGAGACCCGGCCAGTGCGTGCACACGCATCTTTATTCCCATTCTGCGTGTACGCGCATGCGTGCAAGCGCTTACCTGGTCAACCGAGTTGCATCGTTCCGATGATCCTCGATGAATCAATGAGTGCATGAGTTCAGAAGAGATTCGAGCTTCTATAATCAGAATTATAGATTAATTATAGATCTATTTGTCTATGTATATATAATTGGACATTGGATCTATGCGAGACGATCCAACATTGTTTTATTTTTAACAGGCCGCGAATTTTAACCTCTCAAATGAGAGAAAAGCTTATCGAGCAATTTGTAATATTACATATTATATAGAATAGATTAAAAATACACATAATTGAAGATGCTATTAAAAAATAAGATATTCTCACTAAGCAAGTAAAATGAAGAAATTATTTTTGCATTTTAGAAATAAGTTCAGAGGCTGGCTCACCAAAAGTTCAGCAATAAATGAAGATCAACCAATTAATTCAAAATCAATAAAAAAGCCAATAAATATTAAATATCACCACGTATCATTTCGTTCGTAATTTATACAAGAGTTTTGTCTTATAAATATAATTCAGATATACAGTTAAAAAAATTTTTATAACAGTGAAACAGACGTACTAAATAAAATAAGTAAAAGTTAGTCGATTAATTCGAGACAAACGACAACAAAAGAAAAGCCGTTAAATACTAAACATTATCTCGTATTGTATCTCGTTCATAATTTTTAATAAAAGAAAAAAAAAAGAAAAAGAAATTTAGATCGATTTTTAAAAAAGATGGACAGGGAGAGATCAGTAACAATTACATTTTATTATTACAGACTATAAGAACTCGATGTCTTTACAATCGGCAATACGTACAAAATGATACTCGTCGCTGCACAGGATAATAACGATACAGGGATTATAGGACGGTTCCTGTTGCACTTTCCATTGTTCCATCGCTTATCATCGCCATTTTGAGCGTTCGATTTCTCCATGAACAACGGAGACTCGTCGGCGCGTTTATTATCGAGCTCGTTCAATCACCACGAATGCTAGAAATTAGCAAACGAAACGTTCTCAAAGTGAAAAATCGACGAAAATAGGCTCTCATTGAAGAAAACGCCACAAGTTTTTCAGGTACGATCGTTCCACTCGCATTTTAACCGTTTGAGTGCTTAAAATGACCAGGAATCTAAAGGTTCTATCGAACGAGGTTTAAATTTGATACAAACTAAGAATGCATTCCATCTTTAAATACATGTCTTTTGCGATATATTTATGTGTTAAAACATAATTATATTATAATATGTTTGTTCAATATGTCATCTTCATTGAAGCTACGAGTAAATCAATTACTTTGTTATAAATCATGTACCGATGCTCTAGTACAAATTAAACACCTGAAGGGTTAAACATTTTTTACATTTCATTCATCGAACGTGGCAGCATCATAATGATCTTCGTCGATCTTAAATTTATTTGATGTTTTTACATTTTCTCTCGTTTCGAGTACACTCCGATGGACACCATGCGTCGACATAAATTACGGTAGAACTTCATTTAGAACTACGGTAGAACTTTTCTTTCCAAGTAGCTTTCTTTGTTTCTCAACGATATTCTCTATCGATCTTTATCTAGCTTTCCCTTGAAACAAAATTTTTATGACCCTTCAAACCTTGCCAAATTATATACGTACGTCAATTTGACACTTTTCGCTCAGAATTATTTTTTTCCGTCAATTGAAAAGTAATTTTTGTTATAGAAAATCTTACAATTCGTAGAGAAAATTTAAAAATATAAAATATTTAAAGTTCACTACTTTCCCCATATTTGACACGTGAAACAATTTTTTTTTTTTTTACCGAGGTTTTACTTTTTTAATTAACATGAATTCGCACAAAAACCCACAGCAATTATTCTCCCAAACTAAAGTTTCTGTTTGCAAATAATAATAACAAGCGAAAAAGTTTATTACCAACGAGGAAAATTTATTTCTGTTTATTTATTTTCTCTTCATTTCCCCGAAATTCACTGTGGATTTTTATGCATTTATGTAGAAAAACTTGTAGAATTCTATAGAATACAATTAACATGAAAAAGAACAGGACATGCAAAGTATGGTGATAATAACTGGATTAGATTCGTGTAATATTTCCATCGAGATTCTATTTTCTTAATTATACCCCCAAAATTTGAATTATGAATGTGCATAAAATCCCGCTGTCCGATTATTCAGCGGCTACGAAAACAATATTCCAGGAACTAATAATTATCGTAAAATTATCGTAAAATTCACTTGATATTTCTACAATAGTGTGCAATAATATTAATTAATAATTAAATTTTGTTGACAGTAATAAAACTTCCAAAATTTCGTTCCAATAAATGCAGTTCTACCGCGTGTACAACTATATACATACATAAATAAAATTATATC
>KQ435706.1:18080-33064 GCA_001276565.1 Melipona quadrifasciata
AACAGCCAATGGATTTGTTCGTAAAATCCTTTCTACCGCCGCTAAATCGCCAGATTTACTCGCTTCTAATAGTTGCGCTTCCGCGTCATCTGTTCCGCTCGGTGGATCTGTAAAACAAAAATGAGAACAGAAACATTCTTCGGTTGAAAAGGTATTTGGTATCTGTAGTGAATTAGTTCCGAACCTTGTAATATTTTAAGGACATTTTCTGCAGCTACTTGTGCTGCAGTATAGCCCTGAAGTGATACTATAGATGGATCAACATTGTATGATAACAATATTCTGCAAGCTTGCACATTGTCTTCTCTAACACACCTGTTTATGCAACAACATTCTTTTTAAGTAAGGGAATCACATATTTTCTCATCATAAAATAAAAAAAATAAAAACAACTTTATATGTTCAAGACAATTCACGGTACCTGTGTAGTGCAGTTTGCCCTAATCCATCTAAAGCATTGACTTTTGCATTATGTCTAAGTAGCACATCCATTGCATCATAATGAGAATGATCAGTAGCAACATGAAGAGATGTAAGAAAGTCTTTATTTTTCTCATTTAAGGCAGCATTTTTCCTAATTAAAGATTCTATTACTTGTTTTCTCTTGGGATAGGGAGATGCAACGGCACAGTGCAGTGGTGTATCCCCAGTGTATGGGTGTTTAAAGTTAACAACTTCTTGGGACAGGTACTTTTTTAATTTAGTAAGATCTGCCTGCCTGCAGGCATCCAAGAGGCAGTGTCCCTTGTATTCGTCTACAATTAAAGTGTATCTAACAAAATCATGTTCTGTGTGCTTTTCTAGAAGAGTACTATCGACATAGGAAACGTACATGTCAATCTTTCTTGTAACTCCAATGTCGGGGCTACATCAATGGCGCTTTTACTGTGGCAGTTTAACTGAGTCGGATCGGCACCCTCGCTTAAAAGTAACGAGCACACCTCGACTCTGGATTTGCTAGCAGCTTCGTGTAGTGGAGTAAATGCCCACAAATCGCTGGCATTGACCGCTGCACCGTGCTTGAGAAGCGCTTCAGTCACTTCGAAGTGACCATACGAACAAGCATTGTGAAGCGGAACAAGACCTCTGCAACGCAATCATTGGAAATCAATTATTTCAAATGCTAATTTTTAACAACTGCATTTATAAAGTTATAAGAGTTAAAGAAATTCACCCTTTATCCTTTGCATGCACATCTGCACCATTTTGTAACAAAATTTGCACCAGTCTTGACCTGTTGTATCCAGCAGCTAAATGCAATGGAGTGGATCTCCTGCCGTCACTTGCATGGCAGTTCACATTTAAAGGATTCAGAAGTTGTAAAAGACGTTCCTCATTTCCAGATCTTGCCGCTTCTAACAATTCATCCTTTTTATATTCTCCTGTTAATACTGGTTTAGTTGCAGGATCTGCCAATTCTAACGCTGTTTTTCCTTCTGTATTTCTTATATTGGCATCTGCTCCATGTTGTAGCAGAGCAATACACACATCTATTTTACCCTGTTAAAATAATTATTACATTAAATTCACTTAAAATGTTTTGAAATTAAATGAAAATTGTTAAATTAAGTTAAATCATACTTTAATTGCAGCTTCATGTAAAGGAGTATAATTCCAGTTGTCTCTAGTGTTTGGATTAGCTCCTGCCTCTAAGAGAAGTCTTACAACATCACAATGTCCAAAGGAGCAAGCGTTATGCAAGGGATGTAGACCTCCGTCATCACGTGCTTGAATGGATGCTCCAGCAGATAGTAAGAATTCCACTACTTCTATCCTACCATAACCTGCACATTGGAAATAAAAAATGCGCATGAGAAACATGATGTTAATAACAATAATTATTTTTTTCCTCCATCGTTATAAATATATGTGACTTCACAAAAGATCATTATTCAAATTATAAAATGATAACAGATCGCAAGCTAAGTGTTCCAATTACTTTATATTCACAATGTGACAATAGAATTTTACATTTCCAAGTGCTGTGACAAGGTAAATTTCAAATTATATATCGGATGTTATCAACGTGGAAAGATAAGAAACCCCGATGCAAAAGTTATGCTTTTCTGTTGCAAAATACGGAAGATATGAATTTATATATGGCAATAATTACTCCAGTTCTTCCGTGCCGAGAGGCACGCTACATTTTCTTTATGAATGAAACTCGATTTCAAATGATAATTATTCGAACGATAAAATGACAACATTGAAAGCCAAGTGTTCGAATTGTTCCGAGTTTGCGACGTGACAACGGAACCCCTACGGTTTCAATCGTAGGCTACAGCTCGAAGAAAACTGCAAATTACGTAGCAAATTTTATTAACACCAAAGAATAAAGAAAGCTGGTGCAAAAATGATTACTTACCAGCTGCAAAATGCAGGGGGGTGGACTTGCGTCCGGCAGTGTCTCGAGCATTGACCGTCTTCGGTGTAACCAACGCCTTCACCCTCGCGAGGTCTCCGGTCTTACATGCTTCGAACAATTCCCTCAGAGGATCGGTGTTTCCAGATCCCGACAGGGAATCGGCATTTGTCAACGTCGATCTACGTCCTGCCATTTTACACCGCCATTTTCACGCCACTGTCCGCGACAGATACACCTCACTGTGTGTGGCTCATAGTGTTGAAAGCTTTCACGACGACACCGAGATGAGTTGCTATGGTACAATCTAGTGGCGCCGCCTTACATCCAGAAGTGTCATTTTTTAAAAGTCCCATGGTATTATGGTACAAAGTAATTTTACTTGCATTCAAGGAAGGGCTTTGAGTGTCCCGAATGTAACATCTGAGAGATACTTCAATGCATTCTGAAATTGAACATGTTTTATCCATAATGATGTATTTTTGAAGCTGCTTGCAATGTAAAATTCAAAAATGTAATATTTCTCCTTTGTATATTTTATTATTGTAGTAGTAACTGTATAGGAGCTTAAATAATGTAGTCTTGAGTTTTGTCTTTTCTTTATGTAAAGTAAAAAAATGTTAGTTTTTAGAATGGGGATATAGTAATTATTTTGTGAAGTTGTGTATTTTTTAATGAAAATGTTACAGTTCAAAATCTCTTTTGTAATCTTTGCATAATTTAATAGTATGTAACTTAATTTTATGAAAGAGAAAGAATTTGTTTATTGTTGGATAATTGAACAATTACTTTTCTTGTGTCACTTTCCTGATAAGCTAACTATGACAATGTGTACATATAAGAATTCATATTTTGTATATATTTTTTTATATACGTCCTTTGAGCAGTTTTGTGTATATTTAATCTATAATAACAATCAGTACATCATAAAGTAATGTAATTAAGTGTAATGTAATATTGTAAGAAAATATTACAACATGATTAATGAATCATTCTATAAAAATGTGTTTTTACTTATGCAAGTTGTGCCTGCATCTTATGAATGTACAAAATACTTTAAAAAGGTATTATGATTGAAATAAAACCAATTTATGTAACTACCTCTATTACTAATATAATATGATTTGCAGGGAATGTTTGACAAACCAAACACTGCAGGTTTTATTCACATTTCTCATTATCTGTTATCTGTGCATAATGAAAAACGTTTCCAAAAACTGGTTATATGGCCAATTCTAAATAAGACAGATGAGAAAAGATACCGTGCAGAGATAAAAGAATACTTAGAAACTTTGGCAAATGAAAATTCAGATATCAATTTCCCACCAATACTTATGTCTCATCTGCTACAAGCAGGAGGGAAAAAAGTTTTAATTCTTATGTGGAAAATATCAGAAATTAGCCTAAGAGCTTACATTACTAGACCATGTAAACTTCTATTCTTAAAGCGAATTATTACCATGTATAATATTTGGTAATACATTAGTAATTAATTTTTTAGGTCAAATGCAATTATTACAGTTTCCTAATATTGGTGACACTAAGAACATAACTGAAACATATCTTACATTGAAAAATATTGAAAAAAATCATATCATTTCTATATTTTATGAAAATATAAAAATAAGTTTGGAATCCTTTAAAGAGTACATGTGGTAAAATATATTTATATTCTATATTTCAAAAACATTTATTTAATGCACATTTGTGTGTTAAATAAAAATTTAATTTTTTTAGGTGTATATCTGTTGATTTACTAAAAGTACAGACTGCTATTTTTGAAACAAAAAACAATTTAGAGAAGTTAGTGGCTACACTTCCAGTTAATTCATTAATTGCAAAACGATTAATAGACGTAGATGATACAGAAATTATGAACTGTTTGTATTTGATATAACATTTTGTACTGATAACAATTCAACTTTAAAACTAAATTATATCTCTGAATTTATAAATATTTGCAGCGTGGAAGGAAAGTATTGATCAAAATATTAAGTTTTTAAGCCAAAAGAACTCAAAGCTAAATAAGTTAAAAACTCTTAGCAGCACATTACACAATTTAATTCTAGTTTTATGTGTAAATCATAAAATTCTTGATGGGAGAAATCTTCAGAAAATAAATAGTAGAACATGGTCATTCTGTTTAACTGGTAATAGTCAGGTACAGTGTCAAAAAATTAAGATATACCATGTTAGGATAAAAAATCATATAAATAATTTGTAATTTAATTTAAAGTTTGTTAATGATGGATTATATATGAATGGATGTTTAATGTTTTCTATCCTGCTAATGAAATTCAATCAAATATTGAAACAAATGGAATACTATTTGAAAATTCACAAGCTACCAGATTTATCTAATTGTGATCAAAAAATAATTCAACATTGTAAGAGAATGAAATCTATGAAAGAAATATCTGAAGAACTTATGGAACAAATTTCTGATAACTTAAACAATGTACAATGTAGTTTACAAAAGAAAACTGTAAATTGCACATTAGATGAAGATCTGTTAAACTTTACAGGTCTAGAAACAATTCTAAATTCACCAAAACTTAATTTATCTGCTACATATATACATGAAGAAAAGATATCAAAAGTATTGGCCTTTTCAGAAGAAGGTAATATTTGTCATTGGATTAGTAAGAAGTCTTCTAATTTTATAAATTATTTTTAGGGAGATATAAACACTTGTTTAAAAGGTACAAACGTAACAATTCATTTAAAAATTCAACAAGATATCAATTTAATGATAGCACAGAGAACATCACATCGAGCTGGATATCTCCCCAAAAACAATTAATATACAAAAAGTGTTCACCTAATAAAATCAATGTTTCACCAATATATTCCAGATTATTCTCCATTAATGATACAAGGATATATTTCAAAGGTTTGTAACAATGTCCTAAAAAAAAAAATCTGTTAGTAACTAAGCACAAAAGCTTATTATTTTTTAAGATAGTACAGCATCTAGTCCAAATAGAAGAAGTATCACACTAAAGAAATCTAATATTAAATCTCCAAACGCACAAATGGTAAATATAGATGCTGCAATTAAAAATATTTTTTATCTTTGTTGTCAGATTATAGATTTTGCAATTTCCTTGTAAATCTTAGTTGAAGGTCCCACAGAAGGATGTCATGCAATTTGATAAAGATTAAACAACAAAGTAATTGGAAAAAATGTATTTGTTGCATAATATATGTACACTGTTAAATTAAATTAATAAATTCTAATTTCGTAACAGTTTGTTTTCCTTACATGTTTTTTGGTTAACAACAATTCCAACACTGCCTAGAATACTTAAGATAAATATGCCATTTTTGTCTATTACAAGGTATATATTAATGTCTCTATAAATTTCGTTTTTTAAATAGATTCGTGTAACCTTGTTCCAAAATGGAATATATTTAGTAAAACATAATGGAAATATTTAGGAAAATACATGTATGTATATGTACAAAGATAACCAAGTGATGTACGCGATATGCCAAGTGGCAAAAGAAAAACGTGATTGGTTAAATCTCATTCATTCATCCAAATTTTTTTATCGGTGTATATAGTGTAGCTATCTCACTTTAAATACAATTGTTTTTTGCTTTTTATATAGCACTTATCGTATTTTTTATCAATTTTTCACCTCGAATGTCATTCGTGAAAATATTTTAGGTTAAGATTTGTTCGTATGTAATTTTGCTTATATAGACTTATTTTATAAGACTGTGTCTGTTTAAGGATATCGTTGTTGTTTTTTCTTTTTATTAACACAATGTTAACCTGCAAAGCTCACGGTTGTTTTTCAAATGAAAGTACGAAAATCGACGGAAAAGATATTTCACTGTTTTGTTTTCCTAAAGAAGCAGAGTAAGTATTAATATGTTTATGATTGCTCTGACCCAGTAATTTGTAATATTTATGTTCACTATTTGATGCTTTTAGCCGAAGAAACGAATGGATTAAAAATTGCCAAATAAGTGAAAATATTGAAGATGATAAGCCGTTCTACCTCTGCGAATTGCACTTTGATAAATCATGTTTTACTGATTCAAAGGAGCTAATTCCTAATGCTACACCAACTATTTTTAACAAAGTAGAAGGTAAGTGCAAAAATAATACAATATTTTAATTGATTTCAGTAGATTTCAAATACCAATAAAAATATTTTTCATTAACAGAAAACCAAAGAAAACGTAAAGCTGAAGATGTGCTTCAAACTGAATCATTAACAACACCAGTGAAGCAGAAAAGATTGGATAGCGATTCTCATAGCTTGGTGGTTCCACTGCAAAGTCCTTGTACTCAATTAGTAGAAAATGTAAATAATTTTATTATCTTCTCAAGTTTTATTTATTTTTGTTAAGAGTATATTAAAGAAACATGATATTTCAGGTTGATAAAATTAATGAAGAAGATAAAATGGACATATCTGATCATGAGGTATCATTGAACGAATCTGCTAATAATATAAAACCTGAATCTCAAAAAGTGACAACAAGAAAGAAGTTATATCGCTTAACGATACAGATAGACAAAATATATGGGAAGCCATGTCCAAAGTCAAAGAAACTCAAGTTGTTAGCCCACCTAATAAAAAGAAATCAACAATTCTTAGATAATACAAATAATACGAGTCAAAGCAATCAGTCTGTAGAAAAAATTAATAGAAAGGCAATTTGTGCAAAAGGTGGATGTAAGTTAAAGAAGTCGATTTATGATTCAAAGCCAGCATTTCAGTGCGAATACTGTGATAAATATTACATAATGAAGAAAAGTGATAATCAAGATGAGAAAAATATTTGTACTATATGCCACAAGACTTTCTCATCTTCGCAATCTCTATATCTTCATATTAAAACTCATTTCATATGTGATATGTGCCAAACTGAATGTAGTTCACAAGTGACTTATGATAAACACATAAGATTACATGTCAGTACCGATCCATTGCATCCGTATAAGTGTCATCAGTGTACAGAAACGTTTGAGCTTAAAGAAGATGTGAGACAGCACTATCTAATTATCCATCCTACTATAAAATTGCAAAATACGATTCTTCAAGTAACTGCGCCATCACTGACGCAACAAGTTCCTCACCGACAAGATTATCGGTGTGTTAGTTGTAATATTACGTTTAGAAATGAACAAGCCTACAGGTAGCATCTCTGATCAGTATATCAGTAAAGTACTATATTTTTTTATAAATTCTAATGCGAAAATATTTTAATAGAAATCATACAAATTCTCACAAAAAGAAAGAAGGACTGAGATGCAGCATTGGTGAGAGTACCAACAATATATTTCCGATGCCTAGTCCGTTAACTGGCAGCCAAATAGGTATTCTTCGAGCTGTAAAGTTCAGTTGTAGAGTATGTTCAATGGAGTTCGACAACGTTGGCGAAGTTGATAAACACACTAGAACTCATTTGGAGGAAGATAGTGAGGAGGAACGTAAATGCAATATCTGTAAAAAGAGCTTTAAAACGAGCATACAACTCAACGAACATTTAAAGTACCACCTGTCCCGTGCACACTCTTGTCCCGTATGTTCCAAAGCTTTTGTTAACAGAACTACCTTAAAAATACATTTAAAAACTCACAACGAATCATAGATTATAATTGAAGCTATAGTTTTCACGCTAGATTAATTTTGTTTTTTGGCTGTGTTAGAAATCGAGTATTCGTCACATTTATGTATTTTTTTTATGCTTATGGAAACATATCGGTAAGGTTTCTTGGAAATTTTCGTGTAATTTATACAAAATTGTTTTTATCTAATTGGCACAGTCAATAACGTGGTAGGATAAAAACATTATGTATGTTTACGAAGAATTATTAAATTCTTAAATAGTAACTCCCGCTTCTCTTTTTTCGAATAATAAATTCGATTTTATTTCAGTGGCCATAACGAATAAACGTAGTTATAACATGGCGACAACTTTTTTTACAAAAAAAAAAAAAAATGTACTATATGCGAACGACTTGAAAGAGAGAGAGTGACTTTGACTATCGGGGTAAAGTTTTATTCTTCAAAAAAAAAAAAAAAAAAAAAAAAAAAAAAAAAAAAAAAAAAAAAAAAAAAAAGAAGAAGAAGAAATCTTTCGTCTGTGAAGCAGACGAAGCAAGACTACGGATCTCAACAAGTGTAGAAGGTGAACATTATTATCGACGACAGTGAACTTCTTTTGGAATGATCGGAAAGATTGACCGAAAAATGAAAATAATAGCAAGCGGGTTTCTTTGAAGCGGCTCCTTGCGCTCGAGGCTGATGGAACGCGTGATAGAATGATCCTGATCTTTCCAAAAGGTACGTTCAACAGTCATTGGCAACGACGGTGGAACGGCGGAGGAGGAAAAGGGAGAAGGAAAACGAGGGCAAACGAGCCGATCTTGAAAGGGAGCCGACTATCCACAACGGAACAATCGGTCCGATGTTCACGGTTATGCTGTCAACGGGAACCACTTCAAACGTAGCCGACCTCAATGTGTTTATTTGGCTAACGTCAAATTTACTCGTGGAAGAAGGAGAGCTGCTTGTATCCTGGCTAACACCTTGCTACCTCTCTTCATAGGCCGCCGCTGTTTTCTTCGCGGCCCCAGCAAAATCGGATCGTTTTGTCGCGCACGATCACCGGCACTTGGGCGTGGCTCGTGTTCCCCTATTGTCAACCTTTGACTTTTCTCGTGTCAAGTACTCGCATATACTTTCTGTTCGCTAGTTCCTGGTAATGCAGCTCGCGTCTCTGCGTCGAGGAAGTTGTGAATTGTAATGCACGACGTATGTCAATTGTAATTCGCGACGAGAGAGATCGTTCGAACGTAGCGAGAGTTACGAGTTTTTGTTCGTCGTTGTATCTCGTAGACACTAGTGGCAATTCTTAAAAGTGAAGGTCATCTTGTTACTATTTATTACTGTTATCTTGCATATCAAATGAGTTGTGAACAAATCACGTAGATTTTTAAATCTATTGTATGTGAATTAATAATGAAAAAACGAGCACGAATATATTTTAATTCGTATCAAGGGTAGAGATATATGTTCAAGTATTTAGTAACGCTCTGTCGTTGGCATAATATGGGACGACCGGCCAGATATCATCGAGATAAAGGAAAGCACTCTATAAATTCGCTATGGTTTTCCACGGTAGCTAAATGGTAAAAACCCTGCCTGTGTGCATGTCTAGCCAATGGTTCCGTGAAAATTGAGGATGCCCGAGCGTTCTCGCGTGGCAAATCGCGTGATTTCCCGTGACCGACTAGGATCTTATACGTAGAAAAGAAGGCACGAAATACATTTTAATCTGTTCCTACTCAAAATACGTCGAGATATCAAAATATGTTATTTCGTTGATAAGTATTAGAATCTTTTTTCGCAAAAGAAGCATGAATCTTTAACTAATTAATGTCGGGAAGAAAATTTTGTCTCATTTATCATTTTCATTGCAACGGCATTTGAAAATAAACAATTTCCCAGATATTGCCAATGACGTACTGAATGGATTAACCTTAGCGAGTTAAAGTAGTTAAACTCAGTCGAGGGGCTTTGCTAAAAGTTTGAAAATTTGTTATTTCGGAAGGTTAACAAATTCAGAGATTGAAATTAAGTGATTTTAATTTTGACAAAAAATGAAACTCCGTGTTCCAAGCACGGACATTAATTTCAGCTTAAATTCGTAAATTTTCCGCTTCTTCCACCGCGAAATTCCAAATTATCGGCATGACGATCGATTCGCCGCGTGTTTCGTGGATTTCCACGCGGTTTTATTTCCTCAAAGGCGTCAACGAAGAAATGTTGAAAGGGATGTCCCGCTGTTAAATTTACACGCCACGTTTCGTCGAATATTCTTGAGCGAATATTCTTGAGCGAATATTCTTGCTCGGCCATCGAACATGCTAATTCACACCAGCGTCGTGGTGAACGGTATTCACCGTCGGGGGTGCTGTTTCCCGATTATTCAATGGGTGTCGTCTATGCGGCATCAAAGTGCCGACGTAGAGCCGACGCAGCTGCTCCTCTACGTTTCTTCTTTTTTTTCATTTTTAACAATCACGATGTTTTTTCTTTTTGATTAATAATTAATTCACGTGTTATTGTAGAAAACATCGTAAGTGCTGAACACCAAATTTTTCAAAAGAAAGAAAGAAGTTATTATTTAATTAAATTTGCAAATATCGCAGATGCTACTTTTGTTTTTTCTCAGAAAATGAAAATATATTATTTTTATTTTTATTTTAAATACATCATTTTTATTTGTATTTAAAATATATTATTATATTTTAAATAGAATGTATGTGTTAGAATAGAATAATGATTGTATATATTAGAACATGGCAATTTGATACTTACAGTGTTTTCTACATTGTCTTTTTTCCAAATTTTGTTATTCGAACGAAGGTATTATGAATTCTGAATCATGAGATAACTATCTTGTACAAAATAAACAGATAAAATAAAATAGATGCTTATACACTTTAGGATTTTAAGATTACTATTTCTTTTTTTTTTTCATATGTAATATAATTCTCATAATGATTGAATCGAACTCCTTTTCAGTTATTAGAACGACGGATGTGAAATGTTACTTTTCAAATTTTAATATCAACTCAACTTCTAGTTGATTTAATATAATTTCCCAACTAATAAACCTCCTGTTATAAGAATTATCAATTCAGAAACTTAATTTAATTTACCAAATATCAAATGTATGTTCTTCAAGATGCTTTTTATAGTATAAATATTATAATAATATCTATATCATAAACTCACATAAGAAAAATGCTGTAACCATCCGTGAAGATTGATATTTTTACCATAGATCTCAACGTAGATATTATTTTATTATAGATCTCAATGTACACATAATTTATAGCAAATTTCTTCCCCTTTAATGTGATCGATAATTAATAAAGTCAAATTTCGAAGAAAAGTTTTTTCATATGCGCCAACCTAACAACGTCAACATTTAGTATTAAATTACAGAAAACTAGCAAGTTCCAAAATGAGGAGAATAAAAGACAACGATAGAAACGGGGATTCGGAAGAATTTACAAGACGGAAATGGATATTTATTGCAATATTTTGTGAGCTCGCTCTATTCGTGGAGGAAGCTTACTGTGAAACCGCAGTACGTGCGTACGTGCACGTTTTTAAGATGAAAAATCGTCAAAGACGTCGCACCACGGTTACAACATCGATAGAGGAGAAGAAAAGTCGAGGAAGAGGGCAAGAATGAAAAGAGGAGACAGGGTGACGGAGACTCTGTTAGTTGCGGGCACGGGCCATCTGGCAGAACGATCTTTTATTATAGGATTCATCTATCCTCTCTCTTCAATGAGGGAGTCACTCGCGTGGAAGTTGCTGGCCCTTTTGATTAATGGCTGACGAGATAAATCGCGACCGCGATCAAAGAGGATCGACTTGGTAAGGCTTCTGGGGACTTGGCGGATATCCGTTGTTTGATTCTGTTACGGGGGAGAAGTCGGCGTGTTGAATAATTACAAATTGAATGATTGGCATTGCAATGACAACGTGTTATAGCGTTTAAGGTTGGAAAGATGGCAATATAAATATTAATATTTAAAGTTAGGAGACTTGTAACACTTAACATTGCAATCCCTGGAATTTAAAACTTATAATTGCTTACAACTGCTTGAGATTAGAAGATTTGCGGTTACAATGCTTTACAAATTTGAGATTGGGTCACTTACTAAAGATTAGAAAGTTGACAAAACTTTGGGACACTCGTAACTGTAACATTTAACACTGCAGTATTGCAAAGCGAATTTAAATACGAGCAAGAATGCATCGATAGAGATTTTTGTTGGTGAAATAAGAAAGGATCACGATTCCCAAAGACCAGGAAGGAATCAAGATTAATAAAAATAAGAGAAATTCGGCAGAGGGATCGTGATTTGGTGAGATTCACACGGCACGTCGAACGGGAAAGCGTCACGACGTGTGCAATCCTCGGCTCGCTACGCGCTTGGTTGCCCTTCACCGAGGGGTGAAGCCTCGTGGCAAGCCCCATAATAGCCCTCGAACCGGTCCCACCCTCCTTAGTGGAACAGAAAAGCTTCGAAAGTGTGCACAACCGCAAAGTCGCCGCCCCTTGCATGGCGGCCCAAAATTTGATTATGTCCCTTCCGCGTGAATAAATTCAACGGGATTCACCGTTTGGTAGCCGTCAATGATTTATACCGCCTCTATCCTTCCTATTCTCTCTCCTTCTTTTGTTCTATGTTCCCTTGCCGGGGCGGCAAGTTTTCCTCTGCAATTTCCCCTGCAAATGGAAGAGCAAGTACGCGCAAGTATTTTGGAACAACGCACTTTTGAGCTCTAATCGCGTTATTGCTAAGTCGTTTGGGACAGGTAGACTAGTTTATTATATATTTAAGCGTCAAAATTTGGAACGTTGTAACGAAGGTATATTTCTCGGTAGAATTTGTTCCAGTGATTTAGTTAACCTAACTTATTACAAACCAGCAAAGTTCAAGTTTTTCTGTGCAGATGTTGATGTGTAACCTTTGATTAAAGTCTTTTCTCGGGACAAAAAAAGAAAAAATCGATAAAAATTTTTCTGGGTAGAAACAAAGAAATCGTGATGGGAAGGATTGAAGCGAATTTTTAAAGAAAATGTCGACAATTTTCCATCGTTATTAATTCAATTATACGTATTCTTCACTGTATATGTTTTAATTATTTCGTCGAAGCTTTTATAATATTATATATTTTTACATATATATTATTACATATTCATTGATCTGAAGGTACAAATCTAACATAATCTAGAACAAAATAGCACAGATGATCGATGGTCATCGTGGCTGGTCAAAAATTTACTCTCACATTGTTCGACGACGTTCGAATGGATAATCGGTCAATTTTAATCGCCCACGTGCTGTCCACCACTCGACCTCAAAAACATGTTTTTTTTCTTCTTTTTTTTTAGGGGAAAAATTGCAGTTTCGAAAAATTGGGAAAAAATTCTATGCGGATCGATCAGTCACGTGTTTGTGACAGCAGTACAAGAAGATCTGACGAGGCGGTCGCCGCATGATGCAAGTTTTTTTTTACGTTTATCGAGTGATCGACTTTTTCAAACTTATTCAATCTAATCGCAAAATTGAATGAAAAAAATGTATGCCTACGTTCATAGATCGGGTCAGAAAAACAAAATTTCTGAATAATTTTAAAATATAATAAAATAAAAAATACAAAGTAAATATCTTTCCTTTTTAGATTTGATTATCTATAATGTATAAAAAGTGAAAATTAATAGTGGATGGTATAGATATAATAATTGCTTTATTGTTTCAACCGAAAATTTTCGCAAAAGTATCCCATAGAGTCACTATTAAGAGTCACGAAAAAATTGTCATTACAAGAGTTCTTTGTTATGAAAAGAGACATTACGCACGTGTCTGAAAGAATAATAAAAGTAAGAACGTGCGAGCAAATATGGCATGATCGACTGACTCATTGTTGACAAAATTTTTTTTTTAGATCTAACTAGTCAAATCTTCTTAACAAATTTATACTGAAAATAAATATATCTTCTTCGTATAAATGTTACGTTAGATTGCGGAGTTTTATATATAATTTGTGCAGATTTTTGGAAACTTCAGAAATACAAAAATGCATTACAAGGTATAAGAAGTATCATATAATAAAGTATAATATCTAGTTACAAATGTCTAGTTATAATATTTTACAATTTTAACATTAAAGTCCATTTCCAAGGATTTTAAGGATCAAATAATTTATAATTAAGCACAACATAGTACTCTTTTGCAAGTCAAACAATCTCTACAATAATAATTTTCTCAGATTCTTTGCATTGTAAAAATGTTTATTTCTCTCGATGAAGATATATTTACAACAAAATACAATTGCCGCGAATAAGACAGCAGCGCTGGAAGAAAAGGGCAAGTTAATCGATCAGAATCAGATCAGAACGGAAGTCGAGGACAAATTTTTCGACAAAATGATTTTGGCGGCTTTCTCGCTCGACTACAAGTCGTTGTTGTGACATCCAAGTTGAAAAATAAGACGGATCGAGGGAAATTCTTAGGAAATTCGATCCATCAAAATCGCGACAGAACACTCGCGTTTTCTTGTGTTAGCGAAAGAGGCCTGGAATATGGAGCATTGGCAGTTCCTTTTTCGAACGCGTTTCTTTGGAATTTGCTTTTGCGAGAAAAAAATTTCGGAGCGAAACTAAATAGTAAAACTGTTGTTCAAATTATATCAGATTGTCAAAGCAGCCTCGTCTTTGCTTTTCATTTTTTATTATTCAGTTCGAAGTTCTTCGTGACAGGTAACAATTTTATTAGTGGAAATAACAAATCAATCGTAATTTCTTTATAATTCCATCCAATTGTTAATTTATACTATTAATTATACTACGAATTTTGAATTTTACTTTTTCATTCAATCATCAGCCAGAAATATTATTTATGGGATATTGTTTAACAGTCAATGATTACAATTATTAAGAGGAGATTTCTTTTTTTTTGTGAATTCTGAGAAAAGTGTAATAAAATTGTGTCAATTTGACAAGTTTGAAACTACACAAACGATAGCTGGAACGAGTTATCTGAAATATTAAAAAAATGATATAA
>KQ435706.1:33736-72037 GCA_001276565.1 Melipona quadrifasciata
TGGTACATATAATTAACTTTAGCTCCGGAAACGAGCTAAGCTTAGTTATGAGTAGAGTCACTTTGACCGAACGCAAAGCAATATAAAAATAACATAACACGGTAACTATAAAATATATCTTTATTGTTAGCGCTTAGGCACCGACTATCGTTCTGGAAAACAATTTACTTTAAATTAATCTTAAAGTAAGTATAACGGAAATTTCATAGCTTAACACTATTCGTAGATTAATAATCGCAATGCAAAAATAACATAGCTCAATATAATATAATTTTTTACCATTATCATTGATAATTATTAAACGATAGTACCTAAAAATCAATTTCAAAGTAAATATAATGAAAACTTCATTTCGATTAACACGATCGTTCGTACGTCAATAACAACTACACCTACAAAAATACTCACCATTTGAACTTCAAAAAAGAAAAATCGTGCTCGTTTCTTTCTCGTGTATGTAAAAATCTCGCAAGCACAGCAATCGATACATTAACGTACAATCGTGTAAACGTCGTGTAAGCGGAACGATTGGCGGCGAAACGGGCGCGGAAAGTTATCGACAAGCCCCGCAAAAGGGGAGTTCTCGGTATCAGTCACCGAGGGGGTCAGTTTTGTACGAGTGTTGTTTCGAACAGAAGGGTACCGAAAATTCGACAAGAGCAACAGAGACGGACAAACAGAGTCGGAGGGAAAATTGGCGACGGGGAAGGTTCGTTGGTCGTTCTAGCGAAGGGTAGCTTAACCTCGAGTGTTACAATAAATCAACGGCGCGCATTCGCGGAGCTCCACCCTCGTACCTTCGGCAGAATGCCATCTCGCAGAGGACACGGTCGTCCCGGCATCGGATCCGAGTGTCCTGTTTCATTGTGTTTCAAAGTACCTCGTCGCTGGTTCGATTCGATCGGACGTGCAAACAGTTCACCGCACGAGACGTTGGGATTTTTAATCTGAAACATTGCGTTCCTCGGAACTTCGAGGTTTCGAAATTTTTGAGTTCCTAATTCTTGAATTTTCAGTCGCTCGAACGTTCGAATTTCCTTCTTCGTCGAGTAATTAGCGATCTTCTGTTTCGAGCGAAATTCAGATTCGACGTTGAATGCCAAGAGGAATGATTTGGATGGATTTTGCGCGTATTTTGTTTCTTTCTCATCGACAGGTTGGATTTGTACAGCTTTCTTTCTCCCTCATACTGTGAATGTATCAAGGATATTTAACACGACGAATGTAAATTGAAAATCAATCGCAAATGTAAAAATTTATAAAAATAAAAATATTTACGTGTTATATAATTTAATATATAAAAACATCAAGTCTAAAAATCACGATCTCAAAATAGAGAGGGCACGCAGGGAGGATCAGTGAGAGGTTTCAACCCCTGTCAGTCCGCCGCGCTTTCACAATTTCTCTCTCTCTCTCTCTCTCTCTCTCTCTCTCTCTCTCTCTCTCTCTTTTCCTTCTTTTCCGAAGAATGAATCGGTCCCCGCCGCTGCGACAAAAGGGGCAAGAGGCTCGCGATTACGCCTACCGGGCTCGAACGAAGGGGCTGCGTGTCATAGCCCTCGACCGGCCCCTTCGAAAACCTACTTCTGACCTTCCCTTCTTCCCTTGTTCCGCCGGCCAGAACCTGACGAGCCACGGTTCCCCGGATGAAACGATCCAATCGGAGATCGAGGGTGGGCGCATGCCGTTCCTATATAACCATGGGGTAAACTTTGCCGGATTCAACAGTCGCCTCTTAGACTTAGTCGTGTCCCTAGTAACTTCGATCCGCACACACGCACACGCACATACACACACGCGCGCGTGCGCGCGTTTTGTTTTTCGAAACACGGTCCACGTGGGAAACGTGGAGGAACTCGAAAGACGTCGCGAATCTTATTGAGAATTACGTCGAAGGTGAAACCTCCTCTCACAGACGAGTGAAACAATGTACAACAAAGGCGACGTGAGACTGTTTCGACCGTGGAGCATGACCGAGCCCGCGAGCGAACCGGAGGACTTCGACGCGGAACATCCCGCGGACGACAGTAACGAACGTTCCTTCATCGACCGAGGAAACACGAATGTTCGTAGCTCGCAGCCTGACTCCATCCTCGACGAGATTATTCGCATCGAAGCCACCGACAGAGCAGCCTCTTCTTTGACGACACACGTCGCTGGAAAGCGAGCTAGGCAGTCTTCCGTCGAAGCCGAAATTGATAAGTCGAAATCCACCACCAAGGACAAAGAACCTCATCCAGTGAGGAACAGGGATTCGGAATTGTTCCCTCGCTTGGGTGGTCTAGGAGGTTCGTGTCGATCAGTCCGCGCGTTGCCGCCATCGAACTTGAGTATCCCTCTTATCGCCGGGTTCGTCGTTGACAACGATAGCTCCATTTTCCACTCGACGTACCAACAGGACTGTCTTTTGGGAGTGAACGTTCCGCAATGCGTTTTTCACTCGTCGATGATGGATCGCGTGTTGAATCGAGTGGCTAGCGCGCCCGGTCAGAGTCCAGTGACGTCAATGCCGCACGGTTTGTACACACCGATGGCGATGGAGCAGGCAGTGGAGATCCTACACCGGCAGGACGCGGTTGCGAAGCAGATGAAGAAGCAACGGCCGAAGAAGTTCCGGTGCGAGCACTGCGACGTCGCGTTTAGCAATAATGGGCAGTTGAAAGGACATGTCAGAATACACACCGGTGAGTTTTACCTTCTGATATTTGACGATTCTCGTCCTTCGACAATTTCAGCGTGTGTGTGTAAACAATCGATCGACGAACTGACTAGAAACAGGCCGGTATTCGGAATTTGATTTGGTAGTTTCGATCTTTTCAAACATTTCCAAACGTTGAACCTTCGATTCCGCCAGTCGGAATTTTCGAACTCTCGATCTTTTGACGTTACGAAGGCATTTGGAGTTTCGAGGCGTTTGGTTTCTCGACCGGTCTAAATTTTCGAGATGTTGAAACAACATGCAACATCCCGAAGTTTCGAATATTAAATAATTTAATTTATATAAATGTTGAATAATTTGCAAAAAGATTTATTGTAAGAGTACGAATTATTCGATACGATATTTATCAAAGGGCACAATATTTATTAATATTTATTAATTATATAAATATCACTTTATTGACATTCGCTAATTTAATTTAATAAATATTGTACAGTTTTAAGAATTATTGCAAGAGTTACGAATTATTCTTCTGTATTAGTGATGCTCGCTAATTTAATTTAATAAACACTGTATAATTTAAATAATTAATTCAAGGAAATTATTCTTTAATGAAACGAATCATTACGAAACGTAAATGATAAGTAAAATTCTCAATTTTCAAAGATAAATTGTTTTCCAAGCACTTAAGATCTTTCGATCTTGAATATCGTAAAAGGAAAATGTCTAAGACAGAATATTTTTTTTCTGTTACAGGAGAAAGACCGTTCAAGTGTGACTTCGAAGGCTGCGGCAAGACGTTCACGAGGAACGAGGAACTAACGAGGCACAAGAGGATTCATACGGGAATACGCCCGCACGCGTGTTTCGTTTGTGGGAAACGATTCGGTAGGAAGGATCATCTGAAGAAACACATGAGGACGCACGAAAACCGAGATCCTTACAGACTATCGGCGACCACGCTGGGAATATTCGGTCAACATCCATTTGCACCTTATAACTTTCAAATATGATATACACATACATCTATTTCGAACGACGAAATCGCGATCGATTTTCTATGTTATTTTGAATGCATAGCGATTGAGATTATTTTTCTCTCTCTTTTTTAACGAATGTCGATCTGAAGCTAAAGATTGTGTATATATAATGATTACTACATATTTATTGCTATGATTGTCGAAATAATACAATGATAACACATGTCAGAACTCGATGATTGTGGCAATAAATATGTATTAACGTAAAATAACGTTTGTTATATTAGTTGTTACATTAGATGATATATTAGCTATAGATGTTATATAAACATGAAGTAACGATTGTTGCCTTGATAGAATGATCCTTCGTTGTTTTTGAAGGATCGTAAATGTTAGCAAAGATTTTCCATAAAATTTTTCTACCGTATTTTTGATACTATGGCTTTTTATATGAGAATATAACAAATAATAATAATAATAACGTATCGAGTCTAGTCGAATTTAAATGCAATACAAAATTTTCCACAAAAGAAATTCGAATTATTATATTTAAATGAATAAATTGTTATCCCTACTGTTGATAGTTCTCGATTTTGTTGTGTTCTTTCTATCAGATCTTTACCTCACCTTTCCTTCAATTAGTTCCATTTGTAATAATTTAATTAATATTCAATTGACAGCGAAGAGATTTTCAATTGATTTTAACACTTCAATTTTAAGAAAGGTCCTTGGATGAATCTTAAGCAGAAATTCACTGATATTGAAAAGTATACTTATACCTATTCAAAATTACAGAAAAATAGTATAACAGTCAAATCTTTAACAAGACAAGTTTGAATTTTTATTCAGTAACGACAATCCAGCGGACACCTTTAGATATTCTAAATTTTGCCAAAAAACTTTGAAAAATAAACATTACAACACAGTGAGTTGTTGATAAATAAAAATGCTAATGTAATTTGAGACATTATACATCTTTACCATCAAAAAGTGCAGACGTACATATATATAAGGAACACTATAGTTCAATATTTATAACAATTATTAAACGTTGACTAATAAGAAAGCAAAAACATGGAGTGCGGAAACCACCATTTCCTCGACAATTAAATTCAAAATGGCGACACGAAAATCTAGTTAGAGGAACAGAGAAATCCTATTCACGTTATAGGGTGACTGGTAGAGAAGGGCTGGTACAGGGGAAAATGAGGGTTGCGCCCTTTTGCTCCCCGGAGGGGTCGATTGCCGCGTGCAAGCCTACGTCTGCCCTTCTTCTCCCATTTTTTACCGCCGCTTTCGTTGCAATACGTTCTTACGCGACAGTTTGTGGCCGCATGCATAAACGTTTCGGTTGATTTCGGGGTAGATGCGAGGGGTGGTCTGCCACATTGCGGCGAAGAAAAAAAGTTGGATTCAATTAGCTCTCCCTTCGAGAAGATCACTGTGCTATTATTAGATTACGTCGACAACAAGATCGTTGATCATTTAGTGAATTACGTGGTGCAGAAAATTCTAAATGATATGATATTTTAGAAATCGTGTGTGTGAATGTTAAAGAGCAACCTCAATTTGAATCCCTGTTGTGAATTGTGGGATTAAAAGTATTCTTTTCTAGTAGAATTCTTACCTACATTTAACGACTGTTCTAACAGACGCTATATTACATTAAAACGAAAAAATTATCTTTCCCACGACCACTGTTTTCTTCGATTGTATCGTTAGATGTAAGTTTTTAAAGTTGTCAACGAGAAAAGTCAGTTTCGACTAAATGATAAATACTTCTTGCATTTAATGAAGTATTGTTGCAAGACTGTCCATAATGAATTTTAATTACAATCTTCTGAGGAACTTATGACACATAGAAAGCAATATTGTTTTTTATCCTGTATTATTTATTTAATATTCATGTAATATATATTTGAAGAAAATATGTAGCGTTAAAACAATATAAGTAAAAAAAGATGAAAATTTCTAGTTTTCGTTTACGTCCAAAAATTTTATTCTTCTGATTTATCACTTTACATCGATTTTACAGAATTTACTGCAACTTTGTCGATTTCGAAGATATAAAATTTAAAAAAACACGCGTAGAGTCCAACGAAATATTTTATTCAAATCTAACAGTAAAACTTCTGCTTCTCCAGCAATAAAATTATTTATTTTTGAACTCTTCCTTAATACATATAATTCTATTAAACAACGAAAGTAAATGAGAATTTATGGCAACCAATAAACACAGTATTGTGTCATGTCGACACGATACTTTTGATTCTTGTGTGATTGAGAAAACAGTTAGTGTAGGATCATGTCCATAAATTCGAAGATGAGGAATTTTCGGTAGCGTGCCGAGTAGCAGCAACCCTACTGAGATGTTTATCCGAGCTCGTCAGCACCCTCCTACCGATCCATTGATACATGAATCTCCTGACTTCTCTTCTAGGGTGCGATTCATCCAGTGTCTCTTTCATCTTCTTCTCTCGTTATCCCTCGCAAACCTATCCCACGTAGATATTAGACCCAATTTCTTCAAGTTACTTTATATGTAGACACGTGGATTTATTTAATCAGTGATTTTCTATCATCTACGTTCATTTTTATTAATATATTACATCCTATAGTTATACCTTTTCTGGTTGATACTTAGGGAGAAGGAGGAGTTTGATTTTGTGCGGTTGAATGATCGCTCAAACATGACCCGGATTAGGGGGATTCTCGGTTTCCTTAATCTTGGATTACCATAGTTCTTTCGATTGTAATGTCGAGATTTAGGAAGGCGTGTCTTTGAACGTAAAATAAATTCGTCGTACGCGTGTTTGAAAATTTGAGGTTTCCTTCTTTTAGTTTTGGTACTCTAATTACCATTTCCTATTTTTAAACATCGTTATACGCGACTGATATTTATGGTACAATTGATAACCACGATTATGTACAATTAAAAATAAATTAATAAGAAATTAATAATTTAGTTATTATCCTGTTCGTAAGGATGTGAGAAGGATTCAATATTTAATCTACGCTTTATTTTTGATGATAAGATGACTTTTTTTTATTAAAATAGGATATTTTGTCCAAAGTATAAACAGAAGATACTACTTTTTAATATTATATGAGAAAATGACACAGTTTGGAAACGTAGAAACGTTTTGACCCTGATTTCTAGTAGATGCTATTACTCAACAACATTCGAAACACTATTGAAAAGTATTCGTCATTCGACACCCCATGGACCAGATTATCGAGAGAAGGGAACAGGAAGCACACCCAGTGCGAAGACCATTGATCCGTTTCAACGATTCGCGAGTGGTGCAACACTTGCTGACGTTTCAAATGCTCAGTTTCTCTTTGAAAATTAATTGTAGCAATAAAGCTCACTTCCTTGCAAATTTTCATTTGAACGTGGGACTCCAGCTGATCTGATAATTGGACTATAATTTGTCCAACTGTTAATGTTGTTTTTAAAATTTTTTAAAGTAAAATTCATAAATATCTACATGTATTAATGTTATTTTTACAAAGAAACATAAAACATACGTATAATGTGATCAATAAATGTTACTTTTTACTAAATGTTTACTCCACGTAAACACTTTCGTTCCAGAATCTGTACCAGAAGAATATTTTGGATGTAAGAACATTTTTATGGGTAAGTGACTTTTCTTAAAAATATCTCTAAAAGGGGAATGAGTATTCTTTTTATTAGACTTTTCATTATCTGAAAGGACTTATTATCTCTTACTATTATTAGACTTATCTAATTTTTCTTGTAAAACATTCTTTTAACATTCAACTTTTCAAAAGAAGACGCTTAACAAAATAATCTACATTGTCTCTTGCTCTCGAAGTTACTAGTCAAATATTTTCAAATTTTTCCACGCTTGTGGTATCTTTAGAAATTTACAATAACAGAGAAAGAACATGATTCAACTCAATTGTAACAACTCGACAGTTGTGATTAACTAAATACAATATTTTCTATTAAGAAATCTTTTTTTCACTCCTTGCCAAACGCATTTTCCAAAATGTCAGTCCCAAATTTTTTCATTTCTGCGATTGCCTCGTAGCAATTAACCAAATATAATACTTTCTATTATATTAAGAAGCCTTCTAGTTTTTTCCACTTCTTGCCAAACGCATTTCTCAAAATGTCACCAGTCCCAAATTTTCTTATTTCCGCGATTGCCTAGTAGTCGGGAAACTATTCGATCTTCTTCATCGCGACCGATTCACAGCCACCGTGGCGTGCAACTTGCCACCGGGTGGTCCTGTACGTCGGAATGTTTGCCCACGTCATTGTTGCGTCTCTGACACTCGATTCATTCCTCTTCCCGTTTAAGAACCGTTTAGCCCTCTAATAGACGTCGATGCCTCTACGTTTTGCGCCTTCAGGTGGCCATCGGCGAGTGTCCTCTTGCTCGACGGGACGCACGGCTCCTAGGGCGCGTTGACTTCGTTGATATATGGATCGTTTGCGATCACACAGATTGCGTCACGATCGATATCGAAACGTTTGATTGGCCGTTTTCAAAAAGGAACGTTGGCGAAGCAGTTGTAGAAGAGTATTTTGTACAAAGAAAGATATAGAAGCGCAAAGTCAGCCGATATGTAATATTCTATATATAAATCACTGTACTTTGAATATATATTCAATTATATTACATTGTAAGTATCAACATAATTAATATATATGATAAACTATTATATCAAATTATAAATCATTATGAAATCAATTGATATTTGACATTGATATTTGAGCGAGTTAAAACAAATAGATTTGTATAATTATGTTTCTATTTAAACAGAAATTTATATTAAAGTAAACCATCGTTAATACCTATCAAGACATTCTTCATGTCGTTTTCCAAATCGTTATGATTTAACTGATAGCGCTCGTTTCACTTCACAATTTTTCGGCGAAATTTTTTCATAAAAATTACGAGTTACGTAGGAGTAATCCTGTGTAAACGCGGTGGGAACGAACCAGTCGTGGAAAAGTATCGATGATGTGACGAGCACCACAAAAGCAAGTTCTCAATATCAGTGGTGTCCGAGGTCAGTTTTGTACGAGTGTCGTTTCGAACAGAAGGGTACCGAAAATTCGGCAAGAGCAACAGAGACGGACAAACAGAGTCGGAAGGAAAATTGGCGGCGGGGAGAGTTCGTTGGTCGTTCTCGCGAGGGGTAGCTTAACCTCGAGTATTACAATAAATCAACGGCGCGCATTCGCGGAGCTCCACCCTCGTACCTTCGGCAGAATGCCATCTCGCAGAGGACACGGTCGTCCCGGCATCGGATCCGAGTGTCCTGTTTCATTGTGTTTCAAAGTACCTCGTCGCTGGTTCGATTCGATCGGACGTGCAAACAGTTCACCGCACGAGACGTTGGGATTTTTAATCTGAAACATTTTAGTTCCTAATTCTTGAATTTTCAGTCGCTCGAACGTTCGAATTTCCTTCTTCGTCGAGTAATTAGCGATCTTCTGTTTCGAGCGAAATTCAGATTCGACGTTGAATGCCAAGAGGAATGATTTGGATGGATTTTGCGAGTGTTTTGTTTCTTTCTCACACTGCAAATGTATTAATTTATTCATAAATATAATAATCTGTGTGACACTAATGTAAGGTTGAGCACAATCGCTTGATGATTTATATAAAAATTTCGCCTGTGTTCAGTTATTAAACGTATTAAGTATTAAAAATATCAAAAATAAGGTGCATAAAGAATCACCATTTTCTCGACAATTAAATTCAAAATGGCGACACGAAAATCTAGTTAGAGAAACAGAGAAATCCTATTCACGTTATAGGGTGACTGATACAGAAGGGCTGGTACAGGGTTGCGCTCTTTTGCTCTCCGGAATGGTCGGTTACAGCGTGCAAGCCTACGTCTGCCCTTCTTCCATTTTTTTATTATACTACCGCTTTCGTTGCAATACGTTCTTACGCGACAGTTTGTGACCGCATGCATAAACGTTTCGGTTGATTTCGGGGTAGAAAGATGCGAGGGGTAATCTGCCACATTACGGCGAAGAAAAAAAGTCGGATTCAATTAGCTTTTCCTTCGAGAAGATCACTGTGCTATTATTATTATTAGATTACGTCGACAAGATCGTTGATCATTTAGTGAATTACGTGGTGCAGAAAATTCTAAATGATATGACATTTTAGAAATCGTGTGTGAATGTTAAAAAAGCAACTGAAGTGTCTCAATTTGAATCTCTGTTGTGAATTGTAGGATTAAAAGTATTCTTTTCGAAACAACGAAAGTGAATGAGAATTTATGGCACAGTACCATACATATCGACACGATACTTCTGATTCTTGTGTGACTGGGAAAACCCAGCTAGTTTAGAATTATGTCCATAAATTTGAAGACGAGGAATTTTCGGTAGCGTGCCGAGTAGCAGCAACCCTACTGAGATATTTATCCGAGCTCGTCAACACCCTCCTCCTACCGATCCACTGTAACATGAATCTCCTGACTTCTCTTCTAAGGTGCAATTCATCCAGTGTTTCTTTCATCTTCTTCTCTTGTTATTCCTCGTAAATCTATTCCACGTAAATATTAGACACGACCCAGTTTCTTGATTTTAGACATGTGGATTTATTTAATCAATGATTTTCTCATTGTCTGTGTTCACTGTTACTAATATATTATGTAGTCGTCTGGTAGTATTTTCTTCGGTTGATCTGAGGCTGGTGGAGGCTGAGCTTAGGGAAGTTGACTTAGGGAGGCGGCTGAGCTTGATTTTGTGCGATTGAATGGTCGCTTAAACATGATCCGGATTAGGGGGATCCTCGGTTTCCTTAATCTTGGATTACGATAGTTCTTTCGATTGTAATGTCAAGATTTAGGAAGGCGTGTCTTTGAACGTAAAATAAATTCGTCGTACGCGTGTTTGAAATTCAAGTTTTCCTTTCTTTAGTTTTTAGGTACTCTCATTTCCATTTTCTATTTTTAAATATCATTATACGCGACTGATATTTATACCACAATTGATAGCTACGATTGTCTATAATTAAAAATTGTAAAAAATTATTATAATAATTTAATTATTATCCTTTTCGTAAAGATATACTTTGAGAAGAATTCACTATTTAATTTGTGCTTTATTTTGGATGATGAGGTTTTTTTTAATCATTATTCAAAATGTAAGGACAAGATACTTCTTTTTGATGTCGTCTGAAGGAATAGAACGTGGAAACGGTTTGATCTTGATTTCTAGTAGATGCTATTACTCAACAACGTACAAAACACCATTGAGAAGTTTGTATTCTTTACTCGACACCCCATGGACGAAGTACGATTATCGAGAGAAGGTTAAGGGAACAGGAAGCACACCCGGTGCGAAGACCATTGATTCCGTTTCAACGACTCGCGAGTAATGGTGACATTTCACGTGCAATCCCCTCAGATCTTCTTTGAAAACTAATTGTTGCAATAAAGTTTACTTTTCTGCAAATTTTGGGTATCAAAACATTTCTGTAGATAACGTGCTTCTTTTTGGAAATTATTTCCTGAACGAATACTCCTTTTTATCTCAAAGAACTGTTCCACGGTTTTGTTCTCTCTGTCTTCTATTTAAAATCTGCGTTTAACTTTCAATTTTTCGAGCTAAAATATATTGAACAGAATAATCTCCATCTCATATTCTTTTCGTTCATATACCTCAATACCAAAATTAATAATTATTCACGAACTTTTTTCATTCTCCTGGCTTCTTCAACGCGTCTCGAATTAGTCAATAACAGCCAGAATCTACGTAATAAAATAAATTCAATAGTTTATAATTTTTTTTACTTCTTGGTAAAATCATTGAATCTTCTCAAATTTTCTCGTTTCTGCAAATGCAGTTCAAAAGTTATACGATTCTCTGTGTCGTTATACAAATATATCTCGAGTCATGGTCGTCGGCTTGCAACTTGACACCGGGTGGTCAATGATTGCTCGTGTCATTGTTGCGTCTTTGACATTCGAGGATGCATTCCTCTTTTCGTTTAAGAACCGTTTAGCCCCCCAATAGACGTCGATGCCTCCACGTTTTGCGCCTTCAGGTGGCCATAGGCGAGTGTCTTCTTGTTCGACGGAACGCACGACTCTTAGGGCTCGTTGACTTCGTTGATACGTGGCTCGTTTGCAATCACACAGATCGCGTCACGATCGATATCGAAACGTTTGATTGGCCGTTTTTAAAGAGGAACGTTGGCGAAGCAGTTGTAGAAGAGTATTTTGTAAAAAGAGAGATACAGAGAGGCAAAGTCAACCGATTTATTTATTATGTAATATTCTATATATAAATCACTATACTTTGAGTATGTATTCAATTATATTAAATTGTAAGTATCCATTATCAATATAATATGTATGTATTATTAATTAATATGTATGATAAATTATTATATCAAGTTATAAATCATTATAAAATTGATCGAGTTAAAATAAATAGATCTATTCAATCATGCTTCTGTCTAAACAGAAATCATATATTAATTTTGTCAAAAACAATCTGTATCTTTTAATTAAGCAATTATAAAAGAAGAAAATCGTCATAGTAATGTTAAAACATATTTGAATGTATCATCGTTTCAATGTTCTATTTTACTTTTTGAATAAAATCCCGGTGATAATAGTCGGAGGAGAGGCATCCTCAAACCTGTTTAAGAACTAGTTTCTTCAATTTGAAGATTGAAGAACAGTAGAATCACATGGTATATCAGTCTGTTAATTTAAAATAAACAAAAAATCTTCTCTAAACACCATTCATTCATTCATTCGTTATTTTTTCTTTAGTTTTTCTTACTAATAATTAATTGTAAATCATCGAACGATCGAACGCGGTGATTGATTCACTTCTTCCTCTTTCTCTTCTTCCTCGCGCGATCCTCTTTCACTTCGTCTGTCTCGATCGTCGAAGGTTTCTTCACCGTCGAAAGTTTACTCCACTCCATCTCGTACTCCGTTCTCTTCCTCGTCGACCAAGGCCTCGGCGTCTTGAACTCCAAGTCGATGTCGAATCTCTTGTCACCGTTGTTGCTCTTCCTCTTCACCCTCAATACGAATACATTCGGATTCTCCGCTTCGTCGGTCGTTCGTGCCACCTTGTCGGTCGTTCGCTCTTTCGGGCTCTCGTTCACGTCTCTCTCGTTGAGCTTCTGCATCCCCGTTTGCGGATACAGAGTGACAGTTCTGGTTCCCGGAACTGGAGGTTGATCGATTTCATCGTCGAGCCTCCGAACGGGCTGAGAATCATCGACGCAATCACACGGAGGATCGTACTTCGGCGTCACCTCCTCTTTTTGGCTTCTGATCACCAGTCTGTTGTCGTTTATAGCGACCTCCATTTCGTTGTACGGCAATCCCTTCTCCGCAATCTCCGAACGAAGCTTACGCGGCCTTTCGAACTCTTTGGAATCGGGGGCTATCGTAGGACAACATGGCGGAGGCTCTTCGACCTTTGGCTGAGAGACAGTTGGTTTCAGGGCACGTTTGTTGCAACAGGCGCTCTTTGGACAATCTCCGAGGCTCGCAGGTGGTTCTTCCAGAATTTTGACGGTGCTTCTTCCAGACGCGCAGGGTTTGCAACAGGGTTTCTTCTCTGTCGGAGGGCAGCCACACTTGTACGTCGCCACCATCATTTTTGTACAAGCTTTGTTATAATTTGCTATTATAAGTTACGGAAAAAGGTAAAACAGGAAGAAGAAGAAAAAGAAGAAGAAGAAGAAGAAGAAACAGGATTGATGATGATCACATGGTGGTGGGTTGATTTGGTAAGTTTGGTTGATTAGAACGGTGGCATGATGGATCGATTGGTTGATTACATATGAACGTGCCTGATTTTTCGCAATGACTTGAAACTGACGCGATGAAAGTCGACTTTTCAAGTTTCATCTTAATCTCTTGAGTGGAAATGACGAGTCTCGGTCGCAAACATTTTCTCTGCCAAACTCGACTTTAACGAGCGACACCCGCCGCATATTTAAATGTTTAAAAACTATTTATATATCCGTATAAATTTCAAACATATGAAGTGAGACCACTTAGCAATGTAAGCGACGTGAGGTGGTTTTACATTTACCTGAGTGCTTCGAGAACTATTACATACTTCAAGAATATTAATTACAGACAATTATTATAAAAAACTAAGTAATATTAAAAAGGAAATTAAATATTTTGTTAATTTTGTTCGTTATAATTTCCATTATATCAAGTAATTAATTTTTCTTTCTTAATTTCATTATTAGTTATAGAGGACATATTTCAATTTTTATTTATTATTATCATTACTTTATAAATTCGTTTCACTACAAATCAAATAGTGTCCACATTTATGTAAATATATTAAATAAAAATTGAAATATTTTTATTTTGTGGTAACACCTCACTAATATAATTGCACTAAATTTAATTGTCTGCACAGGCACATTTCTTTGAAAATAAATCGTAAGGCAAGACGTTAAGTATATCTCCGATACTTGACTTGAACTTGCCGCGACAAGAATCGACCTCCAAGTTCCAAGCTTCAATCCATCGGAACACACTAACCTCTTTCAACTTTAAAAACTCGAACAATTATATCTAAATTCCAAATTCCAAATTCCACGCGTGTATAAATAACTATGACTTACAATTAATCGTCAAGTTTGGTGAATCATTCGGCCATTTATTCAGATTTGCTCGTTAAAGTCCGGGATGTATGTATCATAATGTGTCTGGTTTCTTCGAGGACAATTATACCCAATTCTTAAATAACAATTACATCTAAATTCCAAGTTACACGCGTGTTAAATAACTATGATCTGAAATCAATCGCGAATCTTTTTGGTCATTTATTTCGTTTATTCGAATTTACTCAGAGAACGAGAGAAAGAGATGTATGCTTGTCCACCTATGCCACCCGCACCCTGTCCATTAGAATGTCCACCCTCGAAACCGAAATACGATTCTCCTACGAAATATTATCGAGAAATCGGGACTACCGCGATCGGGAATCACTTGATCATTCGCATGGAGAGGAAGAAAGGAAAGTCGAAAAAGTTGAAAGACTGGGATCCACCGTGCGATTGCGACGTGGTGGAGATACAGCGGCCGACGCGCACCCAGGGGCCGAAAATATTGAAGGGACCTGACAACAATCGGATTCTGTTTCACGTTGAGCCGAAGAAGAGGGACGATGAAGACTCTTTGACCCAAGCCATTTCTTACGAGGTGTGAAAGTTTCGATGTAAAGCAGAGAGACGTTATAAACGAAAAAGTTAATGTAAAATATAAAATTTACATTAACATTTATATTTTATTATATTATATTTGTATCAATTTATTATTCGTATTAATTTACATTTATATTTACATTTACATTAACTTTATATTCATATTAACTATCACATTTATACTTATATAATATAAATATAAAGTTCAACACATTCTTGGGTGGAAAAACAAATTGTTGGTTGTAATTAGACTTTGGACGTTTATTGAAATTCATATTTTCATGAAGACAATTAAAGAAACAGAAATTTGTTTCAACTAAGAGAACTTATCGGTATTATATTTTGGTTGTTTTGTGGAATATTGTATTTTTAATGTGTTCTGTGCAATTTTGTATTTTTAAAAACTTCATAAGTGCATGAACATCAGTAGACTAAGTTACAATATCTTGTAAAAAAATAAATTAACAAAATGTTAATGGTAATTCTTTTCTGAGGTGAGTTAATGTAGAAAAAAAGAGATAAATTATCATTGATCCTCATTCGTTCCTTATGTTAATTTGACACATTTTTCTCGTAAAATATTATGCTATAATTTCGATATTTTTGATAACAAAATATGTCGCTGGAGTTGCAAAATACAGTACACTGCCTTCTGATTATTATACTCTAATTATAGTTTACATTTATAATTTTAAATATAGTTGTAATAGATAAAAATCTGAAACAGAGATGATTGTAACGTTAGACGAAACTCACAGTAATAAAATAATAATTAAGGTATAATAAGTAAAGTATAATATAAGTAGAATAAATCGAGGAATGGCAAGAAATATATATATATACAGTGAACGTGAATGCATACGTAGGTCGGCCAATGCAGAGGTGGTCCAAACACGAACGATCAGTGCCGAACGTTCACGATTTATCCTGTTGTTAATGGCACCGACGCACAGGAAGTGCACACGGATCGCGTGACCGAGGGAAACGAGAATGTGTTCATGTTAAAAGTGAAGAGGAAGGGCGAGTTCCCCGATCAACCGAGACGAAACGTGGAATTGGAATTGAGAATGCCTACATTACCGACGCCATCTCCAGAGCAACCGGAAGTAGAGCCACCACTCCCTCGAAAGGTTGACTTTACGCAGGAGGAAGATTGTACCCAAGAGAAAGAAATACCCAAAAAAGAAGCAAAAAAAGCGAAAAAAAAGAAAAAGAAGCGAAAGAAATAATTTTTGTATGTTTTGAGAAGATTTTTATATTGAAGGGAATATTTAAAGTGCGTGAAAGAATAATTGAAAGTTGTACTGCCTGTGTAATAAAATATACTTAAAGGAGAAATGACAGTGTGTTTATATACAATAGTAATATTAAGTAATAATGTTAACTAGAGCTATTTGTTTATTGATATTTTGTTTATTTGATAATTTTAACGTAAAGTATCACTTTCAGAGAGATTCTAATAAAATTTCTTTTACATTAAATAAAAAACAAGAAATTAATAAAATTAAAGACTTGTCGTTGTCATTGAGAATGTAGAAAATTTCTGCCTTAATCCTGCTCGCTTTTTCATCAAGTCTAATCTGTTCAGACATCTTTCCGTTTTGTAATACTTTATTTATAAAAGAACATAGATCGTAAAATCACGTTGAACGTTTAAAAACTATGCATATCTTTTGTATCACAAGATCTAAGTTTCAATGCCATCTTACGTGTCCTAACACACATGCAACCACAAAAATCCCCAAATCTCTGTATCGTTATGAAATTCTGAAAATTCCAACACCATCCATTTCCACCAAAATAAAAAAGTTATGTTATTGACAGTAATCACAGACGAGAAAAAGAGTGAGAGGCAATTACGAGGATGATGGCAGTGTATATATGTACATGTAAACTACAATGAAGTCTCAGAGGAGGAGTCGTGTCATCAATCGTTCTCATTGACGATTTCTCGTCCTCACCGACGAGTCACGACCCTGTTCGAGAAAGGAAAGCGCCGAGGACGATTCATCCGGTCGTAACGAAGCAATTTTCCACGGATGATTCCGATGGTGGATGAACGAGGAACCACGAAGAAGACAGGCTGACTCGTGCACTTTTACGCATCGCGTAAAGGGCATACCTGTTCGGACATTTTCGCGATCCTGATTGAGAGAACCCTATCTGGGAGTCCATTCAGAAAGCTGCTCGGTATTTTTGGTCGGTTGCCATAATGGCGGTGTACCTGCGAATTCGTGCGTGGTGACCCTTTAACTGTCGACGAGTCACTACCGAGATTTCCTCAACGTTGTTTTCTTTTTCGAGCTTTTCGATGGCAGCTCTAGAACAGCGGTGGCCACACTTTTGTAACCTTACGTGCCAATTTTTTCTCGAAGCGAGCGCCATTAAATTATTCTAACGATGAAAACGTGTTTACAAATAATAAACATATAAGAAGGGCGTTAGAAAAAGAAAACTAATCAGAGAAGAGTAAGTAATAATAAAAGTGAGGATTTCTAAATAAAAGAAAATTCTAAATAGAAAATTGTTCTTTCCTCAAGTTGTAAAAGAAAAATTAATCGATGAAGAGTAGAAGTAAGGTGAAAGTAAATAATAATAAATAATATTATTATTAGAAAATAATAACTAACAACAGTAAATAGTAAATAACAATAAGTAGTAAATAAAGTAAATGAAACAATTAAAAAATAGTAAACGTAAATAATAATCGCGAAAGTTTTTAAATGAAAGAAAATTCTAAGTAGAAAATTGTTCTTTCCGCAAATTCTAGAAAAAAAAAAATCAATCAGAGAACAGTAGGAGAGGTAAATAATAAAATCATTGAGGGTGTTCATAATCGCGACTGTCGTGGAGTGTTGTAAAAGTGTCTCTCTCTCTGTGTGGTCGACTGGTTCTGACAAAAGTTCTGACCAATAAATTAGGCGGACAACGAGAAGGACGTGCAGCCGAGATGTACGAAAAATAGCGTGACACGTATGATCGCGGTGGTAGGTGGAAAGGCCAGACGTTTTTTCCAGCGTGGATCGCTTGTAAAGAAAAGTCTGCGGTCGCCAATGAATGGGACGACAAGTGACCAAGATATTATACGCGGGACGAATCTCTTCAGCTTCAGATAGAAAAGAGTCTCTCTTCTCGCGGGGGAGGAAGATTCACGGTGAAAGGAACAGTCATTCGAGAAACCTCAACACACGAATTGAATGAAGAATTTTCGCACGGTTTTTACTACGGCGAGTTTAAGAGTCTTTTGGGAGACGTGCATTGATCGTTACCGACATAATATTGTGTTACGCGATCGTTCGATTACATTGAGAAGAATTATAACGTAATTCTAGACAGGATTTGACGAATTTGTAAAGTAGAGGTTAAAGAGAAAGCGTGGTGCAAATGCTGGAAGTAGAGAAATAGGCTGGAGGTAAATTTTCATACAAAAGATTCTGTATTCTTCCTGAACAATAAGAGAAGAGATAGATTTTTATATTAGAAATAGATATTTACACTATAATTATTTATATTATTCGATTAACAAAAATTAAGAGGATAAAAATTCCAAAATTCACTTGTTCCAATTTCTAACTTTCGTGCTAATTATCCAGCGAAATCCTCAATGATCAAGTATCAGAGTTTATATGTTCAAGTCTCTCAATCCTCCAATTAACAAAAATACAGCAAAAATTAAGAAAATAAATGTTCCAAAATTCACGAATTCGTTTCTCTTGTGTTTACTGATTTATGTAAGTTGAACTTGTTGCTTGAAGCTTTAGCTTCAAAGTCTCTTTGTACGCCTGTAATCTTCGGAGGCAACGTCGATCGTTTCATTTTTCATCGAACGTGTCCCTCCCTCCCAACGATATCCACGATGTTACGCTGAAATATCGTCTTCATTCTAGCGTCTCCAATTGTTCGCGGGTGCTCGTGTTTTTTTTTTCCTCTTAATTCCTTGACACCAGAAACGGGGCATTTGTGGGCGGGTGGCTGGAAAAAGAGTGAATGGAACGAGCGGAGTTCGAAGGCCCATTCAGACGAGCACCTGACTTCTTCGATCGTGAGAATCGGTTCGGAGATTTTTCGGGATCGATTTGACGTCACGATGGAGAAAAAGGAAAAAAAAAAAAGAGGGAAACGCAGAGGTATCCGTGGCTCCTTTGAGTCGTCGAGTGGAAAAATGGTTGTACAAGATCGTAAGAGAAAGAGAGAGAGGGAGGGTAATTTGGTAGAAGAGATTCTTCACGGTGGTCGAAGACTTCTTTATGTCTCTTGTCGTCTTTATCAAGAAATTTTTATTCAATTTATTATTATTATAGATCTAGCTTTCGAATTTTAAATTTCTATGGAAATTTTCTATATCGTTTGTAGTTATTATTAAGGGAGGATTTCTTAGGAATGAGACGTTACACAATATCCGAAGGTTTCGTGGATTTTACCATTTTTAAATTTTAAATCTTGACCGAGATGTTGTAATTTTTTAGAAAATATGTATTATTGCAGATCTAAATATTGGAGGAGGATGATTCAAGTTTTCGAGATAGTGAATTTGATAATAAATTCACAGGTCTTCTAAATTGTAAGAGAATATATACTTATTAAGTTATGTTTATATTATATTATATATTATACATATTAACATTTATAATAACTGTTAAGAAAACAGTTGTCACAAATTACTTCGCAGCAACCTTACGAGTCACCGTTGCTCCAGCAAAGAAGACTTTGACACTGAACGATTCGTTTCGTTCACAAAGCAAGGATGCAACAGGACTGTGCAAATAGGTACAACCGAGGGGATTATTGGTAATCATGTACCAGACGTCAACTGTTGGCCGGTTTCCGGCAAAAAGCCATTCACTATGAAAAATGGATCAATGGCCAAGTATTAAAGCGGCCACGCCCAGAAAAGAGGCGCGATCGGCACCTGTCGTGACGAAAATCCTCACGGGGATCTACCTGGCTCACGGCTAATTTTCTAAGAGCCATTTCAGGCTTCTGAAAGCTAAAAGTTCCAAAGACTATAGTAAAATAAAAAATTTTCGAGTTAGAGAATTACATAGCTAATTACTATTTACTGTCATCTTCAAAATTGCAAGTTGCAATTCACGTGGAGAGAATGACACGGAAATACTTACGAAGAAAATAGAGCTTCGAAACGCAGTTTCGAAGAACACTACTCCAACTGTCATTTCTAATAATAAATAAATTTCTATTTATACGAAATTTCTAAAAAAAATTTCAATTAATTCTTCACGAATTATTCACTTTTGTAATTGACGTGAAACAAACAGAATCAAAAATACTGATCAAGAAAATTAATTTTGATACTGAAATAGACTTTTATCTCGGAAGAATAATTTTCTTCCAATAGCTATTCTATCTAGTAAATCTCTATTTCTATTAAAAAAAAAAAAGAAGAATTACGAATCTAAGAAAGATTTCAAATGGGTACACTTCTGCAAGACATTTTTATAAGAAAAGAAAAAGAAAAATGAGACAGAAATCTGTAAAAGAGTGAAAAACGGAGGAGGGTTCATAATCGCGATTGTCGTGCGAGTTCATAAAAGTGTCGTTCTCTCTGTGTGGTCTACTGGTCTAACAAAGGCCCTCGATAAATTAGACGAGCCACCAAAAAAAGACGATGCACCCGATTTATACGAGAAATAGCGTGACACGTATGAACACACGGTGGTAGGTGGAAAAGTATACGTCTCCTCCAAGAGGGAATCGATCGCAAAGAAAGGACTTGCGGTCACCGAGATGAATAGAACGACAAGTGACCAAGACATTATATTTCGTAGGGCGAAATCGTTTCTGAAGATAGAAAAGAATCTTCTATCGTCGTGGAAAACAGCGTTTGGCGTCAAGCATTGGTAATATTTCACGAGGAGATGTTATAATCGAGGATTTTCGCACGACCGGTCGTGCAGAAAAATGGCAACGTCCCGAAGGTATTATTAAAAAGTAATACATAATTGATAGGAACTGAAACAAGAAAAATTTCAACTGAGAATTCAGCAGCGTGTGTTAGATTCGTGAAGACAATTTTTGCGATATTACAAAAAAGTAAATGTTAATAATTAAAATATGGAATTGTTCAAGTCGTGTAGAAAAAATGGCAATAAGTCCCCAAGGTATTATTAAAAAAATATTTTTAAGGTATTGTTAAAAATCACTAGAAAATAATAGAGAGAATTGAAACAAGAAAAATTTCAATTGGTTGAGAATTCAGTGGTGTGGTTCGCGCGATATTCACGAGAAAGTAAATGTTGACTATTCGTGTTGAATTTTAAATGTGGAATTGATTAAGTGAAGAGTTGCATACACATTAACATGATTAGTAGATGTTAACGTGTGTAACTACGTGTTGTGTATCGTGTTGCAATTGTCCAAATATTTCAAAATTCACTTCCCAAGGCATTGCATTCTGATCTTCTAATTTCTTAAATAAATCAATTGCAGCATCGTATATCACGTATTAATTAGGTATATTATAAAATCGCTTGTAGACGACTGAATTAAAGATTTAGCTTGATCAATTTTTTCCTGATTTATTGCACCTAAAATTAATACAACAAATTGTTAATTCTATTACTAATTTCTAGTACTAAAAATTACTAATTTCATGTTTATCCAAAAAAAAAAAAAATTCTTAACAACCGGTCTTTAGTGTTTTATATACTTGAATCATTATAATTTGATAATTTAAATAATAATAATGATAATCACATCATCAAATAATATTAATACTGACGAAAATACTCGTACGTTTGAAGAATCTGAAATCTGATTTTAGTATTGATCAAAAAATCTTTCAATAGTAAAATTCCCATGTTTGTGTCTACCCGCCGCACACGGGGCATCGATCCTCCGTGCATTCGAGAATAAATAAATAAATAAATAAATAGCGAATCTATCCGGCATAATAGGCATAATAGATAAATAAATCGACGGATGGCAGGTAATGTGGAAAAGGTGCGATTTCTCCTCGGGTGGTCCGCGTCTATTTCACTCAGGACCGCAACGAAAAATCACCGACACGTCCAATGAAACGTAATATCATCATCATATGTATGTATATATATCTGGTGGCACAGATGCGTCGCCACAGGGATACGAGCGTTTTCGTTTTTATATTGCGGTTACCGCGGCCATTGTTGCTTGGCCTCGACGAAAGAAATGGCTGGAGAACCCCCACAGAGAGGAGGTCTCGCGTCACCGCGGGGTTGGATCACTCGTTTGCTACCCCTGTCGACAGCTACCGTAATCTGTACACGCTTCCTGCGTAGATTTCTCACTTGGCCCTTCGTCTCTCCTGCCTCCCCTCTTCCGGGATCATTACCTGCGAGATACAGAGTCTAACGTGAACGAGGATCTGGGACAAATTGGGCCGCTTCTTTTGGAACGAGTTCGGTGAGGTTTGTTAGGGAGATGGCTGGCGGTTCTGGGGTGAATTTAGTGTTATTATCAAGAACGAGACATTTGGAAGAAGATCTCGTCCAACTATTCTCAAACGAGCGTCTCTCTTTTGATGAGAATCAAAATTATCAACTTCATCTTTTGTTAGTCTGTTGGTTGGTTGTTACGTAGAGACAAGATTAACGTTCGATAAAAAAAGAAAAGAACAAACGACTCACATTCGTAAATTCCTATATTTTGTTATTGATACTTTCATTATTGTCGTTTCCTTCATTTTTATTAATTTTGTAGTATATTAAGAAAATGGCTTCAAATTAAATTTAAGTTCAAACGTAATTTTTTCATAATGTTTAAAATTTCTAAACAAAGAATTTTTAATAGCGATTTTTGGCCCACCCTGTAAAATTGATCAATAAAAGTTCTGTCAATTCTTAAAACATCCTTCATTTGGAGTCTTTTGGAAAAATGATATCTGTATTTTTCTTTTCTTAACAATCTAAATGTGTATTTATTTGTATTTTAAAATTCAATACAACACGGAATCTCTACATCCAGCATCATCCCAAATAATAATTTAAGAATTCGAGACATGACTAAAGTTCATTCCACACGATCGTATCGAGTTAATCGTTCGTCATCTATTTCCAAAGCAGACACAGCTGCAATGTCAGCGCAGTATCAATTGACAGACGTCTCGAAATTCACGACTCGTCTCAACGCGTCATCATCATCGCCATCGTCAAAAATTCTCGAACTCGAGTCTGATCATCCCTATCATGTTGGAACCACTGATCGTACTAACAGTATTGAACTGTTTCTTCATGTTCAGCTCCACGGTGACAACCTGTGCATTGTGGTAATCGAAATTTTCACTATGCATTTTCACTATCTCCGTTTTCACTATCTCCTCGTACATCCTCGTATTCGACAGGTGGCAGTATCGAACTCATCGTTGCTGCTTCAAGAAAGATCCCCTGAGCACCAAATACAATTTGTCCAGGTCGAAGAACAACAACAACAACAATAACTCGTCGAAAAAGACTGTACACTTGAGAGACGATAATCTTGTCAGTCGTAGTAAATCGAATTCGACGGTGAATCGAGAAAGCAAGAGCAAGAGGAGTTCGAAACAGAAATCGAAATCGAATGCGAGACATCAGTCGAGGAGCAAGACACCCAGCGACGAACGACTGCAGTCCATGTAAAGAACTTCTTTTGGAATTTTATGTTTTGTTTTTGATCAGTTGGAAATTTTGAAAGTTTGAAGGTCTGTTTGAATTCTTTAGAAGTTTAGAGCGAATTTGTGTTTTTAACATATTTAGAGAAGGGATGAAAATTTTTTGAAGAAGAACTTTTATAGAATTTATTATGTACATGATCTGACTAATTTCCTAATTTTGGTAAAGTTTCTAAGTTTGGTAGATTTGAAGAAAATTCTCCAATCTGTTGTAAAAGATAAATAATAATATTATTACATTTTAAATAATTTATATTATTATTTATGTTTGGATACTTTTAGTTAGGTCGAAGAGTATCAGAAATATTTTTCACCAGATTGAAGAGCTTTCTTTAAATCTACCAAACTTTGTCAAAATTAGAAAATTCTCGCCGTTTCGAAGATCATTATCGTCACATTTTGCGGCAAACGAAAAAAAGAAAGAAATGTACGATTGGTTCATACGTTTCAGAGACATGATGGAAAGTTGGGATCTCGAGAACAGAACGAGAATGTCAGAGGCATCGCAGACTGCAAACGCAACCGACCCGAAATCGGCGGTGGTGATGGAATACTCGACCGTGCAGAAGATCGTCCAGATTATAGACAACGACACGGACCTTGCTGCGACGAAAATGGCCATGAGGGATCTTAGTGCAAGACAAAACGCCGAGGAGAGGAAAGACTCCATGATCGAGTCGCAATTTGAGCCTCAACCTGTGTCTGAATATACACCAGGAGAGTAATCGAATTTTCAGAAATAAATTTAGCAGATTTCTAACAAATGATCTTCAGTTTACATTTTATTTACAATTACGAGCGTATAATCTGCGTTCACAGTCTACCTCTATATCATCTATTTGGAATAAATATTTAATTTCAACGAGTCCTCCAAGTTTTATATATAATACACGGTGGGCCATAAATCATTCCCTATTAAAATCCACAATCTTTTTATTATATATTTTTTGAATGTTTTTTTACAGATTATTTCATCTGAAATGAAAAAATTATGTTAGAACTTAGATTTAATTTAAAATTAATAAAATTGTTTCTTCTTATATTTTATTAAAAAGTATAAGTGAGAAGAAACTTTTGGCTCACTTTTTTGGTACAACGTGAAACAGTTGATCTTTCCTCTCTGGATAGTTATATTGTCAGTTTTCTAAATCGTCTGATGGATCTTCTCTTATTGACACTCGATATTTACTATTTTCTTCGATGTCGTTCAAGGCAGTGTGCACTCTGCGAGACGTATGACGAACGAGAGTTTCCGTGGAGCTCAAACAACACTGAACAATTCGACAAATCTTTGTTGTTGAAATCTTCTTTTTTCTCGATTCTTTCCGATCGTGAAACTCGCTGGAATCTAGTTCTTTCAGGCTGACAAAAATTTGGAAAGCTATAACACGATCGATCGATGCTCGTTGAAGGTTAAGATCAATTTTAGAGAACTTGAGAGAGTTTCGTTACCACTTTGAAAACAGAGAGAACCAGATGCAGCCTATGCAAACGGTGTTACATACAGTGAGACAGTCGAACATTTCGCCAGTCGTCTCGGTGTTTTCACTCGGTCCGACATTTTCGTCGAAATTTAAAGGTTTCCTGCGACCGGGAAATCAATGAAACATGGCAAACTTCCGGCGCTCAGATAATCGTTTCTATCTCGAACTCGAGGGTTTCCATACGTTCGAGGAATCTTTAGGAAACTTTGCAAGATCGACGATAATCTTTTTAAGAATTAAAGGAATTATTCTAAATTTTCAAGAATGATTATTTTTCTAATTGTGACGTTATTGAATAAAGTTTGAAGGAACAAATCAGAGTTTTACCAATATTTAATTATTTTAAATTCTCAAGAACGATCTTTCTTTTTTACGACAGTGAAGTTTTATAAATTTTTGAGAATTTTGACGTTAAAATATTTAGAAAATAATTAGAAGAAGAAAAAAAATTAGAAAATTATTTTTAATTAAGATTTTATAAATTTTTGAGAATTTTAACGGTGAGATGTTTGATGGAACAAGTCAGAAAACTTTAACTTTAATATTTAATTATTCTAAATTCCCAAGAATGATTATAGTAGTAATTGTAGTACTGTTAAATAAAATTTTAAGAGTTTAAAGTATAATATTGAAGAGAAACGTTAAGAGACTCTTACAAAGTTCCAAAAAAATGTAAAAGTTCTTCAATTCGTTCTTTTAACTATTCAAGACACGGAAATCGATCACGCATCAATGGAATTCCTGTACTCTGGACTTTAAAAGAGAAAATTCAGAGTCTAATCTCTTGAACCGCGTTGCTCCATCACGTTTTTCATTTACAATAGTGGGGAACAACGTGGGTCAGACTAGAGGAATGGCTCTTCTTCACACGGATATCGCAGTATCTCTCCGACTTCCACGGGTTACACACACAATTTAACAGAAATTTGGGTTTTTTTTTTTTATTGAAATTGACCATTTGTGACATTTTTTTCTAAAAAAATTCTGTGTCGACCCGATAATTTCTTCGTGAAACTTTTTACCCCATCCCGGAGATTTTGGTAAGTAAAGTGACCAGTCAAAGTATTTTCGACTTCGCTACTTTAATCTCTTTAATGTTTTAACTTGTATTTGCACTTTTATTTGTAATTTTAATTTGTATTTGTAGTTTTAGTTGTAATTTTACTATGGATAATGGATATTTACTTGTTAATTTATTGACGAGTAATTAAATCATGGAAAAAATAATAATTCATTATTCTGTGGCTATAGTAGAAAAACTAGTTTCACTTTGTATGTAGTTTGAAATAAAATTAAAATTAACGATTTGTCCTGAGAAGGATGTGAAGGATGTCTCGTCAAATTAACACGCAATATTTAGCAATTAGTTTACGTCTTCTTTCTTGATATTAGCATATTAGCATATTAGCGAGCAAATTCAAAAACAGCTATGAGATAAAAAGTATAAAATCGATATAGGAATATATTTTAATAATCGCTTCTAATTTTTAGAGAAGTTAGAACATATATATATATATATATACATGAAATCTTATACTGTCACTGATTAAATACTTTTCGAGTGAGAAATTATTCACTTCCGGTATCAAAAGAACTTACATTCTCGACTCCAATTACTGATTTAACTTAATTATTATTAATTAACATTAGAATAACCAAGTTAAAAATAGATTTCAGATTTTCCTTTTTTCACAACTGCTTAAAAAAATTTAATCAAAATTAATATTGATTTCTGTTTAGACAGAGACGTAGCTATTTATTTTAATTGCTATTGTTAGATTGTGGATTTTTACATATTTATGGAAAATTTGAAAATACAAAAATACACACAATATGCACGCAATACGCAAAAATATATAAAATATTCAAACACTATTAATTGTAACACCACGTAAAAGAAACAAATTTTTATTCAGCTCCCATTTCTTCAATTATATCCATGAAAATTGGAAAATGTCTAAAAATTGGCTGGTTATCATTTGGATTAGAATGATTGATATGTAGAATATTTTGAATATTTGTAATACTTTAATGCGAATATTTTGAATATCTGAATATTTTTTATTGATATTTTGGTACGAAAAGACACATAGAATATATTTTTACCGATTCAGTAAAAATCGATTAGCTTCAAAGAACGTATTACATAATTGCGAGTGCGAAATCACTTTTCTGTCACCTCTTCTATTCACTCCAAATGGAATTTTGAATCGGAACCAACAGAACCAGAAACGAATTCGACAGACGAAAGGAATCCTTTGCCGAGAACTTATTTACATTTTATATCAATAAACGAGGATGTTAAAAAAGTCGGAGCGGACGCAAAAGCATCATTTAAATGAGAAAGAACAACGCAAAAGCATCATTTAAATGAGAAAGAACAACGCAAAGATTTAAAAGCGTAACTCTAAACTGCGTAACTAAAATTTAAAAAAAAAACATATGTATGAATGTAATTCGCAGAAGTGTTAGTTTCAACATCCAGTGAATTTCATTCGCTTAAAAGTAAACGACGAGAAACAAAAAAATATGAAAGAGACGGAGTACGAATGCATAAAGGATCACGTTGTAAATCGAGTTGTAAATGAAAAATGTAATGAAAAATGAGCGAAGAGAAACGAAAGAAAAAAGAAGAAATGAGACACATTTGAGGGAAACACTTCAGGGAAAAAAACAAAATGCTTCGATTTGTCGATCGAAACTGCACCTTCGATTCCCTTCTTTCTATTGTTTGCACATCGTTAGCGCTTTCACCTCGACTGATTTACGAGTATTTCGGCCGATATTCGCGCCGATTTAATCAATTTCGTTCACGTTCAACGCGATCTTCGACGACGTGAAGCTTTCTCCGATCGAGTTACGAAAAGAAAAAATAAAGTGGCTACACCCAAGATTCGGTGTAATGATGATGCAATTCACCGATTCTAATTTCAATCACGTCGAATTTCTTTTTTTCTCTCCGGTCGTTAGTTGCACTTTTCTTTTTCTTTTTTTTTTTTTCCTTGCAAACGATCACTCCACTTCCGAGGTTCTCGGACACTTACAAATTTCGTAAAGTGTCGAAACACTTCAATGCTTGGCCTTGTTTTTTAAGTTCTGTTTCTCACGCCTTGATTTCGATGTTCGTAATATTAGAATACAGATAGAGAACGGCATTTTGAAAATATTGAAAATGTTTTCCTTCGATCTTAATGGTTTAAATAAAGATAAAGTGAAGATAAAAATAGAAAGTTAGCAAAATTGTTTAATCCACTCCGTTCAAGATTTTCGTTTTTTAATTTCATAACGTTTAATTAATACTGTTACTAAACGTCGGAACGATCAAACCAGTCAATATGTATAACAGATTTTGGATTTTCTCCTGAAAATTGCTTAAAAACAATATTTAAAAGATACAAGAATTTTTGTCAAAGTTAATATTGATTTGTTCGTTTAGATAGAAATTACTTATCGTATAAATCCAGTTATTTTGATTATTATCATTTGAATCACAACATGTACAAATATCGTAAAATGATACAAATGATGCGGTTACACTATGATATATAAATAATTATAAAATCATATATACATATATGTTATTGTTTTAATTGTCATTTATATTATATTATATATTATCAATTATATATTACATATGAATATCTTATTATATGTATTAGAATGTCTTATTAGAATATTATTATGTATTAAAAACCGGTTCTTAATTTCTAGTGTTAAAGTACGAGAAAGAACCGGTTCTAGAATCACTTAAAATAATATTTAGACAGAAGGAAATGAAAATCTTACAATTTGCAATTAGTATCACATAATATATGGTAGACCTGATATATTCAAAATATTCAAAGTTTAATGAGAATGAAGAATTAAAAAAAAATCCCAGAACTCTGTACTGTGTGTGAGCAACATGTTCTCGAATCGATACAGTCATTCATTTTCCAATCCTTGCGACACGATCATACTAATTGAATGTCTCAGTTCAGGGCCAGATCCATTAAAGAGAAAATCCGTGAGGATTCTTAGTTCCACTATAACGTATCGGCATCGTTATAATAACAATTAAGGGCCTGTCAAACGCTACAGTGGCTCGTCAAAGTATACCTTCAAGCACTCTATATCTTCCACAAAAATTACGAGATTTTTCAAGGAACACAAAGGAAGGCCAAGAAACACATGGTTACATGAGTTCTACACATTGTTTCGCAAGTACACGCTTTACTGTCGAAAGAGCGCGACGAGTGTCAATATCGATTAGTAACGCCGTTGTTCTGCCGATAAACCATTTCCTCCGCGGAGATCGACAGATAATATTCCGTGAAATTCATACGTAACTGCGTTTCAATGCGTTTGAGAATATAATGCGTCCAAGGGTCGAGATCTCGACAAATGAAAAAAAATCTCTGTTGCGTTGCAGCGCGTTGCGATGACGTTGCTACCACCTACTGCAGAACAGCTGAAGCGGATGAACGAGGCGGTCCCGACGGATCCGGTAGTGAGGAAGCGCGATGTGCTCGCCATTCGGGAGTGGCTGTCGAAACAGCCTCATCTGCCTAATCACATAGGTATATTTTAATATTATATTTTAATTGATTGAATAAAGTGAGAGACTATGTTATATTTTAATTAATCGAATAAAAGAGAGTATATTGTACTATTAGAAAAGATGAAGAAAGTATACTATATTATATTTTAATTAATCGGACAAAGTGGGCTTCAAACAGTAAAAGATAATACAGAAATATAGAGATATAACAGATTTTGAACAATTTACTTTAACGCCCCGTGTTATTCATGCATTAAACGAAATTTTATATTTCTTTATTTTGTTCATTTGAATTCGAACAATTTTAACTTGAGAATAATTTCATTGCAGACGACGCGAGGATCGAAAGATTTCTATTCGGCTGCAAGAACAGCATAGAGCGATGCAAGACGATTCTAGAGAGGTATTTCAGCGTGCGTACCGCGATCCCGGAATTCTTCGCGGTTCGAGACCCCCTTGCACGTGAAATCCAAGAATGCTGCGAAACGATGTAACTATTCACCCATCTAATCTTCCAATAACTTCTAACTAGTCGAATTCTTTTCAATATTATTTCTAAACTATCGTTAGCCATTATTTCGTTTTGCCATCGCTAACTGACGAGGGACATCGCGTGACCATTCTCCGGCTAAGAAACACCGGGATAGAGAAGTTTTCCATTCAAGCCATCTCGAGAAGGATTCTCATGGTTCTCGATACTCGTCTGATGGAGGAACAGTGTTTGTCAAATATCATGGTCATCGACCTCGAGGTATTTATCATCAATATCATACATTACGGGTACCCATGAGTGATGTCGTGTTTTTTAACAAACATTGCCATCTAGTGACTTATAATAATTTGACTTATTATAACATAATCTATATTCCAGTATATATTGACATTTAGTGTGTTTATTATAGATTAAAACTTTATCAACTCTTAATATCATATATTTCATTTCATTTGTGTCAAACTTCTGTACCTCCGACTCAGGGATTCAGCGTGGTACATTTCACAAAATGCAGCCCGACGCAGAGTATTGTCCGCAAATCGATGCTGGCGGTGCAAGACAGCATGCCAATGAGATTGCACAGAGTCCACTTCCTTCACGCGCCTGCCTTTATCGAGAGTATCCTCAATATATTCTATCCTCTGCTAAAGGATCGACTCATTCAGAAGGTAGTCAATCGTGAAATGCTAATTGAAATTCCACAGGTTGGAAATTTTGTTTTGTAATATTAATGCAAATTCTTCGTTTAAGTTTCGCATTCATACTGGCGGCGGCGAAGAGCTGCACACTTACATGGACAAAGATATACTCCCAAACGAGTGGGGTGGGAAAGCTGGCACTCTCGACGAATTGAATGGTTCCTAGAAATTTTCAATTCTTTCTCTGTTTTGTGTTTCAATTACCATCGTTTCGTTTTTTTTTAAATGAAATAATACTTTTAGACGCGTGGAAGAAGAAAATTGAAAAGAACAGGGACTGGTTCTTGCGAGAGGAGAAGCTCAGCCGGACAAACGAGAAAGCCCGGCTCCCGGAAGCCAAGACGAAACTTCTGGCGGAACTGGACGGATTACAGGGATCTTTTAGACAATTAAACATCGATTGAGACCTCCTGAAAATTCGAAGACATCTTTCTATAAAATTACCTGTTCGTTTGTGTTTTATTTTTTTTTTTTTCTTGTAAAATGTTGTATTGTATTTAAGATTATACGTTTAACATTTACGGGGAAAAAGCCAGACTTCCGGAAGCTGAAACGAAACTTTTGACGGAGCTGGATGGACTACAATTAAACATCGATCAAGACTTTTTGAATCGATAAAGTTACATTAGTTTATTTGTATTTTACTTTTAATAGAATTTCATGCTGTTTTCAACTCGCGCTTGAGAGTAATTTGAAACTTGTAAGTTTATGAGAACGTTTCACGAGTCCCAACTTAGATAGCGCCACGGAACGTTTCCGAACTCCGGAACACGTTCCAATGAATATATTCTTGTTCAAATAGAAACTAACATTGATTTTTTAATCGTATGATTTAATCATGTGTTGTTTATTTTGTAATTTTTATGAGGTGTTGATAATGAATTAACTCTTTCTTTTTTTACTTTAAGTACTTATTGTTAGTATTTCATTCCTTCCTAAAATCCATCCTAGATTTCAATTCAAGAGAACAAAGTCATTTCTGATGTATTTTGAAGATACAACTCCAAGAACAGAGACACAAAGTAGAAGTTCAATTACAATCAGATTCTTTTTCAAATTGCCAATTACCGAGTGGCGCGTATTATTGTGAATGGCAGTAACATTGTTGCAACGATATTGGATGATAGCCCAATGCAGACAAGAGATTGCCAAGCGAAACGCAACTACTTGATGCGCACCAGAGAATTCGATGCAATTTCTCGAGGAAATTGTACAAAAACTGACGACACTACTGACACACATTTCGAATTTACCGTGTCCAATATTTGCCAAAAAAAAGAAGAAGAAACATTACGCGTCACCGATACAGAAAGATTCGAGTAACTTAATTAGGAATAATATAACATTAATATTATATTGGATCTGATTGTTCGACAAACTGGAGATTTTAAATTGAATCGCTCGAAACGAACACGCTGCCGATCTGACACGACGACAGATATTCAGATCTTCAGATATTAATGTGTTGCAACGTGCACCAAGTCGTTGTGCTCATCAGACCATACACGATTTAAACTGTTACTTAACAATTGCACGACACAGCTCCAGACACTTAAGTCCGCCTCGTTCGGCGTCTGTGCCTTCTTTCGTGTTCGTTTAACCAACTTGATGAGCTAATGGTGGCCCGGCACCGAGGCACGGGACAACAGCAATACAGAAATCCCTTTCGGTAGCAATCTTGCGGATTGTTTGCTCGTAGCTGAGCCACGAACGAGCGTTCGGCTCTCTCGAGAGTACCGTTTGCGACGTGACAGAAAAACAGCCGTTATCAATTATCATGTGAAGGTGTAGCGTCGTTTGCCGAACGCGAAGAACAGTTTGGTTTCCTGGGATCAACGGTGGAGAATCAGTCAGCAAGCACGGATAACAGGTGAGTCATTATAGAGAATATAAGAGAAGAACTAAAACAGAAAGAAGATATCTCCTTGGAAATATCAAAATACAAAAATCTAAAGAAATATTCTACGTGTATTTTAGCTTAGCTCGGTGTATTTTTTTTTGGCACGGAGAAACTAAAGGGAAAATTAGAAAATTTTCTTAAAGATATATCAAGATACAGAAGTATCTAAAAAAATATTCCATGTGTATATTAGCTTAACTTTTTTGAAATTTTTCAACAAACGCTGTGCTTTAAATCTAACTCTGACTTTTTAAGTTTCATGAAATATAACTTGAATTATTTTAAACGAAATATTAACACTAAACACGATAATTCAAAGGTTCATTGATCATTGAGATGGACTCGACGTCACTGTTTCATTTCAATTACCAAACATCGCCAATTCAGTCAGACTAAAGTAATCCATGATTGATAAAACTCGCTGAAATAAGTTTGTCAACTTGCATGTTGCGTAATCCGGGATCCATTCTTGCGTTTGAGAGAAAACGATCAACGTTACTAATTTTTAAAGTGGCGTCTTGCATTACATAAGCATTATTATTCCAATTATACGGGCATGTGCGGTCTTAACGAGCTGGAACGGACAATTAATTAATCGATTAAATAGTGCCGTTTGAATGGATTGCGTAACGAAACGTTTCATGTGAGGACTTATCGTCCTTTTAATCTCAGTTTGTTTCAAGAGATTCAATTTAAGACGTAGTACTGCAGACAGATGTTCAAGTATTTCAAAGAAACTCCAATATCATGATCTTCAGTATATGCAGCCGCAGTTCTCGAATTACAATATGTAAATTTAATCGTAATCAATCATACAGTATCGTTTATCGTTGTATTACATAGCTCTCAAATTTTCAGTATCATTTCAATGAAAATGTAAATGAAATAGGATACTACTCCAATCTTTCGTACAAGTTTCTCGCGATACTTCTCGCCACGTCGCACCGTGTCGCGTGACAACTAGGCCTCCCTTCTTCTTTCTCTCCGTTTTCCAGTTCAAGCAACCTCAGCCACCCTCCCCTGTATTAAAATCCTCCAGCTCTGTCTATCTTTAGAAATAAATCGCCGAAGAAAGCCCAACTGTGTGTCTCCCTATATTCTTTCCTCCTTCTCTCCGAGGAGAACTGATTCCATTCGGCATTCGGGCGAATTCCGAGAAAGATCTCCAGAATATCAAACGATCGACAGAATTCTAAAACTGCAAATTGGCCCAAGGACGATCGATTAGGGCGAACTACAATTAATTCGGCTAATTCAATGACGGTGACCGTGGTGGTTAGATATAACAACGTCCCTGTCCTGCCGCACTGTACAGGGGTGAATTGATTTTTCCTCGGCCTGACGTCATCGCGAGCGGGGCTGGCATGCGCGTGAAACGCGGCGTCGCCAGCCGCCCTCCCCCGACGCGCTTTATATTTCTCTCGACTTCTGTTTTGCGTAACCCGCCGACTGATATCCTTTTATCGAAGTCTTACGATCTCGATGATCGTAAGGTAATCGCTCCTCTAACTCCTCTAATCTCCAACGAAACGACTGGCTCGTTGATACCCGATTTCCCATGATACTCCCCGTACTTTTTAAGAAACAGAGAAAAAAAAAGAAGATTCTGTTCTTTCTGTTTCACACAATTCAGATCAATGGCGAAGAAACGAAGGAAGGAAAGAGTAAGAGAGCGGCGGTGGTTAATTTGCGATCGTCTTGCAAAAAGAGCTAAAGTTTCGAGGGAACCAAATTACTTGGAGAATGGTTCCTTAGAAGTAAAGTTGGATTATTTACAGAGCACGAGAATCTATTTAGAATCTAAAATCAAGCTTCTTCTTATCAATTAATCATCTTGCTGAGAAATCCAGATTCCATACAGACAAAGTCAAGTGTATAATAAGTATCTTAAAAGGCAATTTCCAAATTAAATTACACCTTAAATTGCCGTCGCGTCTAAACTTTCTTAACGACTACGACCAAATCCTGACTGCTACGACGATATGATCATCGGTCGGCGTCCAAAAATCTCTCTCTCTCTCTCTCTCTCTCTCTCTCACGACGAAACGTTACTAAAGGGAGGAAGAGACGAAGGGGTGGTAAACTAGGATGGCTCATGGCTCGGGAACGAGGTAGGACGTGTCGGGGTCAGAGACGAGTTCATTCAGTATCGCGCGGTTGGTCGACTGCTGGTCGTTTCTTCTTGCTCGGACTCTCGCCAAAGCCTATAGTCCCCTCTTTCACTGTCTTTGTGATTCCCCCTTCCTGTTCGTCGTTCTGATTCCCTCTACCACCAGCTGATCCCGCGGCGTTCGTTCGCGGAGCCACAGCGAGTTCGTCGTCGACGATCGAGCTGCTCGTGTACCTCTTTGGGCGAGTACACGTGCGTTGTCGGGACAACGGGACGCATTTCTAGGCGGCTTAACAGCGGTCTGGTTTCGCGACCGTGTTTTCTTTTTTTCTTTTATGGACGGAAGAAACCGTTGAATAAATTGTGTAATTATTTCTCCTCATTTGGCTCTTCTGTCGGAATAAAGTTTCGTTGAGTAATACGGTGTACAGTTCTTTTATTTTCTTCTTCGAGCAATCCAAGTTCGTTCGTTTATCTTGGCTTTCGAGGTGTTCGGAGGCAAGACACTGTACGTACATGGATCAACATTTCTCCTTCACACAGTATTTCACATCTCACATTTTCTATAATACTGACAATATAGAAAGATAAAATAACGAGTTACCTTTGACCTTTAATTTTTTCACACGTTAATTTCTATCGCATGCAGACGCCAATAACAGTTAAGGGGTTACGAAAAATAACTAGATAATCCCTAATCCCGCCTTGCTCTCCGTTAGAACCTCGCGAAACGTTCCTCCGTCTCATCCTCAAAAATTAAAGATTGCCCGGTAAAACGAAATGTTCTGAGAGCTGCCGTCGCAGATAGACTGTTACTATCAAATGACTCGCCGATATCGGGAGAAACGAGAAACGTGACGGGCCTCAGAGCGAGGAGGACCGATCTAAATCCATGAGGGCTGTCCACCACGCTCGGCTGCCTCATATTCCTCCCCACTTCTTCGATTTGTCGCCAGGACGTCAGCTGGAACTTGCGTGGTGCGTCCTGGGTGTGCAGCGTGTCGCTGCAGCTTCTAGTCCATTGTCACGATTGGAAAGACGATAGGGACACGCAGGAGGAAAGGAGAAGAAATTCTCGGCTGTAAAAAAGTCATCGACTATCAGAGGCTGGGTAGCTCGTGCAAGCTCAGTGTCATCGAGCTTGCGTCTACGTAACCTCACTTCTCTGTCGGTCCGTTCTGGCCAGTCGTTCCGTTTCGTCTCGCCGAGAGTCTCGTGAACATTTTGGTGAAACGGCAACGTTTATGGACTCGTCTTCCATTAGTGGCGAAGACCGCTGCTCCGATTGCATCGTCGCTTGTGAACTGAGACGTGATTTCGTGTGTTTTACGGCATCTTTGTTTCGTCTACATAGCTATACATACGTATACGTCGCGGACGTGGATGGTTTAGCCAGTTAAATGTTTTCGCGTTTCGATACCGTCTCTCGCGTGTTCTCGCGTTTCCAACGTGTTCGAGGGAACCGGCGTGAACCTTTCCATTAATTGGTTCACAGTTCTTCTGGCTCGGTTGGACCCGCAGTGAGTGCACCTCTGTGGATCTAGAATTAAAAAAGAACACTGCCAGATTCGAGAGTCGCTTGTCTGAGAAATCAAAGTATCTTCCAAATTGGTAAGTGATGCAGCTTAAACTTTCTGTTTGCGTCCCAATGACGCAAAACAAATGTGTAATCAACAGCGTCATTGGCAGTCTGTCGACGTTAATTGTTAACTCATTGTATCTACTGGTGGTTCGTGGAAATTTGGAAAAAGACTCACACTCACTTCCGTTTACTGATGAAAATCGGTGTCCAAATGAAAACACACCGTTACGTGTCAACTGTATCAGTCGGTTATGCACTCTGTACTTCTTTGTCTAACCTTTGCTTTGACTTATGTAAGAGACCACACTGTGTGCAACCAATGTCCCTCGTGTAATGTATTGCTCGAAGCGATCACACGTGGATTTTTCCTAGAGCGCGTTTCTGTGTGATCATCTTCTGGTACACAAAAAGATTATAACAATGATTTAGATATGAATCTTGTCAGATTTCTCTGTTCATTATCAACTGACCAGAGGTTTCCATAATCAGCCACTTTCAGTTAACATATCTCATGCTGAGGAAAATTTAAAATTTTTAATAACATTAATTTTAATAATTTCAAATAGAATCTTACTCGAGTCTTTTTAATTTCATTGAAAGTTGAGATTTCTTTCATTTTTGACTTTGCACGAAGATTTCTGACATTTTTTGAATACTTATTATATTACATACAATACATATATTACATTTATAATAAATATGCTAAAGCAGACAGATGTTGAGAGCTAAAATTAATTTACATAATTAAATTATATCAATATTTGTATGCAATCCAATTGAACAATATTGAAAATGTTTGAAATATCGATTATAGTTTGGATATACAAAGTGGACATATTTGGATTGTAAAAATACAGAAACTCAAGTAGAAAGCTCATTATAAAATCTGTTCTAATAATGATCACGCAAAAGAGTAATTTGTAACTAGACTATGTGTTATATGCAGTTTCACATTTATAGAAAGATAACTAAAAGATAAAGTCTAGATAGAAAATTATTTTATCTATTAAATATTGTAAAGAGAATGTCATACTTTGAGTATTTTACATATTCTTGCGTATTACTTGCATTTTTGCACTTTTTGCAGATTTTATAATAATAAATGCACAAAAATCCGTAGTCCATCTGTAACGAAGAATACTTCTAGTAGTTTAACGAAAATTCCATCCACTATCTCCTGGATCATTGACGATTTACTATTAATTACCAACCAATAATCTTGCAGTTGGCGAAATTGCTGGAAGTAAATAATTTTTGTTAATAAATTTCGAGGCTGAAAATGGTAGAAGAGACTGCGAACGTAATCGCGCGAACGTCGAAAGCGATTAGCCGTTGAAAGAGGTCGGCAATAGGAGCAGCGTTTACTTAATTAATGCGGCCGCTGCGCGGCTCGTTGACCCCGCCGCAATTCTCGGACTCTCGGATCGTCCTTCGACGAAATTGATTTACCAGCCAGGGCAGGGACGAATGCTGTGTTCTTTCCTCCGTCGGTTCAAATGCGCCATCATTCTTCTCTTTTCCTTTTTCTTTTTGTCCTTTCCTTTTCTTCTTTCTCTTCTTTTTCTTTTTTTTTTTACGTTACTTTTTCATGCACTGCTTCGTTCCTTTCCCCGCTCGTTTCGCTGACCTCTCTATTCCGACGACAATTTTGTTCTTCTGCAATGCGTCAAGGGACCTTCCGCACGCAATACGTATCCATGTCACCTTGGCGTTTACTTTTAAGCACTTCATCGATCGGATTTTGATAAGACTGCTCGAAAGAGAAAAAAAAAAGAATATTAGCGTGATTGTTATTAAAATTGCGAGTTAGAAATTCTAGACAGAAAGTGTGTAGTTCGAGGGAATAAATGCAGATGAGCATCAGTTGGGAATTGAATTCTTGTTTTTTTAGGAAAAAGTTGAGGATTTTCGATACGCTGTGAATAAATGAGGTAGACGTTATAAAAATATGTAAAAAAACTTTGGAAGATATAGTTCAATTCATAACTGAATTCTGCATGAGAAAAATTA
>KQ435706.1:72447-86208 GCA_001276565.1 Melipona quadrifasciata
CAAAAAGATATTAATTATATTTCAATCTTAATATTAATATTAATTTAACGGTCAATTAAGTTTTTATTTCAACGTGTAATTGTTGTCAGTATTAATCCTGCTCTCTTCCTCATTTTTTTCTCTTTCTTTCCTAAATTTTTATCCATCGAAATAAGGATTTCATCCACGGTTTTATTAGATAACGAGGGTTACTCGGGCCTATCTGAAAAGGGAATCGTGAATTTCTTCGAGTATCGAGCGTTTAAATGCTTTTCCGAAATCATTTTCTGATACATTCCGAGCCTCGACCTAGTTGCGAAGTTTCATTCAAAACCACCGTGTAATACTCGAAGTGCTTCTCCTCGTGAATGAACCGACGAAATTAACGTTCACCCTACTGAAATCAAACGAAAACGAATAGAATACTAACCTGAATACTTCCTGAACTGAATAACACTCGTTAACCGATTTTAGCCAGTAATTAATTTCAATAACAGGTATCTTCGACGACGATAATTTTTATACAAATTGATATTTTTTTGTGGGTACAAGAAATGGAATTTAACTATAATGAAGAACATAACTGAACAATGAGAAAAGAAATCTTGAAGCTTGAGATTTTCTTTTTCACCTTTTTTTTTTATTGAACTTTGAGTTTCATAGCCTAACTCCAAAAAGTTTTTAATGAAAAAAAAAAAAAAAATCGTACAGCAAGTTTTGAGGAATCTTTCAAAGGGACTTTAATCTTCAAGATCTTGACTTAGAATTTAGTTGCGAACAAAATTTTTTCAATATTCTAGGGAAATTTGAATTTTTACAATTTCTAAGAGAATAAAAGATTAACAATAAAAATACAATAATCTGGCCATTTTCCTATTGCAATTGCATTATATCGTTGTTTTCGTAAGTGTTAAATATCATAACAGTATATAGTCCTTTATCTTAGAAATTATCCTTTATCTTTTCATATGTTTGTACATATGAGCTGTTTAATGCTTGAAATTAATTTTTATCCTTAACATCATATCTAATATAATATAATATAACTTTTATATCTCAATATCAGAATGTTACATGAACTATATTTTGTACAACTATTTTGCACGAAATAGAATTAAGCGCACCGCAGACAAAAAATTGACTTTCGTTAAACTTTCGCATTAAACAGCTAGCAACTAGATCGAAACTCCAATTGAAATCGTGAATAATTTTCATCACGGGTGCATAAGTACCTAGTGCAGTTTATTGATAATTAAAATGCCCGGATAAGCCGACGCCAATCGAAAATCCAACGTACTTATTTCTAGGTCGCGTTAACGATCCGCGTGCGCGATAAGTTCAAGTGCAGCATAAGTTCGAGCATCCTCTTCGCCCTACGAATATCGTTGATCGTTTCCGGTCGCCCGGTAATTCACCACAAACAGTGGCAATCTTCGTACGCCACGTAATCGCCAACCGCGTATCGCTGATCGATGAGACCTTGCAAGAAGTCGACAACAACTTATGAGCCTGCGACAAAGGAAACGCGCTTAATTGTCGTCGATGCATAAGTAATCATGCGATTCGCAACCGCGTGCCACGATTATCGATTGTCCAATACCTCCTCTAAACTCGATCTCTTTTTCCTGTCTTGTTTTTTTCTTTTTCTTCTTTTTTCTTCCCACGAATTTCTTCCCACATTTTCTCAGCTGTGGGTGTTCGATCAGCATGCGATGACCGGAACTGCGAAATTGCTCTTTCTCCTGGAGCACAGTGGACCGGATTGGGGAAATCCAAGCGACATTGACAAAAAAAATTAACTTTCTCAGTTTGATATTTTTTTATATATTCGTTTTGATATATTGATCCCTAAATGTTCACTAATTTGAAACTGAAAATGAAAAAATTAACAAAATATAATAATAATTTTAGTCGAAACAGACGCATGAAGTTAGACATTTCAAAAATCTCGATTCTCATCAAATAATTTGAATCTTCTCCTTTGAAATGTTCTGACAATCTGTGTTTAATTTTTTTTATCCTGAATTTCTTTCTACGATAAAGTATAGTCTTTCTTAATGAGAAGTCATACTTCCCATTGTAAATTATGGTATATAATATATTAAAAAAAAAAAAAAATACTTAACGGAATGAAGAAAATTAACAAAATTTTTTACCTTTGACAAGCAATATCTTTCAAGTTCCGCAAAGTTCCACGATTCACAAGTAGGAATTTTTTTAGAGAATGTTCTTCTAAATAATGTAAAAATTATATTCATCTGCGTTCGATTTTTCAAGATATTATTCCTTCGCGGAGAAATCGTCCATCGCACTTTCTTTTTTCTCAAACAATTCAATCGATATTAATATTCACTTTTTCCCTGGTATTTAAAAATCGCCTCTAATTTCATTCGGAAAAAATAAATTTCTACAACTGGCAGAAAGAAGCTTTTTACGAGAAAATGAAGAATTAAAGTTTTCTCCTCACGCGTTGAAGTTAAATCGATGTAAATTAAAATGTGTTTCATTTAAATCTCAATTTATGTCTCTTGTTTAGAAAAATTCTGAAAAATTCCCCCCGAATCTTCTCTGATCGTGAGTTCACTGCGTGAACGCGAGAGTTTTTTCGGCTCTTAAATAATCGATACCAACGAGCGAGTCGATTGATGGGTGGATTCTTATTGTCAGAATGGATTCATTCACAGAGTCGGCCCGCGAAAGGAACAGGCTCTTCGCAAGAAGCGGGCTGATGTATCGAGCGAGCCACAGCTTCGATTTTTACGTCGTGACTCACTCCGATTGTTCTGCAGACACGTATCAACGTTGTCACTTAGCACCGGTTATCGACGAGACCGAAGCAAACAAGGAAAAATTCTAATTCAAATTAACAAAATTAACGTCCATTCGCGACTTCAGTTTGCAAATTTGCGCGAAATTTTGATTATTTCGTGACCCTGCGACTCGCGAATCGTAATTAATTTCTCTCGAAACAATAAAAATCGCAATTTGTTTAACGCAACCTGTTTTCAGCAATGCCCCATCTAAGCATCTCTAAAATGTCCTGATGTCTCACCTCTGTGACACATCATAATTCTTATTATTCAAAAAAGTGAATTTTTGAAGCCTAAAAGGCCATTAAGTTTGGAACGAGCTTCCAAAGAAGCTCATGACATCCACGAGAGAAAAAAAATTAGAAAGTTCAATTGAGAGAAATGCAAAAAATTCACTGTTAATAACTCACTCTCGACTTCTTACACGTGAAATTTGATACATTTTGAGCTTTAATATCTTCATATTTTAAATTTCATGCCTCAAATTATATGGATGTGGAAATCAGACAATATACATGAATATGGAAATCAGATAATATTATCATAAAACATAAGAGAAAATTAAACATGTACAACTATAATACATCATTAACATTTCATAGTAATTTTAATAAAAATTGCAATACTCGTAATAACGAAGTCGGGGTATATCCGACTTCTCTACTAGAAAATACTCAAACAAAATCATTGTAAAATTTATTCAAACATTCATATTTCATTATGTACGTATATGCACTCATATGGATATTTTATCTTTGCAAATAATCATATACCTTGATTTTGCATATATAATTATAATGAATATACTCTGTATATTTACACAGATGCATTCTATTATGTTAATATTATACTATATATGTAAATAAAATTATAATGTTATAATATTATATTATACATAGAAATTAAATATAATGCATTGTTAACATTCAAAACCACGATGTGCAAGGAAGTCATCGCAATCAGATAAGAATTATCATCATGGAAGAAATAACCTGAAAGATATCTGTAACAAAGCATTGTAATTTATTAATTTAAAGCACATTGTATTCTTAAACAGTGTCAATTATTTAAAAATAAAGAATGGAAAGTTCAAAATTTTGTCAAGTTTTACCTAAAGTGAACTTCCGAATGAATTTCTGCTTCTTCTTGCCGCGCTTCCCGCCTAAAACTGACATTTTTACGTTACGTTTCGATATTACGGATCGAGTGCGAGGAATCGATTATTACGTGTAATTACGTATTTCACCACTCCATTGGCGCTGTGATCCTTACTTAAACTAAAATTATTGCGCGCGCATTTTGAATGAAAATACAAAGCGTCCAATTTAGATAGGAAATAAAAGGTTTTTCTAATCCCTTTTATCTATTAAATTGTGATTGATTTAGCAAAATGTCTGTAATTTTAGTTCAAGTGAAATAAAGGTTTTCTATTGTAGCTACTGTTTGAAATCTTAGTTCTATTTGCAATCGTTCTCTGATAAGATCAATTGTAGAAATCGATATTTCAGAATGTGAGATACATACAATATAATGTCCATTCTGTCCTAAGGTCAGTGGTTTTATAGTGTGACTAAAGATAGGATAACGTTGTTTTTCATGTCACGCGATTGTTTTGTCAAACTCTCTACTTTTAATGATCTTTCACTGGTAGATATGATCTCCTCATTTCTTTTTTTTAAAAGCACTTTTTATATCTGATTTCAGTCTGACTGAGTTTTTGTTCGTCTGAGTGCGGCATAAAATATTCATTTGGAAAGAATGATTGGTGGAAATTATTGGTGGAATATAGTAACTGTATATAATATCTCCATCATTTAGTAGCATTTTCTTCTTATCATCTTATTATTAATCTTATGATTTTTTAGTCTTAATAGTATACTTTTTAATTCATATTATTATATGTACATGCGCGCATCATCCACAGTTTATTTGAAACGAAAAAAGAAAATTAAAATAAAATAAATTAATAAAAAGTATCAAAGAAAACCAACTGTTGACCAATTCAACAATCTGAATCAAACTCGTCGATATCTACATATTCAAAAACGAACGTCACAAATTGTCTAGAAAGTATCTGGCATTCGTGCACCGATATAAATAATAACTCTGGTTAAGTTTCGGTAAAAATCGGTGTAAACCAGAACGAACGGAGATTCGAGGTTCGATTAAAAGCGGATGACACGACAGTGTCACGTTAGTGTTGAAGCTCGTGGTGAACGTGCAAACGTTTAGTGTCCATGGCTTGGTTCAGGGTTAAGGTGATAAGCGATAGGGATTGAGGTTGAAGTTACGAACGTTCGATACTAAATATAGAGGAGGCGCTTACGGGGTCAAATCAATAGGCATTCTGCGTATACATGTATATTCACACGGTGCCTGGACGTCTGAACGTTGCACGTAAGCTTAAAATACCTACGTCTACGTGACCGAACGTCTGCACTACATCTACATCATTATCAGCATCTGTTTAACTTTCAATAAAAATCTTATATCTGTTGTATACTTTTCACTTAAGAGCCCTTCTAACGTCTTCCATTTGACAAAATCTGCATTTATTTTTATTACGACCTTCTATGATCCATAGAAAGATCTTATTCCGAAAACTTAATCAAAGTAAAGCTACGTTGAACGAAAGATCAAACGCATTGAAAGTGCGGATGTATTACAGTGCAATTCAGTCCGTCACGCGACGTAACCGGTACCAAGTTAGCCCTCACTTCCTTCCTCTCTGTGTCTGCGCCATTCTTTTTTCTTTACAATTTCCAAGCAGCGATTAGATCATTTTTAGAATTCTTTCAAGGACATCGCGTGCGTAGATCCATTGACCAATCGTATTGTTACGATTGTCCTTTTACGATTTTAGTTGCAGCGTCGTTGAGGGAACGGAAGAGACCGCGGGGATCGACGCGGCGTCATCTTTCACGGTGAAGATCGGATGTGGACGTTGCGCCATTCGACTGACGAAACGGTAGCAACGGAGGAAACCGCGTTTTCGAACGACCTGGCACGTGAGAGGAGGCCGTATTGGATGAACAGGGGTGACTGTCGGTGATGGACAATGAGCAGCCACATCAGGAACTGGTCAAGTGCGTGGTCGTCGGCGATACGGCAGTTGGAAAGACCAGGCTGATTTGCGCGAGAGCCTGTAACAAACACGTGTCGTTGTCGCAACTCTTGACGACCCACGTGCCCACCGTCTGGGCCATCGACCAGTATAGAATTTACAAGGACGTGAGTTTATGAAGTTTTCGTTCGATGTCATTTACCAGTTGTAGTCTTTACCTTTAATATGCAATAAATTGAATGGTGTAAACGTAAAGTAAGAGTAAACTTCAAACTTGAAAATTCTGAAGTTAAGAATGAATGTTTACATTAGACATCTTGATTCGTGTCAGAGGAGTTCAGTGACTGTGTTGTATCTCCATTTTCATCGAGAATATAAAACTACAAAACTAGGATAAAATTAAATTACAATTTACGTCTTACGTCTTCTAGGTTTTAGAACGCTCTTGGGAGGTAGTCGACAACGTGAATGTTTCCCTGCGACTTTGGGACACGTTTGGCGACCACGAGAAGGATCGACGTTTCGCGTACGGCAGGTAAGTGCTTGATCTTCGATTCTTCAAATTTCCTGTCTTCTACACATCAATTAACAAACAGTAAAATATTCTTGTTTTTTTTCTACAATTATAGCAAAATTGATACTTACGAGATTTTATTCTTAGTTTTAAAAACTAAAAAAAATTCTATTTGCGATTATTTTCTAAAAAAGGAAAACAATTTCATTTAATTTTTCAAAGATTAAACACTGTCTACGTATGTTGAAAATCATGATAAATTCCTTATAAATACAGATCGGACGTCGTGCTACTATGTTTCTCTATAACAAATCCTGTATCCCTGCGGAACTGCAAGGCGATGTGGTATCCGGAAATACGACGATTCTGCCCGCAGACCCCGGTGTTGTTAGTGGGCTGCAAGAACGATCTACGTTACATGTACCGAGATGAGACGTATCTGAGCTATTTTCGTGACCGGAGTCCGTTCGTGAGGTACATTATCGCTCTCTAACTATAACCAGTCTTTTTCCCTTCCATATTTAGAAGCAACACTCTTTTTCCCCGGATCGATTTTTTCACCCTATATTAGAACTCGTTCAAATGCATCGATGCTTCCTCAATGACAGTCTCTTCCGCGAAGTGTGTCAAAGTATTGATTTCATGAATGCTCCGCGACCTTTTGCCGATCGGACGACGAGACTTTGCGGTCTCTTATCAAATAGAAATTATCCCTTTTCCGGTAACTCGAGGATATTATCGGCGAGGTCTATCGAGTAGGGTAACGAGTTCTGTTCGACTTTTAGCATACCAAGATGGAACGATCGGCATATAGTAGTAGATCTCGAGTAACAAAGATCCTTAAAGGACTTTTATGGTTCATCGATAGGTAAATTATCGATAGATACTATCTGGGAAAGCAAGTCTTGAGATCCTGTAATTCTCTCTTGATATGCCGAGTGTTATGCTATTGATCAAAAATTTCGAATCACTTTGTGTCTATGTATAATTATAAATTAAAACTACAGACTGAAAAATATACGTTTTCAGCGTATCTTTTTTTTTGAAATGAAAATTTTTGTGCAAATATTGGTTAGTAAGAGATTATAAGTTGGGAAACACTAGTTCATACGATCAAGCTAATATGGGATTGACATCTTTCTGTGACCTAAATAGAGTAGAATATATCAAACTTTTAACAGAATTGTGAATGCACAAGTGAAGAAATTACTTACTACATTCGGATATTTAATCGATGAAACACGGCTTCTACGTTAAATTTTTGCATCTGTATTGTTTGAACAGTTTAGCGAAGATTATTTTATTTCGATATGCCACGCGATATGGGACGGGATTGACCGAGCCTTGACATATTGGAAGCTCCCGAGGGATTTTCAAAGTTCATCGCGACTTTCAGTACCGTCTTCACGATTATTCTGCTTATAATCTTATTTTATAAAGATACGTTCTGTTATAAAGATAATGTTCTTCAAAATTTCTTTAAAATATTGTTTAATTCAGTTCCTTAAAATATTTTCTATTTTTTTTATATATTATCCTTATATATTATTTAGGGCCACAAGGAAGAGCGATCTGGTAATGCCTGATCAAGCTCGAGCTGTTGCACGTGAACTTGGTGTTTGCTACTACGAGACCAGCGTCTTTACGTATTACGGTGTTAACGAAGTTTTCGAGAACTCAATACGCGCTGCCTTAATTGCGCGACGCCAGCAACGATTCTGGATGACGAACTTAAAGAGGGTGCAGAGGCCTCTGCTTCAGGTATATTTTCTACTTAAGAGGAGGCTAATTTAAAAGACAGACAGACAGACAGACAGACAGAGAGAGAGAGAGAGAGAGAGAGAGAGAGAGTGACTTAACTTATTTAAATTAATAAAATATATTTTAGGCACCGTTTTGTCCACCAAAACCTGTCCCGCCGGAAGTGTGTCTGGCGGCGAGCACCTACGAGGAGAACATGAAAACGTTATGGACGAAGCCAGTTCATACAGACGTGACTTTGATAGCCGGAAACTGCACGTTCTCCGCGCATAGGTGTCTTTTAGCCGCTGCATCGCCCGCGTTTCATCGACTTTTCTCTATGGAACTCGTTCAAGAACAAACACCTCGAAGCTCCAGCGAATCAAGCATGGTATTTTTTCGTTTCTTATTGTACATTTTCATCTTTATTGTCTTATCCTTCTGCAAATATGTTCGTTTGAATTGTTTGTTAAGGTGAGTACGTTCGGCGAAGCAACGGTCGGCGACTTTAACGACGACACCGAGTGCCTGATTCGTATTGATCAATCAAAACCTGCAAAGTGAGTTCATTCAAATTCTATTCATACCATAACATACCTACGTTATCACCTGCAATTTTTTAATCTGTTATTCGTTTTAACGTTTAAAAGAAGATTGCGTAAAAGGCGTAATAGAATTGTATTCATTCAAGAAAAGATTGTCTTAAATTTTGAACGATTCTTTCAATTTTACAAATTTTCAATAATTACGTTAATATTGTTACGAATCATATTACAGGGTTTGGGAACAACTGAAGCGACGTTCGAGCTTTCAAGTACTGCCCACGATGGAGAACCAAAAGAAACCGTCTGGAACTACCAGAGACCTTAATCATCCTGCCTTCCAGAACATCCGTGTATGCTTGGTAAGTCTTTGTAAACCTGAAAGTCAAAATTAATAAATTAACGAGAATGTATAATAATAATAATATTAATAATCGTCCAATCAATTTACAGACTGAAAACACAAACGGAATGCAGCAACCAACGACCGTGGTGACGCTGTCTAAACTAATTACACCACAGGCGATGCAGCAATGCTTGCAGTTCATTTATACGGGCAGCTTGGATAAACGGTATCACGATCTACAAGTACGTTGCGTCGGTAGAATTATCTATGCAGGCAGATATACCCGTGGATCATCTAAAAAAAATTTTTTTTTTTCGATTAATATAATAGCTTCTATTGCGTTCATTTTCTTGTTTGACATCATTATTACGTAAAAAAAAGTAACTTGATTATATAATTTATATAATACAATAAATATATATATTTATTAATAAAGTACAAGTGTAATAAAGCTATCTAAATAGCTCTCGAAGCAACTAGTTAATCTGTTTTAGGAAGTTAGATCAGTGGTAGGAATTCCAGAAAATTATGTAATTAGTATTTTATAATATCTGCATACTCAATAGTGGGTTGTACTATTTTCGAGGATAAAGACGTAGAGTAAATCTATTTTCCTTGCCGGAGAAGTGCTTTATGTAAATAATAAGTTTAGAATTTAAACACGTATGTGGGAACTAACGCGGCTCTATTCTTTCAGACAGCTCCTATCGGGCTTCTACTGGTTAGTACAATGTGAATACGTTTGCTGACACGAGCACATATATACACATGAACACATGCTACACGCACGCATATTCCAGAAACATTTAGCTAAAAAGAGTATCGAATCATCGATTTCTAAAGTGTCAATTTGTCAGGTCATTGTCATCATTTTAGCATGTTCCTTATCGAATAATAATCTTCATGAAAATGTTAAATAATGAAAGCACAATAGTTCATACTAGTACTAATTCACATAGAACGTAACAATTAAAAAAAAAGGATTTAAATATTTTTAGATAACAAGGATCATTAAACAAAATAGAGGATCTCATCGATCATAGGTGCATGAGAAATATTACCAACCTTCTTTCAGCTGATAACCTAGATATGGAATCCCAAAAATTTCATTTCACATTCATTTTCCATTAAGTATGAATATCAATTAATTGCAGCTTTTTTCACGTACAGGAGATTAGACAAGCGGCAGAATTCTTGGAGCTTCCACAATTGCTGATGGTGCTTGGAACTTTGCAGACAAGAGACCAGTTTAATAATGATCTTAACAATCGATATAAACAAGTGGTGAGGCAACGTTTGGAAGACATTTGTCTAGAACAAGGTACGATATTGATAAAATTGCATTAGAAATAAGAAAACTTAATTTAAAATAATTATTCCCATCATAAAATGTAATTTGTTTCAGGACTTTTCGCTGATGTGATATTTGAACTAGACGATGGAAGCGTACCAGCTCACAAAGCGATTCTCACTGCCCGATGTGATGTAATGAAGGCCATGTTCTCTGGAGATTTCCGTGAAAGTAGCGCAAAAGTGGTATGTATCTCATCATGTTTAAATGTCTTTTTTTTATAAATATCTTGCTCCATAAATTGATAATGAAACTGCAATGAAATTCAATGAACAGATAGTGTTTCCCGGTGTACGCGAGTACACGTTCCACAAACTGCTCTGCTATCTCTATACGGACGAAGTGCCAGCAATTTCCTCTGCCAGGTGCTTGAACCTCTTAGAATTGGCAAATCGTCTCTGTTTGCAACGACTGGTGAATTTGGTCGAGAGCAGAGTGATCGAAGATCTCGAGAGATTGTCTCAAAATGAAGGAAACGAGGCCGTCGAGAATTGTCTCAGACTGCTGGAACCATGCAAGGTCAGCTCTTTCTTCAAAACGAGACTTGTACATGATCGATGAATTCAACGTCACTGCAAGATGGCTTACTCGTCAAATTTGCATGTTGCAGTTGCATAACGCCGATCAACTAGCTGACTGGTGTATGAACCACTTGTGCGTCAATTACAACAAGTTGTGCAAGATGTCTCCGCGAAGCGTACGTCTCTTGCATCCGGAGAACCAGGAATACCTGAACGAGCATCGATGGCCTCCAGTGTGGTGCGTGTTTTAAATTCTCTAGAGAGAATATAGAGAAACATTAAGTTGTTTTGTTTCTTAAATTGAATTTCCATCAAATAATATTCATTAATTAACAATTTAATAATCTGACATTTCGTTCAATAGGTATTTGAAAGACTATGATTACTACCAAAAATGTTTGGCGGAACGTGACCGCGAAAATAAGCCGACGTTGAAGAGAAATCGCAATCAGTCCGGTTGTTTATGCTTCTCCGGCACAAGCAAAACCAGAAGAGAAAGTTCCAGCGGCGGTGAAGGCACGACGTCGTCGGCGAACAACGATCCGCAAGCTGAACGACCCCTGTTCGACTCGATAGAGTCAGGTGAACAGGTTGTATGACAAGAGCCTAGCGGCTTACGCCGCTCAGTCCGATTCATTCTGGTCCTACCCGTGCTCATGGTCTTCATATGCACCATTTTTACTATTTTGATACTGCTACAGATTTATACTTAAGGAACGTTAAACGCCGACAACACGATCTATGCACACGCGAGGATATCTATGAAAAAAAAAAAAAAAAAAAAATCCGGGTATATAGATCCTCCAGTTCTTTATCAGTCATCTTTATCGTGATCCTTTTTCCTGTTTTTCTTTGCCTTGGGACAAAAAGTCCAGTCTAAAACAAAAAAAGAAAAGAAAGAAAGAAGCGATATATGGATTATTGCGATCGTATCTTTTTGTACAACCTTAACGAAGACGAATCCATATTTGTCATTCAAGAAACGGGTTTAAAAAGAAATTGTACGGTATCGATTCTTTTAGAATTTCACACGGGCGTCCGTCGTTTGTAAGCGAATAAAACAAGATGGTGCCTTTCGTTGACGACTCGTCGTTGCTGCCACAGCGACCCTAAACAGGGTGACGTCGATCACCTGGAACAGTTTTAACGTCTTTTTGATCGTATCCGTAAACACGAATTGCAATGAAAGAGATGAATCACGATACAAGTTGAAAAAAATATATCCAATATGCATCTAATTATGCGTCCGTCAATGAGCACGGTACGTCTCTTCATGGAGGACGTGAATGCTTCAGATTGCTCATTCACTTCGATCACGTAACGAGTGATTTTTATATACAAGAGGTGTTACCTCAGTGGTTGTTAACATCCTTGAGATTTTTTCAGATTTTTCTGGCCGATATTACTCGAGATTTCTGTACGTTCTTAAACGAAGAATTTCTGAATCAGTTTCGCGGTGAATCCCACAGCGCATCGAAAATCGAATTGGATTTTCTACTCACAATCAATCGTTGTGCGATCTAAATTCTGGAAAATCTTGACAGTTGTTTTCATTTCCAGCTCCCCCTCTGCCTAACATTACAGTTTAATTTTACAAAAACGGAAGCAAGAGGGACAAGCTGGAAACAAAAAAGATCGAATCGAACCACTGAAGGGGGAGGGGGGAGGGGAGAGGAAATTTCCAAGAGACGACAAAGATTCGCCGTACTTTTATCGATGCGTGTTAGACTGAAGAAAACGAGCAATAGCTTTAGTCCATAGTAGAGCGTGATTATACCGAGCGGTACATATAGTTCTATAAGGAATAAGTAACTATTAACGATAAATCGACGCGGATTTTTACATTGTTTGTACAGCATCCGACGACAGGCCATGCTTCATTTCTTGAGTTCCCATCCGACAGGATTGCGATTTCTTCGAGTGCGAGGAGACCCTTCGTATTTGTACTATTTTGTAACGATTTATGGCTAAGTGAAATTACTATTCTCACTCATCAATCGTCGATTACCATAAAAAAAAGAAAAAAAGAAAAAAAGACAACGGGCATGCAGTTCAATCGACGTAACGTTGGGTCGTCCACTGAAAAAAACTGCAACATATCGATCACGGTAATGGGTTACTGCTAGAATTATAAATTGCGATTACATCGGTAAAATACTAACTTAGTAGGATAGATAATAATGGAGAGAAAATTGGAGTGAATCGATATATATATAATCGTAACGACTATATATACATGTATTGTAACGATTATATACGTGTATTGTTAACGTTCGTAAGGTATAGAACGATGCTACATTAGAATGTATCTCTGTGTAAGAGTGAATCCTCGCGTATATTGTATATTTTCTTAGCGAACTTGTACTTTGTAAGGCACAAATTGGCCCTCGTACATCGAAGAAACGTAATCGTGCATCATTAAAACCGGTCATCAATCGCGTTTAATTCTCAAGTAAATTCTCGATTAGATATGAAGCAACCTGTACTATTAGTCGGTATTACAGATATCTAATATTTGTTAGATCATCCTTTGTCGTGATCATCGTTCAATTTCGATTTTTCCATGCATCATCGCGCAATGAAAGTATGTTCGAATGCGTGAGCGAATGGGATGAAACAAAAGAGAAAGATGCACGAAAGATACACGAAGAGTAAAATGTTGTAATTTTACGTACGTCGTATACAGTACTATCTTCGTAGCTGGCCGCTAATTAACACTTCCCTCCCAACTCCACTCCATGAAGAAACTTCCAACAAATTTGTGGAAATAGCTGCGGTCAATTAACAAGGCAATACTGTATATAAACGAATGTTTGCGTTGCCACGCGTGATAATATGTGCTCTTTAAGTGATTGTTCGAATTAAACAGTTTCAATATTTGAACAGGGAGAGTC
>KQ435706.1:90773-122066 GCA_001276565.1 Melipona quadrifasciata
TTCGTAATGAATATGTGAAGAACTTGCACAGAATATGTATGTGAGAATGAATTCATTGTACTTAAATTTGCATACATACTTTTATGATTTTTCTACGATATGTACATTATATACGTTATTTAATAAATAAAGATTGTAGAGAATTTTTCATAGTAAAAATTTTCATATAAAATTAAAAAAAACATTTCCTTTGTAAGAATGTTTTGTGCATATTTTTCCTCTGTGCAACACATTACAGCACATTTCTACGAAATAAAGCTTATAAATTTAAATCCATTACCCGGAATAAGATTAAAAATGTTACTATAAATATATACATATAGGTATCGCATAATTCGGTCTTGTCTCGCATTTCTTGAATAATTTTTAGATGGTATAATACTACTTTATCACTTTTCATTTTTTATAAATCTAATTCTGAATGAAGGAAATAATTCTAGTTCTATTTTTATTCATTATAACACTGTAAATCCGCTACCTTGACTTTGTCGTTTAGCGATGTTAAACAACGATAATAAATAGTTGCGTGAATCTGGTGAAACGTAAAATGTAAGCATACGGTCAGAGTTGGGAGTGGTGTTCTCAAATATATCGGACTGTACATCACTGTTTGTAGAAACACTAGCTAACCCGGTACTGCTAGTTCGTACATATTCCGCTACTCGTGCTCGCATTTCTCGATCCATCTACAAAAGAAATTTTCAATATAAATATTGTATTGCACCCAAATATTGTGTAATAGAAAAATCATAAAATACATATCGTACTTCGTACGGTGCTGGAGATATAGATCTATTAGTTTGTGTTGTTTCAGGGGAGCAGTACAAACATATTGTTGATTCCAAATGGTGATCGGCGTTTGTTAAATCTTTCAAGAAATATATCCGTTCTACATTATCTTCAGCTACATTAACTAGCAACAATGCATGTCGTGTCAGAACTAATGTTATAGCACGACTATTGCCTTGCTGGATCACGTAATCTGCATTAGTAACATGCAAAATATTTCCATGATTGTTTTCAAGTAAAGGTAACAACCACCAAGCATATCTAATTGTTGCATTATTATTTCCGGTAGTGTATTGAACCACTGGTCGTTGTCGAGGCTGTAAAGATGAGTTTGTTACTAACTAATTTCTATTTCAAAATTTGAGCAAACTCTGTGATAATTATCTACCGAAGGCAAAGAATTCCAGCCAGCTCCTTGAAGTAACCCCTGTCCTGTCAACGCAACTAGTTCAGCAGCTCCACTTAGAGGTTTAGTCACTACTCCAACAAGTCCAAGTCCAACACCAGTCACAAGACTTTTGGTTGTTATTTCTCCTGAACAAACTTGTTGCAAAGGATGATGAGCCAAACCCGCAACTGCGGCTGAAAAATAAAAAGATAGGAACAAGAAGCAATGAATTAAAAATATGTATATGTACCAAGAAGACTCATTCCAAGTCCTGTTAAGCCTTGATATAGTCCTTGTGCCATTCCTTGAGGACGCATTCTCCTGGATTCTTCTTGCCGTTGAAGATGTTCCTCGTCGAGTGTCAGACGATCTAAATTTCGAGCTACGCTCGATGCGAGTTTCGTTACAGAGTTTAACGTACCTATGTAAAATTATAAAATTATAAGTATACATCAATTTAGTTAATTGCGAATGCTTGCATATGTCAACACCTGCTGTGACATGTCTCATTAAACTGGCAGAGCCATGTGTTATTCCAACGATAAAACCCCAGGGTCCTTGTAACAAGCCTTGAAACGGAAGAGAAATAAAATCTCGAAGTCCTGAACCAAGAGCTTGTGCTAAGCTGCCAGGAGAACCTAATATTTCTAATGATCCTACCACCCAACCTAAGGCGAATGTTTTAATGTAATATTAAATTATATTTAAATAATTGCGAAGTATAGTATAATATTAAAGAATATTATATTATACTTCTAATATTAAAGAATTTGAATAGTATAATCTTTATACCTGCTCCAAATATAGCACCAGACAAATAATGCATTGTAAGAGCATTGCCAAGTCTATAAGATGTAGTTAAAATATTCTTCTTCTCAAAAGTACCAAAATATAAAGGAGAGTGATCTAAAGCCACATATAAACGTATAGAAGTATGAACACTTAATAAGATAGAGACAGGATCTATCTTTAAATTTTGTAATCTTAATGGGGCGCTTAATATTTTCGCGTCAATCACTATATAATCAGGAATGTACACTCCGATAGTTGAAACTAACGTTCTTGTCTTTTTCACATCATCTGGTATCAAAAATCGAGGTGGTACCATTGAAGTTGCGTAATTTAATAATTGAGTTATATATGTATCTTCAATATAGGCACTAATTGGTGCAATTTTTATATGTAGGTCTTTTGATGCTGAAAAATGTTACAAAAAAATTAATATCTATAGAGAAACTTATATATTAAATACATTTAAAGATAATTAAATACCTCTTAATTGTCCTTGATTTTCTAATACATAATCAATCGCGATTAACGAATTTTCTCTTATTTGTTCTATTTTATTTATTAAACAACTGCTCGTATAAAATGCTGTTTCCTTCATTGTAAGTGGACTTTGGCTGATCAGTACTACTGGAAAATCGAAGCCCCCTTGATCAAATAGTTGGTTGTCTAATTGTAGATCTCCTATGAAAGCACGTAAATTTACAATTCTGGATCTTGCATTAATGGCGATTATAACATCAGTCATGGATAAGCTGGCCACTTCGATTCTTTGAGCATTTTCATTCATATCATGTATGATGATGATGGTGACTCCCTGAAGGCAAATGGTCGCAGATCCTTCTTTAGAATTATTCTCCTCAATATCCTTTGTATCGTCATTTGCATTGATCTTTACACTCTCCATATCTGTTATTATCTGTTTTAAATTTAGCTGCGAAGCAGTTTTAGTTAGTGTTTCGTCTTGAGCCGAAAAGAAGGTTGTTACCGACGTCGAGCTTTCAGAACTTTGTACATTTATAATTGGTTGATCATCCGGATCAGAAGTAAATTTATCACGCATTGTTACCAAATCCTTCGTCTCGTTTTCTTTTTGCAGGAGTCGAGTTCGGATGTCCCTTGCGGATACTTCTACTTGAGATATCGGAACGATACTGATATATGTGGTGTAACAACGATTCTGCATGATTAACTTTACATCGCCATAAGATGGTAGGCGTACATACTGATCCACTGGTGTGTTTGATATGGAGGATAAATTTATACCTCTCGACCATCGCAATTCCTTACTTCTGATGGCTTGTAATTCGTTGTGACTACTTGTCACAGCAGAAAACAGCAGTATATTTGATGTGTTAGCAAAGGGTGCATCAGGTAGCCTGTTACTCACAGATGGAATGGAATAATGACTCGTTGCGTTACTTTCTATTTCACAAATCCATGTAAAATGCGAGGCGTCTGGTATTATTGCCTCTGCCGTTTCGTTAGCTTGACCTAATAAAACTTTGAAAGTGCAGGTGTTCTCAATTAACAACTGAGGGTGATAATCTACATGAATCATTATGTACATGATACCCCTGTCTTCCTGCATCGTGATGACTACTGGCATACTGCTAGAACCATTGGGAACAGCAACGCATTTACGACTCATACCCTGGTCAACTCGAATAGGACACGACCATTTGTGCCCTATGCTCAAAGATACATAGAGCACAAGGGGCTCTATGATATCTTCCATATACAATGTGTACCATTGTGTAATCGGAATACCTTGTTTTTGGTCTTCGGATGGCGAAATATTGAGGCTGTAGGGAGTAAGGTCATTAGGTAGTTCAAGTCTGGTTGCATCCTCGTGTACTGCCAATGTTGCTACGCACAACTCCTGAGATGTTAAGTTACTAATAACGTGGCTACTCATCACGCGCACAAGACGCATATCCTCATGCATACTTGAATTGATGCTCATGATTGAAACGCTTGTGCCACAGTCGACGCACGACTTGATGTTTCCTTCAACAGGGATAAGACCACCGATTCGTGGCATGTAAAAGCTTTGACTCCAATCAGGTCGAGCTAACTGCAACGCTTGGGATGTGTAAAACGTATCACCGACACCGATGCACAAGTGAAACGTACCTTCCAGTTTTGGCGGTGTTACGATTCCATAGTGAGGAATCTGACAGAGTTCAATGTCCTCTGACACGAGAGACAAGTGACAGCCCATGGAATTTAATATAAAGCACCAGGGCTGCAATTCTAGTAGTAAAGTACTGGAAACTAATCCAGCATCTTGGTATTTCACTTGTACATGTGTCTGTGGTTGTTCAGCGGATATCCACTCTTCAACCTCGTCTCCTTGGAAGGGCCATTCCGTTTCATTTTTTTGAGTCTCGAGATCTTGCAGGATGCTATCAATATCTTCGACTTCGGGTCTTCTAAAGAATTTTCTTTGATCTACAGAGCTGTATGACAATGGCACGTACGGATTAGACGTGGAAACCCCGGTCTCAAGTTGAAACGTCAGCTGATGGAAATGTTCGAATGTTCCAGGACAATAAAGTTGCTGTTTTTCACCCCGACCATTCACCATCGTGCTCAGAGATATTTTTAACGAAGGTGTATCCATTTGTACTCTGGCTGGTACTGGTAAATGAGAGCGAATCATGTAAAGTGGACTGAGCACAGCCAGAACTTTTACTTTGTCCTGAATTGTTTGCGTTATTATTCGTACCCAGATGCTTAAAAATTGTCCACGTTCTTGTAATGGAACCTTAACGAGCCACGGTTGGCCCCATTTCGCATTGGGCTGAAGAGGAATGTCCCCCGTCCAAGATAAATTTGGAACATTGGTAAATCGCAGACGTATGGCCATTTTTTTGTTTCCATCAAGTATAACCGAGGGCGGTCGAGTTTTGCCAGAAACAGGATATATATCTTTCAGCACGGTCACCTTTGATCCGACATCGGTTTCGTATTTAACTAACTTCATTTCGAAATTGTCGATCAATTGATTTGAAATTACAAGCTGACCGGAGAATGTTATAAGCTTCTGCGTAACTGAAAGTGACGTAACGCTTACGAACGCTGACGTTTTTGCGGCAGAATTACTGAACTCGACGGCTTGAATCCCATCAGTGCCGACGGAAAATGGTTTGCTCCACAGCCAAATATTTTCTTCTATCGCTATCCGTAACACTTTGTTGCCGATATTTCTCCAGGAATAAAAGATACACTGCCTACTTTCCAATAATATATTGTCTCCTGTACCACTTTGACCAAAAAGTATAGGCACATTGCTATCGTTAGCCATCACGTAGCGTGCGAATAAAATCGTGGTTTTATTTTCTTCTTCTAAGGACGAATACCACAAGTGCATCGAAACTGCAAGCGTATGAGCTATTGTTGGGCTCAACTTCAATGCAAATGGACTGCACGTGAAAGATATGTCCGTTTTGTCAGACAACGACAATTGAAGTCTCGCCTCTAGAGGATCTAATATTTCCTGCATCGTTAAATGACCGTAATCTAGTATGTGCACTCCAAATGTTCCGCTAATATCAATCAACATTGAACCGTTAATCCATCTATTAAGTACAAGTATGGCTCCTTTATGCTCTAAAGTCATGAAACATTGAGTTTCAGGTACTGTACCTTTTAAAGCGTAATTCTTCAAGGGAGGCTGTAAATTGTTGTACGTAACAATACTAACATGATTGTATATTGATAAATGTATAGTGCCAATATTGAGCGCGGCTTGTATGTTAGGTATAATCGAAGAATTGAAATAAGAATCGATGCGTAAACAGGCAGCAAGAACACGGGCCGAGATTATAGTTTTGGAGAATGGTCGATTATTGTTTGATAATAGAACTACGCGCCATATGCAAGCTACTGCCCTTGCTGGAGCCTTTTCAGGAAGCTCCAAACGATAGAAATCTGTTTCTGACAGATAGAAGTCGGCGTATCGCTGATAGGACATGTGACAGTCACTCCAATATTCGAGAGCGCATAGTACTTTGTCAACGTATCCACTGTCAGAATCCAGTGTCTAAAAAAGTAAAAGGATTGTTATAAAATTAAACCAAATCTTAAAATATTATTTTTTTGTTTTTTTTCTTACTTCAAATGGTACTGGGGATACGTGTATTTTAGTTAATGTTCTTGGTTGAGGATATCTCCAAGCCATTGATTGTTGGGGACAAGTGAAGAAAATAACCTGATGAATTAAATAATAAGTTAAACCATTAAATTATTTCTTAAAGTTTCTATTGGAAAAGTAGATGATATGAAATTTACTTGATACGGAAAAGGTAGTTCATCTGCATTTCCATTTACAAACTGGAATGCACCTGCTTTGAGATCGTCCTTATAATGTTGCTCAGTTGACAGAACAATTTGCTTTTCGTTAGTTTTGTACCTTGAAGATGATCTTGTCAATTCATTTAATAGTAGTTGGACATCTTCCATAACATTTTTTATAATCTTCATCTGTTCTGGTCCAAAATCCAAATAAAGACTATCACTGTCTGCCTGTACTTGTATTTGAGGAATAGATTCAACATTCAACCAAGTCTCCCAAAGCAAACATATAGTAATATTACAGCACCATGGATTCAAAAGCACTTTTATATTTCCATTAAGAATCGCAGATATGATAAAAGAATCTACAGACGTGTTAGAATATATTCTGTCAGGTCTAAGAAGAGATGAAATATTCCCGGATAAAGAAGCTAAACTGGCTATTATTTCGGCTCCAGAATCGGTCTTGAGAGATACTACGATTTGTTTTGTACATATATTCATGTCAGGCCAATTTATCTTTCTCGATTTCATTACTGAAGATTTTTTCACCTTATCATCTTGTTCTGGCATTATTTCATATTGTTTTATAAAGCATGATAATATCTTACTTTTTATAATATATATCTGATTCAGCCTTGACAAAGAGAAATAAATTTTTGTAGGCCTACAGACATCTATAAGGAACTGTGGATTTTTTCCTATAGTTTTTTCATATTTCATTGTTATGAAAGATGGAGGAATGCCTGTATCCGGATGTAAGTCTCCGTTTTTTGTTTCAATCATAAAAACTTTGAAATCCTTTTCTCTTGGTATTGAAATTAATTCCTGGTTATCTTTATCCCCAAGTGCCACTGTTATATCGAAACAAGATACTTGTACTTTTTGTAATGGATGCTGTTGCGAAAAATAAATATTTGTCTGATTAACCATCGTGTAAAGGAGGGGTTGTTTCTGACTTTCACCCTCATCTTCTTCAACTTCATTTATGTCAACTTCATATTCTGTAACTGCTGGATGAATGTCATAAAGTACGAACGTTATTTTTCCACAGTTCACCAGAAATTCGAATGGTAAAAGTATTGAAGTATCCGCAGAGATAGGCTTGCCAATAATTGTTGAATTTATGCTAGACGTTTCAAAATCTATGCCGCTATCCTTAGTGACATCGACATCTATGTCATCAGAAGATTGTTTTGTCCATGTAATTTGTTTAATACTTCCCACAGTTGAAAGAGGTTTCTGTGATGCGCTGATATATATATTTGTACTTTTGTCTCGTTCGAAATTTCCGAAGAACAAGTTCTTTAGTTCGTTATTTAATATCGAAATTAATTGAATTTGGTCTAAATTTATTGTTACTTCGATATCTGTGATACAATTTACTTCAATTGCACTTCCACACACCGTGACATCTGGTTTAAATAGAACAGGTGGAGCAATGATCAAGCACAAATCGAATTTTGACAAAAACGGAAGCGTGGAGAATTGTCGCTCTAAACTACTTCCATGTCCAAGCTTATTCCATTCTAATGCTGGATTTTCGTTCATAGTATATAAATATGATTGAGACATTTTCTTATTTATAGTCATTTGATAATTCTTCCAAGTAGTTGTGTGGGCACATATATTCTTTATATTAATCTGATATTGGCGATCTTCCACAGCAGAACCAGGTACATTTAAAATATTTGCTTGAGCCGCGAGTTGATATATATCTAATCTCAAAGGGGTTCTACAAATTGGATTTTCTGCATGGGGTGTGATACGGACTCCATCTAATTGAATCATTAATAGATCATGCTGTGGTTTCAATTTCGTTATATTTGAAACTGGTAGCATTAATCTAAGTCCCTTAAAGTCCAGATATATTAATGGTAACATTTCATTATCAAGACTAGTAATGCTATTTAAACATGTGGTTATACTTTGTTCGGAAATTTCGATTGTATCTTTCTCAATAGGTTGGTAGAGACCCATAAAAGGTTTTGCCAATTGTATATATTTACTAACTATAGTAAGAGGTAAGATTATATCCACCATTTGTATTTTTATAACTACCTCAGATATATAACTACTAGCAGACAATGTTGTTTCTGTTATTACGTCTTTCTGAAACTTCAAAGAAGGATATAGAATATTACCAGGTTATTATTTAATTATTTTTAAATATTAACTACCTTTTGACTTTTGTGTCGTTTGTAGGTCCCCCATCGTGTGTGAACGTTTCCTGATTTTGCTCTAGTAAGGGTGAAACTTAAAAAGCCAGAATCATCACCTTTCTCTAAATTGTCCTCTCTTCCACAAAGAACTGCACCCACATACTCACCGATATCCCAAGTAGGTGAATTCGGTGCTCTGTTAAAGTACATTTTTTAATATCCATTACATTAAATCTTTTCATGTAATGATATACCTTGTATAATGAAATATAGTCGCCGTTGTAACTTTATTTTTTAGCTTGAAATAAACAGGTTGTAAATCTAAAGAAGTAATGATATCTTCCAGTTCAAGTACCAATTTTAATGAAGATAAAGTCTCTTTCTCTGTCACATACAATTTAATCGCAATTTTCGTTATGGTCCACTGAATCCATGCTGTCAAAACTAGTTCTTCTGAATCTATAAAATACATAGTATCGTATTGTACATTAATGTTAAAAAAAATAAAAGTTTAATTATAATATACCTGGTGTACTGTCATCTTTTGATGTTGAAAGGGTCGAATTTGTAGTTGTATCTTCGGGATATAATAATTGTGTTGGTGTAGATGGAGTCTGTGGTATGACAGGAAGAACTACTTGTGCCTCGGTACTTATTTGAGTACTAGCTATAATACTTTTATTATTATTGACAGTAACTCGCAGTACGTTTAAAATATTTGAGATTATTTTACTCGTGAAAACTACCTATAGTAAATACGAAATTTATATGGTTATAAAACTATATATCAATATTTTGATGTCTCTCGAATATTAAATAAAGTAATTTTATTGCAATACCTGTTCTTCAGATATCGAAACAATAATGGGAGAATTATCAATATGAACACAAACACCTAAAGCAGCTAACGTACTTCCTCCAGACGGGGATGTTACGACCTTAGTTGTAAGAGCAACTGTAGCATTTATCGATACTTTTTTAATAAAGTTTTTCTGGGTGTGCTCTTGTAACATATAACAATGGAAGTCAACAAGGCTCAATGTCCACGGGAAACTTTGCAATTCTGAAATTAATCACTGTAAGAATTATGTTTTCTGGTATATTTTTTACCACTTACTATTTGTCCACACTGATCTCGGTAATTTAACAGGTAATTCCTGAAGATACGGTGAAAGTAATTCGAAACTTATATTGGATGAGTGAATAAGAAGAGAAGGTAATTTTATTATCAGTATTTGTAATTTATTATCGTTTTTTAATGCTCTGTCCTTGGCTTCCTCTATACCTACATTGATTAATGAAAATCAGTATTACAAAGAATTATTAATATATAAAATTGTGAAAGATGCATGTGTTCCTACCATATGCACCAATACCACTCATTGTAATTGATGGTATGTAAATAACAATATGTCCAACACATCCACTTAATACTAGACCACACCACCATGGATACAGTTCTGCTAATCTGGTCAATATTCCCAAATTCTGTAAGTTCTATCACCGATTAATTTTTTATAACTGATAAAAAAATTATGCAAATAATTAATTTAAAAGATGTTAATATTATTATTGGCCGTTACTTGAAACCTCGTTATTACCGTTTACCTAAATAATTTTAAGCAATGTACCTGTTTCTCATTTTCAGATTTAGAATCATGTTTTTTTTGAATCTCATCATTTTGTAGAGTTTTCGATTTTTCCGTAGCTATGACGGATTTTCGTTTTTCCTTGTCCGAAGAGCTGTGTACACTTTCGTGTAAACTAGGGAATGTCTTTTTCTTCGTACCAGTGTCTGAAGACGTCCCTTCAAATTGTTGGACTTCGGGTCGAGTATACAACGTACCCAAATTATAATACGTAACACGATATTCCAACCACTTAAAAAGTAACGGATCAAGCGAAGCCCTGATGTCTGCCATTTGAAGTGAAATCAGAGGTGGATGCGTTTGTCTTTCAATATTTTGTGGAAACTGTATTACAATCGTTATTAGTGATTTGTTTTCTACATCACTAAAAAAGAAAAGATATGATAAATACTGAATTTACTTAGAGCTAAAATATTTAAAGAATACCAACCCGTAAATATTACTTTCTGGCCCTGAAAATATAAAGGCTTGCTGTGACTCGTTAAGAGCAAACATTTTTACCGAACTTATATTCAATTCATTTGATATCGTAACCAGAGATGATAACTTTTTGCAATTTATATTTTCCAGTAACAATTCCAGATATACAGGATCTGAAATGTTTACAATTTATAAATACAATATGTTTAAATATTTCCGATTAATCGATACGATAGTGTAATGCATACTTGTTTCTTGACAAGCGTCGCTAAATAAAGAAGAACAGACAAGAGGATTGGTTGTATCATTAGAATCAAAAATTGATGTCAAGATAGATACAGCAGCCATTAACTTCGCCTTTGTTCCGGTAACTGTAACACTGTCAATATGCGCCGCGTATGTTTCATGTATTACATCAACATTCCTCCAATATTGCGGGTACAATAATTTTTTGATGTTACATTCAACAGAATAAGGCATTATTATTGATGTGTGACAATCTTTCGCCAAATAAAGTTGACTTCTTGCTCCATTTACCTAGTTAACTATATATTAGAAAAAGAAAAAGAAAAATAATCACGTATGGATTAACTTCTTTGTTACCTGCAATGTAATAATCTTATGAAAATGATTAAACATTTCAGTTGGAAGATCGGTTTGTTTGGATGCACAAGCTGCAAGTCTAAACGGGTATAAAGGTTGAAGCATAGTTACTATTGCTTCGTCACATTCAATGCTCATAAAAGGATCGTCTGTAAGAGCAGGTGTTAAAGGCGTCGTCTAGCAAGATAATACGAAAAGAATAAATAATAGTAACATAATGTTATTTATTATATGTCTACGTACATTAGGGCACTTACTACTTACTCGACTTTCGACTATCTTTCGTTGTCGTGGAAGTCCGGTAATAGAATGATCTGCCAATTGCAATTGAAGCGATACTTTAACTACTACTAATTTTGTCTCAACCATGGATACATTTTCTCTTAGTGCTTCGTATTCTTCCAATGTAACTGGAGGAAGTTCATCCACAAGTGGATCTGAAATTTATAAAAAATGCATAATTATTTGAATAAAAATTATTTGGAAAATCATCATTCATGCATACCTGGTTTTGTAACGAGATACGGATTGTAATCATAGTTTGTGGCAGCTTGTTTTATTGTTTCGATTCGGTGAAAAACACCGGAACATAATCTAATAGTTAAATCACCTATAATATATCTAATTACTCTATGTTCACGGAAATTACTGAAAAAAAGTATACGAAATTATTTCTTTGCTTTAAATTTTTTCCAGGAATTATTTAGTGCCTGATTTATTACCTATACTCAAAATTAGATCCAAATTCTGCCAGTTTTTCAGGTGTTATATCGTCTGGCAATTCGACGCAATGAACATAATCCATGGAGAACGCGGGACATCGTTCTATTAGTCTCTCTTCTAAATACATTTTATATAAATATTTAGTACTAAATTCAAAATTACGAATTTAATTTTTAAGGTTCATTACCTGAAGCTGTGCATAAATAGTAATATATTCCTTGTTTGTACTCCCGTTTTTTGCCTTTATTTTCCACTGATTCATCATCAAATAATGAATCTTTTAAATACCGAGTATTAATCTTGCCAGCTACTAAATACAAAGGTGGCTAAACAAAATAGTTCATTATATGTACTTTATGTGATTCTCTTGTCTCTATCTCTAAATTACAGTGTAAAATATTACTTGTGCTCCATCGACTACTTCAAGATGACCACAGCTACAACTTCCTCTTGGATATACGCGTATATAGCCCATTCCAATTTGAAAACTGGTCATTGCAATTCCTTGGAGCAATGTATCAACTACTACACCATTTAATCGCAATGTTAAAAACGATTTATATCGAAGCTTACGAGATTTATAAAACAATTGTTCCTTAACATTTTCAACTGTCTATGTAAAAAAAAAAAGAACACAATTATTAATTTTTTCTTTCAATTTATTTCAAATAAATACCTTAAAAGTTAAAGTTGCATCTTGTACGTATATGCCTAAATGAATGGTATGTCCAGAATAAGCCATTTGCTGCTCTGTAGACCAGTCATTGTCCCATTCAATAGGTAACAGAGATGACATCATGTTCCAAGCCCATCCACCCCATCCTGTACTGTCTGTAGCCGTTCCAATCACATGATCTGTATCATCTACAATATTATAATATATTATAAGACACATCACAAAATGATGCGACATAATTTTATTTTACATGGAATAAAATGAACCTTGTATACTATCTTCTCTTTCTTCTGCAGAAATTAATGATTTTTCTTTGATAATTGGAAATTGTTTTGTTTGCAAAGCCATTATCAAGGCAGCTAATCTAAGTAACATTGGTACTTGTTGTTCCGTTATACTGAATTCCATTTTTTGACAATGAAGGTCTAATCGTGTAATAGAAGCTTTCCTTGCAGTATTACTGTGATAATTTATGATTAAACGTATTATTATTGAACATCGATATAGAACAGGATCCTAAATGACAAAATAGCATATTTTCATACTTTAATCACAAACCAATTTACAGTCAATTGTAACAAATATTTCATTAATACCTGATATATTTCTATTTTCCCAGATGCATCCATTTTATCTAAACATAATGTTAGATCTTGAATAGTAATAACTTTTCTAAGCATAACTTCATATGCATTAACATCTAAAAAAAAAAATATATATATATATAATTTTATATATACAATCTTAAAAAATATGGTTAGAAAGCCTTAGGATCACAATACGAGATACATACCAGTAAATGCTGGTTCCCATTTGTTATCAACAGTTTGCATGCTTAAAAATCTGACATTGACACTAAGAACAATATCTTCTTCCACATACTTTAGGATTAAATTATTACAATTAATTGTTATGTTATTTACAACTTTTGTTACTATGCTTTTTATGTACCCAGGAGGAGCTTCTTCCCTATAAATATAAATTAAATAGTAACAAGCAGAAATTTACTTAAACTTTGCTTAATATGTATTTTAGTAACAGCAATCAGTTACTTACTGTGATATCTCTTGTCTTCTTTGTAAGGAGGTAGGATTGGTCTCCACTTTATTATCATCTTTTAATTTTAAAATACATTCTAAAATAAAATTATACTTTTGCATGTTTAATTTTACATTAAGTGTGAATCACATTGTCCAATACTTACCTATTGTATTAATGGTAATTACAATTGGCTCCGAAGTAATTTTTACCCAAGGAACGTGAATAAGTAATTCATGTATATGACCACTAACAAAAACAAAGGGAAGATTCAGTTGCTCTTCCAAAACTTCTAGCCTTAGATCAAGATTTTGAAACGATGCATCACCACCCCATAAGGAAACCTAAAAATATGAAATCAGATAATACATATATATGACAAAAAGGAATACAGATTTATTATTACATAACAATATATACACAAATATATACATACATACACATACATACCTGAGATTGTTCTGGTTTAAAATTTTTCACATATTTTTCAACATAGCTGAGGATTACTGGTGTTATATATGATTCCAATTTGAACATTGTGAATTACAATTCAATACATTCCACATACTCTTGTAAGTTTGATAAAATCATACGAATGTAAAATCCTTGAATAATTTACTTTTCATTCCAGCAATTCATTGAATATGCATACCAGGTGTATTGGTAAAAGAAGTAACAGTCATAATAATAAGAAAAAATTAATATTCAACCACTTATAGTGTTTAAGAATGCAAAAGTTTATCTGAAAAGTGATAAAGTAAATCTTATAGATCAAAAATAAAATGTGGATAATTATTAACTTTAACCTGTGCATTTAATATGTATCAAAAGATATAAATACGATATAAAGGGCGAAGAAAATTGAAAAATACACATGTAAATCTACTGACATCTTCATTCTTCAAGCAACTGAATCGTATATTCTGATGAGGAAAGTGAAGTAGGAAAGTGAACAGAATCAACAGTCGCTTTGGGAAATATATTTTATTCCTTTTTCTCATTTAAATACGAAGACGGAGTATAAATTGTAGTACGCTATCGCTTAACTTGTAAAAAAATACATATTAACCTTATCGAGCATCAGTAGTAGATCATGCATTAAATTCAATTATAAAAATACAGTTTTAAAAATACATATCTTCTTCAATGAAATTTCGACTAAATAAAGAAAGGATCAATGCCACTTTGAATGATTTGCAATTGACCGTTTTAAATCGTGATTTTATGCTTTGTAAATACAGATTTTATTTATGCTGTCTGCTTTAACCTTTCTAATTTGACGTGTACTGCAGCTGTGCATGTGCACAGTGACTGACACTACGCATGCGTGTCGTTTTGAACGTACGCCAAACGAGATTTTAAACTGCGTATTTGCGAAATTGGTGTTGCAAGCTGCGATTCTTCAACGATCTCAAGATGTTCTTGCCTTTGAACATCATTAATAAAATTCTCACACCGAACCCATAATTCTGTATAATTTCTACACACGCAGGTATCTCCCGATACATTCAATAAAAACAGTGTTTTCTTTTTCGTTTGACATTTTCGCATATTCCTCGATGCTCATTTAGTATCGAGTGTGACGATTTTCTGTCACGTTTGAAAATAATGTCGCACGTAACTGCGTATTTTGCAGCTCGGGACTACACAAAGCCTGCGATTGACCGTCGCATCGCCGAGCTCTTAAAAAGAAGAGTTGCTTTGGAGAAAATACCCACCGAAAGTTTGAAAGAGCGACTCGTGCGTAAAGCGTAGAATTATAAACTTGAAGTACAAGTATCATTTAGTGGACTGTTTCGTTTAAATCTTATTACTCTGTTATATATATGTACAGGCGAAATTTAAAGATAATCGAAACGCTAGACAAAGATTACTCAAGGCAACGCATAGACAGGTCTTGGAAGTTGCTGCCTTCATTTTAAATATAGACCCTGATATCTTGGAAGAAGGAGTGATTGATAAAGACGAATACATCAGTGTTCTTGATAGTTTCTTTGTTAAAGATGGGAAACATGCGATTCTTATACACTATCAGCCAATGGAACCACCTCCGTTTGGTATCATAAACTATTCTCTTGTTACGTATGCTTTTCTGAATTTTGAACATATAATCAATGTAGTCGATATCTTGAACGTATAAAAAATAGAATCAGGAAGATGGATCCCGCAATATGAACAAGAAACTGAAGTAATACGTTGCTGTGTCACTGATGGTTCTACAGAACAACTTTCTGGCAAATGTGTTATAGTTTACAGACTGAAGTCAGACATTGATTTAGAAACAAAGTATCTTCCAGAAGTATGTTTTTAGCATGTCAGTCTAAATTAATTTCACGTAATACAATAATATAATAGTGAAACTTTAAATAGGAAGTATATTATGCATATGCAGAAGTTGATCCATTATCTCAAAGCGCACTTGCAGCCATATCAAATGTAATTCTGAGGCTAAACTTGCCGGCAATAATTGTTAACAAAGCATGGGGTGAATTGTCAAAATCTGAAGCCGGTGACAAAGTCATAAACAATTTTATTTGTGATTTCAGAGACTTTTGTGAATTTTTAAGCAGTGAGATAATCATTTAAGACCAAGATAGTCACATGTGTATGAAGCTATTATTGTTATAATTTTTTTAGTGACAAAGCTAGACTTAGAAAACACAATAAGATTTTATACTGATTGGGAGGTTTATAACAAGTACTTAGCATCACCTGAGGACAATAAAAAAAGTCTTAATAATCCAGAAGCTATAGAAGCTATAGAAAATAATGTCAGGCTATGGATGAAAAGTATGGAACGGGTAAAGTTTATGAATGTTACGTTTTATTTCAATTCATTAAAAACTAATATATATTTGGCCGTACAGGCTGTTGTTCAGAGTCAACAATTACGCAGAGAAACAGAAACTATGGGGCCAAATGCAGAACTCACTTATTGGAGAAGATTGCTTGCTCGTTTTTCATCGATCATTGAACATATTAAATCTCCAGTCACTCAAAAATATATAGATTTTTTAATAAAAATAAACTCGAAACACATAATAAAAGTATGTGTATTGTAAGATACATTCTCTTTTTTATTTAAATTAATTCATAGATTTCACAAGATTTTACGTGTAGAAATGGAGATTGCTGGAACGACATGTTAAAATGATCCAAATTCTCGCACAAGATAATGTAAAATATTTATATGCGCTAGAAAAATTTACCCGACCTTTGTACAGGCTTGATCCAACAAAAATAGGAGAATATTTGCCTCCCCTTATGTACGTTATACGAATGATATACGCCACTTCCCGATTTTTTAATACCAGACGAATGGTCACAGCGGTGTTTGTAAAAGTATTACCGTCAAATTAAGAAGCTTACCTCGCATTTGTATATTCTACAAGAAAATATCAATAATATAATTATCAATTTTTCAGATGACGAATCAAATGATTTTAGCATGCAAAGCATATTTGACGGAGGATGGTAAAATAAATATTTGGCACGAAGCTAAATCAGTTATGATATCCAAAATAAAGGCAAATATTACTTAAACAAAATTCTAAATAAATCTGATTTATTATGGAATTTTCTTTATTTAGGATTGCATTAAATTATGCGAACAATATTACGAATATTATATCGAAATGTGCAAAAATGTAAGAAAATCTGCCGATGAAAAATCTTTTGAGGTATCTGAAATGTACGTTTTCGGGAAGTCTAATACTTTCAAAGCGAGAATAATAAAAGTCAGTGATAAATTGTTTTATTAAATCACTCCTCTTACCCTTGGAAAAGAGGAAATCATTAAAAATAAGTTATAAATACATTTCAGATTATGGATGTTTTACAAACAACGTTAACATATCTAATTCTTTACAATTCCGCAATAGAGGGAATAGACGTATTTGCGAACAAATTCTCCAGTTTCTTTCAGGACATTTCGTCCAAAGACTATGACCCATTAAATCATAGGAAACCATATTTTGATTCTGATTACGATAATTATAAGAAAAACGTGGCAGAGACAGAAATAGAATTAAGAAACTTCTTTTATAAATGCGTCTCGGACGCGCCAAATATAACAGAAGCATTGAGGATAGTAGCAAGGTATTAATTTAATGTACAACAGAAAAATTCAACAACTGTACCAATTCTTTTGTAACGCGTAACACGTGTAAAATATTCAAAAATTTTGCCAATTGATTTATACAGATTTCAAAAATTAAAGTTCAAACATCTGAGAATCGACAGGAAGTATTTAGAACTGATTACACTGTTTCAAAAAGAAATCGAGGATGTACGAGATAGATACAACGAAGACAGATCGGATCCTCCAATACCGCGAAATGTTCCACCTATTGCTGGCCGTATTTTATGGATTCGACAACTTTTCAGGCGTATCGAAACTCCGATGGAAATATACAAAAAATGCAGAAGAGTGATTACTCACGATCACATGCAGAGATGCATTAGAATTTACAATGCCTTGATCAGTGTCTTTATACATTATGAAATGATATATCATAAAGCATGGTATGATTGTTCAGAAATTGTAAGTACAGTCGTCGTACAAGACGAGCAGATTGTGAATTTTTATGCATAAAATATAAACATATATATTTGATAGGTTCGATTGGCGTTAGCCTCACCTTTGATAATAAGACATCCAGATACGAACAAATACCATCTGAACTTCGATTCGTACATTATCGAGGTGATACGTGAATCAGAACATATGGCTAGGTTTGACTTGGAAGTACCAGATTTTATACAAATAATAACATTTTGTAAAGAGAGAATTTTCTCATTCTATGAAAATGTGAAACAATTGGTCGACGAAAATAATACATTGAGGTACATTCTTCGTATCTTTTTTTTTTTTTTAAGAAATAAGAAATTTTTATGCCACAGATTTTTATTTTGTGATTTAGACGAACGATACCAATATTGTTTTTGATTTTGATAAAAATCGTTCTTGTTAATCTCGAGATCGCCTTTCAACCTTGTTTATCAGTAATCACATGGACGTCTTTAAACATTGACGAAGTGTGTAAGGAAATAAAGAATGCACTTACGTCGGTGCAGATTTTTATCAAAGACATAAGAGACATGAAGGAAGCAAGGGTCGACGAAGTTCTCGAATCCATATCAGAAATTATTCTAGTGAAACTCGATGATTATGCAAAGACTCCTGCTCAACTTTTAGACGATAATATCGCATACGGACTTACAATAGCAGCAGATTTGGAAATTAAATCGTCAGCAGCGGAGAAAGCAGTTACTACTATTATTAATAAGTTTATGGACTTCATAATCGACGAGACTGTTCAGGATATTAAATATAATTGGATGGATCCGGATAAAATACACAAGCATATCTCACAGACAAAATTGACAAAGGGAAAATATGAGCCAGGTATCGATATTTACTGTTAATTAGTTAGTTTAGTGGAATTTTAAATTAGTACGAACCTAACGTTATAGACGGGTTAAACGGGTCTTGTATGATTCACGAATACAATAATTTGTATCTATTAATTAATTGTAGGTTTCGCCCCTATCGAGAGAACACGTAAAGTCCAAATAAACCGAGTGCACAATGATTGCATGGAGTTATTCGCTTATTTCCATAATAAACTCGTAGAAGCCTTAGTAAAGTGCACCAAAAACTCGCTCGAGCTATTAAAGAAAAAAGTCACTAATACAAGGTTCGTTCAATTTTAATTTCTCCACGAAGTAACGTTACTAAAAAAAAAAAAAATGACTTGTTTTTTGCATAACTATATAGTTATCTGATACAAGATAATGACGAATTGAGGATGAAACCGATACTTTTGACGACGTTCATCTTACAAATACCAAATATCGTGATAGTACCCCCTATAGAAGAATTACAGTATTGTTTTGGAAAATTAGTGAGTAGCGTTTTGGAAATTTACAAACAAGTCACAGCATGGGGACAACGTTATCATAATCTGAAATCTGAAAATGTCGTATCAAATACACAAGGTTTGTTTCTTGCAATAGAAACGAAAATTGCAAATTGGAAATGTTATGAACCGTGATAGTAGCATCGACATTACAGTACACATTAATGATTTTCTCATTAATACAGAAAATAATGCAATTCCTCGGAAGAATTATTATCACATGATATCGGATCACAAAGAGATAGTACGTAGCATAATGAGCCTGCAAGGTGCAATTTTTGCTGTAAAGCAAGACATCGATGAAGTTGCCAAAGTACTTTCACCTTTCCTTTTCCCAATTTTGAATGTATGTACACACAACTCTTGGACAACGTCATGTTCGAGTGTAATAATCTAAAATATATAAACGTGTAATAATGTAAAATATATTAAAACGTGTAGTCTTCAAAATTCACTGCACGCCTGAAAGTATAATACTTGATTTTAAATATAATGGAACCAATGAACGATGTTATTTGAGAGATGCTTGTACACACATACACGTGTAATTCCAACGGATGATATATGCAGTTTGTACTTTTCAAATAGATTTACTTGCAATATTCTTACATATGGTCCGAAGACAAAGATAATATCATTCAAAGTTTCGTCGATTCCGACCCTATCACCCAAGAGATCAAAGAGAAGTTCATGGAGTACAACAGTTTAGTCGAAGAGATTGAAAATCTGCCAAAGAAACAAGTAGTCGGTCCTATAGAAATTAGCATGGGTAGTGATTTAATTTTTTTTTTTTGAATTAACATAGACATTATAGTAAACTATATTAAAATAAAATGACAATAAATTTTCAATGAAACTGTAACAAATGTCTAGACAAGCTGAAGTTAGCATTTCTGGTTGAAGCACGTGTATGGAAGATATTACTGGGGCAGAAGTTATCTGCAACTTACAAGGAAAAATTAAAAAGAATCACCGAATACATAAACGAGAAGAACAAGGTTCTAGCCAGGAAAATAAAAGACCTGGAAGACGTAAGGATTGCGATGAAGTGTTTAAGCGAGATACGAGACGATTTCATATCGTTGGATATAGAGTTGATCTTGATCGAGGAAACATACACATTAATGGGGAAGTTTACTATTCTTGTTTCGAAGGAGGAACAAGATATCGTGGACGGTTTACGATACAATTTCACAAACATGTTGAACACGGTAATTATATCTGAAAAATTATAATTATTACATGTTGATATGTGCATTTGCCAATGAATTGTTCGATGTTATAAGGCGAAACAAGTACAAGCAAAAATATGCGAAATGCAAGAGCCATTGAAAAAGGAATTGACGGATGGTGTTGCCATATTTAAGCAAGATGTGATCAATTTTGATTTTGACTTTGAGCTGAACGGTCCTATGGTTGAAGGAATACCGGCTAAAGAAGCTAGTGATCGGTATTATTTACGAATAATACATTATTTTGTAACACTATATTTTTTAAAATACTTATATCGTAAACCTAGCTAACTTGTTAGTTCTCATATTTAGGATGCTATAAGATTGGTAGTTAAACAAATAAAAATAAATATTATTTTCAGTTTATAATTAATCTATTATTCGCATTTAATTTTCTTAGGCTGATATTCTTTCATGCCCGTCTTGACGAGTTATGGGAAAAGTACCAGACTTACAGCAGCGGGGAAAGTTTATTCGGCATTGAAATAACAGACTACCCGGCTCTTCATCAAAGAAAGAGGGAAATTAATTTACTGCAGAAGTTATACTCCTTGTATTTGCAAGTTATACGGACGATCGACAGCTACTACGAGATACCTTGGTTAGAGATCGATATCGAATCCATAATGACTGAACTAGCCGATTTTCAGAATAGGTCAATACATTTTATGCTCAAAATGGTTATTTACTAATTTTCTTTTACTGCATATATGTTTGTTAACAAGTATCTTTTAACTTTTACACAAATTCCCAGATTTATTTCAAATTTTATTAATTTAATCGTGACATAGTTGTGTATAATTGTGACTATAAATTGTAAATTTGCGTTGTAAACACAACGTGTAACGTAATTTTACAATTCTATGTCAGATGTCGACGACTACCAAAGGTTATGAGAGAGTGGCCAGCCTACATCGACTTGAAAAAGAAGATCGACGACTTTAACGAAACTTGCCCACTGTTAGAGTTGATGGCTAATAAAGCGATGCAAGAGAGACATTGGGAAAGAATGTCGAAATTGTGCAAATACCACTTTGACGTTGAGTCGGAGGCATTTACATTGGCCAACGTGATGCAGGCACCTTTATTGAAGTACAAAGATGAAGTCGAGGTATGGTTTCAATGCGGACATGCAATATCGTTCACTGATTAATTTAATTTTTATTTTATAAATGTATTAAATGTCGATATATACTGTATAGAATGAAAGAATATGAAAGAATTATTTAATATTTAATATATATTTTAATATTTCCATATTTTCGCAGGATATATGCATAAGCGCAGTGAAGGAGCAAGAAATAGAGAGCAAACTAAAACAGATTATAGCAGAATGGGCCATCGTGGATTTACAATTCTCCACGTTCAAGCAGAGAGGAGAATTGCTCTTAAAAGGCATGGAAACGTTGGAGATAATATCTCAGCTCGAAGATAGTTTGATGATCATTAGTTCATTGCTGGCAAATCGGTATTTAATTCATATGAGGGAATATTTAACATTGAATGAACAATGTTGTTACCACTTGGATGATATAATTTAGATATAACGCGCCTTTCAAAAAGGACATACAACTGTGGCAAAATAAACTCAGCAATACCTCCGAGATCTTGGCAAAATGGCTGAATGTTCAGAATTTATGGGCTTATTTAGAAGCTGTATTCATTGGCGGAGATATATCGAAACAACTTCCAGCGGAGGCGAAACGTTTCAATGTAAATAATTAATCTTTGAAAGCTGTCACAAAAAAAATAGTTATCTTTATGTTGTAAACAAAATTTCACCTCGATAGATCTTTCTTTCGTTCTTTTTTTTTTTTTTTTTTCGTATCTTCGTATTGACTTATCGAAGGTAAATTGGAATGATAATGTTAAAACAAAATTTCACACGGGGTAAAATCTTATCTGTGTTAGTTTTTAAGAGTCAAATTCCGATAGTCCGGTAATATGTTAAACATTACAGAATATCGACAAAGCGTGGGTAAAGATAATGTATCGAGCACGTGAGAGGGTGAACGCAGTGGAAACTTGCACTGGAGATGAAACAATGGGACAATTCTTGCCACATTTGTTGGAACAATTGGAATCTTGTCAGAAATCTCTCAGCGGGTATTAAAATTCATTCTTTTAATACTATCGTTAATGCTGCTGCTTTTCTGAAATTTTATATATCCAAATTTTACTTCAATCTCAGTTGAAAAATACGATACGTATATAATATCGTGAAGAAATCTTTAGCATAAAAATTTTGATTTTCTTATATTTTTCTCAAATTTAAAAAGTTTTCTAGCATCAGAGAAATAAATTTCATCGTAAACGATAGAAAGAACGTAAAGATAACGTGTTTGAAATTAATTGAAGCAAAATAATATACTTACCTGTGTAGATATTTGGAAACGAAACGAAGCATATTTCCAAGATTTTGCTTCATATCAGACCCCACATTGCTGGAAATACTTGGCCAAGCAGCAGATTGTCACACCATACAGAAATATCTTGACGGTTTCTTCGATAATATAGGAAAAGTAATAATTTATCTAAATATCTTTTTCCTTTTACAATTAGGTTCATGCACAATTTAGATTTTCTTGATTGCAGTTAGAGTTTCACGAGAAAGAGTATGAAAGGATCGTAGCCATGTATTCGCGCGAAAACGAGAAAGTGCTAACAGAGAAGGATGTTATATGTACAGGGCTTGTGGAGAATTGGTTGAACACTTTGTTAACGGTTCATCAATTCTCTGTTGGCAGTGCAATCTCCCAAGGGTTGCAAACTATCCCTAACGAAGACTTTGATATTATACAGTTGGTCGACAATTCAATTTTACAAGTATAGTTTCAATAATTCTGATCTTTTTATCCTTGATCGCATTTTTCTTAAATTAAAAAAGTTAAAAAAATTGAACAAATAGAACTATTTTATTCGATATTAAATGAAGAGTAGAAAGATTATTATTTGTAGTTATTACACTGGAATGAAATGGAACAGTGGGATAGAATTTCACATTTACCTTTGAGTTAGATTGACAAATAGTAAATTTGATAAAATAACTCGAGTTTATAAAACACAGAAGAAATAATTGTGTATTTTTCTCGATTATAAGTTACAATATAACGTAACAGGTAGGATTATTAGCTTTGCAAGTTTTATGGACCCATGACTCTGAAGTAGCTCTCAATACAGTAAGACGAGACAGGAACATAATGAAGCGAACAAATCAATGGTTTCTCGATTTATTGAACAGTCTCATTGAAGTAACCGTTAAAGACTTATCGAAATACACGAGGGCGAAGTATGAGGCATTGATTACTATTCACGTGCATCAAAGGTATATACCATATACATGTATCATATTGTATATTATGGAAAAATCAAGAACTAACTTTATGATATCTGTTTTGATCTTTGTCTTTACATTGTATTATCTCTTACGTTGGAAAATGTTATATTATTATTTTATTTTATGAAAATTTTATTTAGCAATAAATATTAATTTTTGCGAATTTTTCTTAGAGATATATTCGACGATCTGTGCCGCATGAGAATTCGCAATGTCGGTGATTTCGAGTGGTTGAAGCAATGTAGATATTATTACGACGCTGAAACAGAAGACGTCCCTATACAAGTAACGGATATAGATTTCGTCTATCAGAACGAGTTTCTAGGTTGCACCGATCGACTTGCCATTACTCCCCTCACTGATAGATGCTACATAACATTAGCTCAAGCCGTGGGTAAGATTATCTTTACTATGCATTTGTTTTCCTTTTGCTTCCCTTTGTTGCTTTTACAAAAAACACAAATTTGAAACCAATATCTTTATGTTTGAAGCAAAAAGAAAAATATTTCTTTTATATAAACGTATATTTTTATGTTCTGTACGATAATTTTATCCATTATTTTATTGAATTCGATGCGTATTCTCAGGTATGAACTTTGGAGGTGCACCAGCAGGACCGGCCGGCACTGGTAAAACAGAAACCACGAAGGATATGGGGAAAGCCCTTGGAAAATACGTGGTGGTATTTAATTGCTCCGACCAAATGGATTTCCGCGGTCTAGGCAGAATATTTAAAGGATTAGCCATGTCCGGAACCTGGGGTTGCTTCGACGAGTTTAATCGTATCGATTTGCCAGTTCTGTCCGTCGCTGCTCAGCAAATAGCGATTGTACTTACAGCAAGAAAGGAAAGAAAAGCAATTTTTCTTTTTAGGTATATTTATCAGAGCATCAATCAGATAGTACGATCTTAAGGACTATTCTAAAAATCAATTTTTCTATAAAATAGTTCCTGAAAGATTCTTTTCTTATTATTTGAAAATATGAAAATCAATTTTTTTATAAAATAGTTCCTGAAAGATTCTTTTCTTATTATTTGAAAATATCTTTAATTATTATTATCTAATAATAATTATTGGTATTACATTTAACGTATTGACAATAAGAGAACATATACCACACAGTGATGGTGAAATATACCATTTGAACTACGAGCTTGGGATTTTCATTACTATGAATCCTGGCTACGCTGGTCGTCAAGAATTGCCGGAAAATTTAAAGATACAATTTAGAAGTGTTTCTATGATGGTTCCTGATAGACAAGTATTAAACATAATATCTAGAATAATAATGATAAAACACAAGTTTATTGTTACATTGATAATTGCATTCGTTTAGATAATTATGCGCGTAAAATTGGCAGCTTGTGGTTTTAAAGAGAACGTTTTATTGGCACGAAAGTTTTTCACGCTGTATAAATTATGTGAGGAACAATTAAGCAAGCAGGTACATTATGATTTCGGTTTGAGAAACATATTGTCTTGTTTGCGAACTCTTGGTGCACAGAAACGAGCGAATCCCACTGATTCTGAAGAAACTACTTTAATGAGAGTTTTGAGGTAAAACAAATCTTCCAACTACAGATTCTGAAGAATTTTTCAATAGAAATCAAATTATATTCTGATATTATAGGGACATGAATTTGTCGAAATTAGTAGACGAAGACGAACCCTTGTTCATGTCTCTCATCGAAGACATGTTCCCAGGCATCAAACTCAGAGTTCAAATATACAAAGATCTGCAAAAAGCACTTGCAAATGCAACTGTTGCTCTTGGTATAATGAACCATCCAGAATGGAACTTGAAGGCAGTTCAAGTAAATTTAATAATTCAATGGTGAATGATGATGATTTGAGATGATAATACAATATAATAGACAATACAATCGCGCAATTTCTAGTTGTACGAAACCTCTTTGGTTCGCCACGGCTTGATGGTGCTTGGACCAACAGGATCCGGAAAAACTATGTGCATGTGGGCTCTTATGAAAGCTCTAACAGAAATGGGCATACCTCATAAAGAAGTTAGAATGAATCCCAAAGTCAGCATCATTCTTTATTTTAGTTACTAATTTACACTATACACATATACATTATAATAGGTGTTTTTATTAATATCAAAGCAAGATTTTTAATAAGTTTTATACATGCAAAAGCATACAAAAATAGTAAGTTTAATAAGCAATTTGTAACAATGTTCTTAGGCCATAACCGCCTCCCAGATGTTTGGTAGACTAGACGTAGCAACGAATGATTGGACAGATGGAATTTTCTCTATTATATGGAGAAGATCGACGCAAACGAAGAAAACAGAAAATTTATGGATGGTCCTGGACGGTCCTGTGGATGCTGTGTGGATCGAGAATTTAAATTCCGTGTTGGACGATAATAAGACGCTGACTTTAGCGAATGGCGATCGTATAATTATGGCATCCAATACTAAATTAGTCTTTGAACCGGACAATGTCGATAATGCATCGCCAGCTACGGTATCTCGTATGGGAATGGTATTCATAAGTGCTTCTGTACTAAAATGGACTCCCATTCTACAAGTAATGTTAACATTTTTTATTATCTTTCATCCTTCTACCTAAGAACAGTCTTGAATATCTTTTTCTGTTTTTAAATATATTTTTACTTGGTTTTTAAAAGGCATGGTTTAAAACACAACCGCCAGCACAAGTAGAAGTGTTGAATAATTTTTTCAATAAAATTTACGACGACGCCCATACCTTTGTTCAAACGAAACTTCCGGCAAAGATGCAACTCTTGGAAGCTCTTTACATAAGGCAGTGTATCGATTTGTTGGATGGTTTGCTTGGTACAAATAAAGATACGACTAGTACGTATGTTTTCACATATAACGTCGCTCTTACTTAAGTTATAATAATGAAAATACTTGGAATGATAATATTTGAAGAATCTATGTAATTAAAAAATTAATTGGAAATTCACACAAATGTATGAAAAAGAGATTTAATTGAAATTTGTATGATTCAGGAATATTGCCGGAATATCACATCGAAAAGATATTTCTTTTTTCGTTAATGTGGAGTTTGGGAGCGGTATTGGAATTAGATGAACGTAACTTATTACAGGAGTTCTTACTTAATCATCAATCGAAATGTAATTGGCCAAAATACAAAGTAATATCATACGTATGGAATCGTTTGATATGAAAGTAAAGATAATTATACTGTGAAATGGTCGTTGTAGGAGGATGAAACTATCTTTGAATACTTAGTGTCAGACGATGGTCAGTGGATGCACTGGTCTGAAAAAGTACCAGAATTCATCTATCCGCCGGACGAAGTTTTAAAATATTACACTATTCTAGTCCCTAATATAGACAATACAAGAACTTCATTCTTAATCGATGTCATTGCGAGACAGGGGAAAGCAGTATTACTAATAGGTACGAATTGCACTTGTTAAAGTATATAAAACAGTCAAAATCAAATTGTAAAAAAACAAAACGAACGTCTGTTTAAGTTTATTAACAAATCTATCCATTATTAAATAACTTGCAGGAGAGCAAGGAACTGCAAAGACAGTTATGGTCAAAAGCTACATGTCCCATTATGATCCAGAAGAACATCTCTGTAAATCTTGCAGTTTTTCTTCCGCATCTACACCCAATATGGTTCAGGTAATTAACAGAAAATTTTAAAATTAGTATCAACGCTAAGCTGTCATGCAACGGAATACGATTTGCAGCGAATATTTGAAAGCTATGTGGAAAAAAGAGTGGGTACCACTTACGGACCCCCAGGTGGCCGAAAAATGACCATTTTTATCGACGACATAAATATGCCAGCTATAAATGAGTGGGGTGATCAAATTACAAACGAGATCGTTCGCCAACTGATGGAATACAAAGGATTTTATTCCCTGGACAAGCCTGGCGATTTCTGTACTATACAGGATATTCAGTTGCTCGCAGCCATGATCCATCCTGGTGGGGGTAGAAATGATATTCCATCGCGGCTCAAGAGACAATTCAATATTTTTAATTGTACATTACCATCCAACAGATCCATGGACACGATCTTCAGTAAGAGCATATAACTTGCGAAATCATATTATGAGATATTTTAATTAGACGTTAAAACAGCTCTCATCGATGGGTTTCTGTTTTTCATGTATATCGTTATTTTCTTTTCTCCCAATGACTCGATAATACTCGATTGTATATAAACGTAATAATGACAATGGCAATGTTACGTTTATGCTATATATATTTAATTTAAACGAATTAACTTCACAGCTAGTTAACAAGTTAATACGTTTTCAAAAAATGTTTAGGAAGCATCGGGCAAGGATACTTTTGCAGCACCAGATTCGACGAGAGTATTGTAAACTTCTTGCCAAAATTAATACCATTGACGAGAGTTCTGTGGCAGCAGACTAAGAGTAAAATGTTGCCAACGCCAGCAAAGTTTCACTATGTCTTTAATTTAAGAGATTTGTCTCGAATATGGGAAGGTATCCTCAGAATAGAAAGTGCTGAATGTGATTCCAGAAGCAGGCTATTAAAGCTCTGGGAACACGAATGTACTCGCGTAATTGCAGATCGGTTGGTTGTCGTACGATATGAAAAAAATCCTTTTTAGTTTTAAACCAAAATAATTACGTTTTCTATCGTTGTTAGATTTACAAACAATGAAGACACACAGTGGTTCAAAAACACATTACGAAAAACAGCGGAGAAAATGTTAGGTTCTGATTTTAGTTTCTACGTACCCGTCGAAACATATTTCGTGAATTTTCTGCGTGAACCGCCGGAACCTACTGGAGACGAACCGGAAGATTTCGTCTTTGAAGCGCCAAAAATTTACGAGGAGATGCCAAGGTACAAATTTATTTGAAAAATTTGATTCGTTAATTTTAACTTACTACGATTACGTCAATTAATCGTTCATTTGACACTTGAAAGCTATTATCAAAGCTACCATCACTTCGTTTTTACAGTTACGAGGTTGTGATTGCGAAGGTCCGACAAAATATGGATCAATTCAACGAATACATTCGAGGGATGCGCATGGATTTAGTATTCTTTCACGATGCTCTGGTGCATCTGATTCGAATATCGAGAATCCTGGGTGTTCCTCGAAGCAACACGATGCTGGTAGGAGTTGGAGGATCAGGCAAACAAAGTCTGACTCGACTGGCCTCTTTCATCGCTGGTTTTAGCTTTTATCAAATTACATTAACCAGGTAATTTACACCGAAGAGTTTTTGACTTAAAAAAAAAAAAAAAAAACACAGGTGAAATATGATTAAAATTTATACACGTATAATTTGCAACTTATAATTCGTTAATTTATTAATATTATTATTAATTGGAAGAGCAAAAGTATATGATAACAATCACAATATCTTCATCGCTTTTGTCTAGGACTTACAACGTTGGAAGTTTACTGGAAGATCTGCGAAAAGTGTATCATACAGCTGGTGTGGGAAGCAAGGGGCAGACATTCATATTTACCGATAACGAGATAAAAGAAGAAGCTTTCCTGGAGTACATAAATAATATATTGAGTGTTGGAGAAATTGCAAATCTGTTTCCAGCAGATGAACTTGATGAAATTTTAACGACAGTGACGCCTATGATGAAGAGTGACGACCCAAAGCGACCACCAACTCCGGATAATCTTTACGATTATTTCTTGACACGCGCGAGGGATCAGTTGCATATGGTCTTATGTTTTTCACCAGTCAGTAATCTTTTTAAATTCGAAGGGTTATGATTTCTTTATCCTTAAAATTTTCTGTATTATTTTTTCTTTTTTTATATCAGATAAAAAAGATACATAATCGTAACATTTTTAAAATTGAAATTTCTCTCAAGCATCGTCATATGCTCAATTAAACAGAAGAAATTCAATTTACGTGAAATCAAGAGCATGCATTTGCTTGTGAATTACAGGTTAGCGAGAAGTTTAGATCCCGAGCATTGAAATTTCCTGGTCTTATATCTGGTTGTACAATAAACTGGTTCTGGCGATGGCCAATAGATGCTTTGTACGAAGTCAGTGATCACTTCTTAAAGAAATATAAAATAATATGCCCCGCAGAGACAAAACAACAGCTAATAGAAGTTATGGGAGACGTGCATAATAATGTGAATGACGTTTGCGTACAATATTTCGATAGGTAATGTTATACGAATTGACCACAATTAATCGTCGTATAAATCCAGATGTCGGATGTATGACCTTTTTCCCTGAGCAGATTCCGGAGACAGGTGTACGTGACACCAAAATCGTTCTTAACTTTTCTTAGCGGATATAAACTACTTTACAAACAACGTTTGGACAATATCAATATGCTCTCATATCGTATGAGCAGCGGTTTGAGTAAGTTGATCGATGCTGCAGCTCAAGTCGACGAATTGCGTAAAGTTTTGGAGAAGAATCAAGAGGAAATCGCGGAGAAGAATGTGCAAGTCGAGGCTGTTCGTATATTTTTATATTAGTAACAAAATAATAAAGCTTTCATTATTGCATTGCTTTTACTTTTGATATTATTATTTTGTAGATTTTAATTACCGTGAATGAAAAGAAGAAAGAGGCGGAGATGGTGAAAGCACAGGTGCAAGTTTCTAAGGACGAGGCGGAAGCCATCTTGAAAGTGATCGCGAAAGAAAAATCTGTAGCAGAACAAAAATTGAAAGCTGCAGAGCCTGCTTTACTGGAAGCAGAAGCTGCCTTACAAGTTGGTTTATATTTACAAATTGAAGATATATAATTATAAATTTTAAATGTTTGATGTTTGATGATTTTATTTTTTCCATTTCAGACTATAAAAGCCGCTGATATTGCGACAGTAAGAAAATTAAGCAAACCACCATATTTGATTACTCTCATCATGGATTGCGTGTTGATACTGTTTGGGAGAAAATTGGATCCAGTTAAGCCTGATTACGAACGACAATTTTTAACTCCTTCGTGGTCTGAAGCCTTAAAAGTAATTCTATTTAATAATATCAGAAGATTAATGTTTTAGACAATATTTAATACACAAAGAGTTCCCCGTTATTTTAACTGTTATAGATGATGGCTGATGTTAGATTTCTTTATCATTTGCAAAATTTTCCAAAGGACAATATCAATGCCGAAACTATCGATTTGATGCAACCATATTTGAATTATCCCTCGTACACGTACGAAGCTGCAAAGCAAGCTTGCGGAAACGTTGCTGGTCTTATTCAGTGGACCATCTCGATGGTTACATTCTACGGAATAAACAAAGACGTTCTTCCATTGAAAG
>KQ435706.1:122081-133125 GCA_001276565.1 Melipona quadrifasciata
ACTTAAGAAAACGAAATCTTTCCTACATTTAAATTCATAGGCAAATTTGGCTGTACAAGAAAGCAAATACGAAAAAGCCAATCGAAATCTGATGGAAGCCGAAAGTCTTTTGAAAGCAAAAGACGAAGACTTAAAAGTGGTGCAGGGAGAGTTCGATAGTGTGATGGAAGAACGTCAAGTAATTTATATTTAAAATATATGTAGAGGACGATAATTAAGACTTAAAGGCTTCCTCTTATCGTGAATACTTTTTCTCTTTTTTTTTCTAGCGTTCCTGTATTTTCTAATTTTTCTGTCTCTAAAATAAAATTTATCTCGTTAGAAAATAGTTGATTTAGCAGAAATGTACCAAGCGAAAACAGACACAGCCACGGCAATGATCGAGGGCCTTTCTGGTGAAAGAATAAGATGGACGGAACAAATAGCTGCTTTCAAATCGGAAATAGATCGTCTGGTTGGCGATGTATTGATTCTAATAGGTTTTTTATCATATTGTGGGCCCTTCAATCAAGAATTCAGGTCTTTATTGCAAAGACAATGGTTTGATTTTATCCACGCTCGAAAGATCCCGGTTTCTCTTGTGATAAATATTACGGCTAGTTTGACTGACACTGCTACTGTGAGTAAAACATTTAGGAAATATTTATTAATTACAAAATTTCACGAAATTATTATAGTACTGGTTTTTTCAAGATTGGAGAGTGGAGTTTGCAAGGTCTGCCAACGGACGATTTATCCATTCAGAATGGAATTATAGTAACGCATGCAATCAGATATCCTCTTTTAATCGATCCTCAATTACAAGGTAAAGCATGGATCAAGAACAAAGAGGAAGAATTTCAGTTGCAGGTGAAATATTTTTTCTTTATTTTTTTTTAACATTCAACTAATAAAACAATTTTTATGCGTTCTGACGTTTGATTTTAGGTAACGTTCTTCTCACACAAATATTTTAGAAATCATTTGGAAGATTGTGTTTCTCTGGGCCGCCCATTGCTAATCGTAGATGTAGGAGAGGAATTGGATCCTGTTTTGGATAATTTGTTGGAAAAGAACTTTATAAAAATAGGAACTTCTTTGAAGGTATTCAAATTGTTTCAGGAATGTTCATAAATGTATAAATGATTTTTATAGGTAAAATTAGGTGATAAGGAAGTAGATATTCATAAGGATTTTAGACTTTACATTACTACAAAGTTACCCAATCCGTCATATACTCCGGAAGTATTTGCACGTGCCGCTATAATCGACTTTACTGTTACTGTAAAAGGTACAAGTAATTTCTAATAAAATGGAATTTGATTTTATATATTATGTGCTATACAGGATTAGAAGATCAATTGTTAGGAAGAGTTATTTTAACGGAGAAGAAAGAACTTGAAACAGAAAGGACACAGTTGATAGCAGATGTAACTGCAAATAATAGAAAGATCAAAGAACTAGAAGCTAATCTTTTACACAAATTGACTACCGTAGAAGTATGTATCTTAAATTTTAATTTAACTTGTAAATTTAAACTGTATCATATTTTATTCATTTTCAGGGACCTTTGATAGAAGATGTAGAATTAATGTCTGTATTAAATATTACGAAACAAACAGCTGCTGAGATAAATGAGAAGTTAAACGTAGCGAGAGATACAGAATTGAGAATCGATTCAGCTCGAGAAGAATTTCGACCAGTGGCAACACGTGGTAGTGTCTTGTACTTTTTAATTTGCGACATGTCTTTGGTCAATTGCATGTATCAGACATCGCTTGTTCAATTCTTGGAACGTTTCGACCTTTCTATGGAAAGGTATGTATGATTTAATTTGAATATATTTTTATTTGCAAAAAATTACCAAAGTTCAATATAAAAATTAGATCTGAGAAGAGTCCAATTAATCAGCGAAGAATCAATTTCATCATCGAATATCTCACGTACGAAATCTTCAAATACAAAGCAAGAGGTCTCTACGAAATTCATAAATACATGTTCATTCTACTGATGACGTTGAAGATTGATTTACAACGTGATGCTATTTCTTACGAAGAGTTCCAGTACTTTATCAAAGGTGGTGCAGCTTTGGATCTAAACACAGTCGCACCAAAACCTTGCAAATGGATTACAGATGTCACTTGGTTAAATTTAATTGCACTCTCTGCCCTAAGACAATTTCAGTACATTCCTTCTCAAGTTCCAGCTTCTGAAAAACTTTGGAAGCAATGGTTTGACAAACCTGCTCCAGAAGAAGAACCAATACCTGATGGCTATAATGCATTAGATACTTTTCGTCGTTTATTGTTAATCAGGTTATTCTGATTATTTAGTTTGATATATATTGATTAAAGAGCATTGTATACAATGTACGTAATGAATTTTTAGAGCTTGGTGTATGGATAGAACACTGTCACAGTCAAGAAAATACATATCAACTTCATTAGGAGAAAAATATGCAGAGCCTGTAATTACTCTTTTGGATGTGATGCTTGATGAATCAAGGCCAGATACTCCAATGATTTGCTTTCTGAGTATGGGTTCTGATCCTACGCACAGTATAGAACATCTTGCTAAAAAGTTGGAAATAATATGTAGAAGTATCTCAATGGGACAGGGACAAGAGGTCCACGCAAGAAAATTAATGCAAAGTGCAAAGACTGAAGTTAGTTTTTATGAAAACTTCAAGCGGGAATATATGAAAATATATATATTATTATATATAAATAATTTATAGGGTTATTGGGCACTGTGTCAAAATTGTCACTTGGGTTTGGAATATATGCAAGAATTAGTTAATTTTATTTCGGAGATGGAGGATCCTCATCCCAATTTTCGTATGTGGATTACTACAGAACCACATAAGGATTTTCCAATATCTCTTTTACAAATGTCCATAAAATATACTTATGAACCTCCACAAGGTAAACGAAGAATAATTTTTAAAATTTATTATTTCTACATTTTTTCCTATCCATGTTAGGAATAAGAGCAGGCTTGCTTGCCACATATAGTGGAATGCATCAAGAAATGCTAGATCAATGTGATGCTTCACAATATATACCAATTATATACACAGTATCGTTTTTACATACTATAGTGCAAGAAAGAAGAAAATTTGGACCACTTGGTTGGAATATACCATATGAATTTAATCTATCAGATTGGCTGGCATCTTGCATGTTCATTAATAATCATTTGAATGATTTTGATATAAAACAAGGAATAAACTGGCATACAATAAGGTAATATAATAAATCAGCTTTTTTTAATCAACTAAATAAATTTGATAAAAACATACTTTTAGATACATGATAGGAGAGGTACAATACGGAGGACGTGTTACGGATGATTATGACAAAAGATTGCTAAACACATTTGCTAAACTATGGTTTTCTTTTGTATTCTATAAAGGATATCCAGTTCTAGTTTATAAGCAAGTTACAGAGTATCTAAAAGTAATTGATGAAATGAATCCTATAGATCCACCACAAGTTTATGGTTTGCATCCTAATGCAAATATCACGTACGAATATTTTCTCACAACGTTCCGTCTGTAATAGCATTAAAAGAAATTCATAAGGAATTTATAATTCTATAGATATCAGAGTAACACTACACAGGCTGTTTTAGATACTATAATATCTGTACAACCAAAAGAAGCAGGTGTGGGTGTTGGTGAATCTAGAGAAGTAATTGTAGCTAGGCAAGCAAAGGAAATGTTAAAAAAATTGCCACCAAGTTATGACCCATTTGAAGTAAAAGAAAGGTACACAAAACAATATTTCTAAACAATTGTTTCTGTCAATTGATTAAGAACTGTTATTCTGCAGATTGCATGTATTAGGCGCCACTGCACCAATGACTATTTTCTTGAAACAAGAAATTGATAGAATACAAGTAATTATTACATTAGTGGATGCTACTTTAAAGGATCTTTTACTTGCTATAGAAGGTGTTATTATAATGTGTGAGGTAATTTCTTTAATCTAATTTTACATTAAATAGTAGAAATTCATATAATGCAAATAATATTTAGGAGTTGAGAGATGCTCTTGATAATATATACGATGCTAGAGTACCAAAATCATGGAGAGCAAAATCATGGGAATCATCTTCTCTTGGTTTCTGGTATACTGAACTGTTAGACAGAAACAAACAATTTTCTACTTGGTTGCACACTGGCAGACCAGCCAAATTTTGGATGACTGGATTTTTTAATCCTCAAGGTATATAAAAATTAACAGATATACTTTGTTATTCTTATAACATAGATTATATTTAATGTAAAATAACCTTTAATTATATAGGATTTTTAACTGCAATGAGGCAAGAAGTAACAAGGGCTCACAAAGGTTGGGCTCTGGATAATGTGACTTTACACAATGAAGTCTTACGCTATACAGCAGAAGAAATTAAAACTGAACCTCAAGTATGTTAATTATTTCATCTGTGCATATACATCAATAAACAATAATTATTATCTTTTATACTAGGAGGGTGTTTATGTATATGGATTATTTCTTGAAGGGGCCGGATGGGATAGAAGGAATAACAGATTGTGTGAATCTGCAAATAAAGTTTTATATGTATTAATGCCTGTCATTCACATTTTTGCTCTATACAATGTCCCTGATAAAGATCCAAAATTATATCAGGTAAATATATAAGGTATTAAGAACTTCAAATTTATTAATACTCTCATGCTATTCACAGTGCCCAGTGTACAAGAAACCGCAAAGAACGTATGTACTATTTATAACACCGCTTTGGTTGCAAACAATTAGGCCACCAGAATTTTGGATTCTACGTGGTGTGGCTTTATTATGTGATATTAAATAAATGTAAAACTTGTATCCTGTTTTAAACTGATATGTCTTAAATAAAGATATAATGATGACACTTGCGTTTTATTACAGTGCTATTGAAATAAAATGTTTCCACATAACCCATACAATGTATGTATACATAAAAATTTTTTTACATTAAGTATCCAAATGTCTTCGTAAACAATTATAAATGTGAGTAATACTTACATTTGATTGAAATTGTCCCCTACTTACCATTGTTAAAAAAATTATCACTGAGAATCAATCCATGTCGACTCTTGAAAATTCGTGGTAGTATCTGTAGCTCTGAATTTTGTGAAACGTGTACGAATGTGCGCCAATGCACGCGTAAATTGTAGATGTAATTGTATTCTCATTGATTTATTCGAGAAACTTTCGTGAACGGTGTAATGAATAAAAATGTTGAAAATTTTCAAACTCAAAGTGACTAGTGTCATTTTAAATCGCAATGAAAGCATTTCTCGAGTTTGCTAGTTTTTGACGTTTTTTTTTACTCTCGATATCATATTACACTTAACAATAAATTAACGACGCAACGAGTTTCGATAAAATATTACGAGACGAAATGGAATATAAACGCAAAATAGTTATCAATAGTTGCGTCAGATGTTCGAAAATTATTATATATCTGAAAATTTATTAAGTTTCTATTACCACAAAGAACAATTCCAAATGAAATTTATTTGCAATTTGCATATCTATTTAAATTTCGTTATTTTATTATATTCATAATTAACTTAGTTTTACACGTACTATAGTTTTAAAATTATTTTGAACCGCTTCCATTACCCACCGACCAATTACGTCTGCTATAGTAACGTCGTGTAATTGAAACAGTGCATAGCGCGATGCTCCTCGTTCGATTACAATCGTAAAATAGTGCAATTTTCTCAAAGTATCTCGCTCGCACCGCGTTTTTCTTGTAATTATTTAGTCCGATTTCGTTTTATTTGATGAAATTGCGGAATATAATCATCTATATTCGGTTCACGATTCATTCACATTCGTCGTGCGCCCATGTTACGTGGTCCACAACTGCGAAGAGACGCCAATTCGCGAAACTTTTTCCGCGCGCGTCCCATCGGCTTTCGAAGTATCGTCGTGTAATTCGCTCGATATATCTCATGTATCTATCCACCCTCGCACCTCCGTTAATAGCAGGCAATTTCGTGTTCCCCCGTGCTAGCCCGTGTAATTGAACCAATGTGTGTTAATCAGGAGGCGCCTCATTTGCCACGGGGAATAGTCTGAATTGCTTTTGTTACCTGAAATATCTTTAGCGTGCGGTTCGCATATCGATTTTTAGTAATCGCCGTAATCTCCGGCAAGAAGCAGAATCTCGAGGTACAAAGTGCCAGTTAACCGACGCTTTTTCTCCTGCAAATCCACAATCATCATGTCGTCGTGCGTGGTGAGTAAAATTTTCAATTTCATATTTTTATTTCAAATTATTTTGTCGTATAATGTATATATATATACAATCACGTGTAAATTTCTTAATTTCAAAAATTAAGAAGTTTTATCGTTTTAGGAATAAAAGATAAACTATAGGTATAAGTCATATAGATATTAAGCAGTTTTCAAACCGATTTTTTTTGTCTATACAGGATGGATCAGCTAAATGGGATTTCCGCTACTTTTTGTTGCACGAAAAAACTTCTGAGGACAAAGTTGCACTATTTTTTTCCAATGATCATTTATTTACGAGGTCTCCAGATCATCGTTATTTATTCTTGTTGATTGATCTACATTTATTTCTGGATATTTTTATAGAACGTGGAGAAACGAATTCAACGACCTGTACCATTTCCATCATATATTTCTGAGATAATTGCGTCTGAATGTAATTAGAATTTCTTTAAACACCACGCATGTTCACACAACACACTGATTCGATAATGTGTACGAGAAATTGTTTAGAACATTCCAACAATGCATTCCAATAGACGACCATCATTTTGAATATCTGTAGCCGAAACATCAGTGAATTCCACTGAAAGATACTTTCCTAAATACAAATATCTCAAAAATAAATTATCAAAATCGTATGGTTCCATAGGTCCATAAATTCGTTTCTTTTTAAAACGACTCTGTAACAATATCCAAAAATAAATATAATTGCAAGAAAAAAAAATGACGATAATCTTGAGATCTCGTTATATAATATGATAAACGATCATTGAAAAAAAAAAATATATTCCCAACGTTACATTTAATAAAATAGTCTCTTGAAGTAGCGTAACTTTGTCCTCAGAAGTTCTTTCGTACAACAAAAAATAGCGGAGATTTAGTTAGTCCACCCTGTATATTACTCTAATACCGCGTCCATGCTGCTATTGGAGAACAGTTCGTGAACTGCTCGCGGACAGTTCTGCCCAGTGTGGAGCGAGCCTAAGATATATATAAGGATAATAGCGTGAACGTTAGTTATTTCGCGAAAGCTACGCCAGCTGTCGCCACTTGCTCAATCTCGATTTAAAAGCGAAGAGACACGACGCAAAGTATGCACGTGACGCGACGCGTGCAATTATACACGTGTGTATATGACTTCATTGTATGACAAGAAACATCCGTATCTCGTCTGCGACGAAACACTTTGATCGTTACAACGACGCGTCGAGCGTTTCCCTCCAGTTTACCAACGCGTGAACGTGAAACGTTCCCGCTTGTTAAACGTCCTCGTGGAACGTAGAAATTCTATTTGATTGGAACGGTGCGCAAGTTGGTCCCAGTCTCGTCGCACGTTAGTCGCGGAATATTAACTTCACTTCGCCTGGTGGGGTTTGCGTTACGTTGCTGATTCGAATGAGGGAGGGGAGAAGGGGAAACTTTAACTAACTGAACATGATTGATATTGTGTCGTATAGAACCGGTCCAGGCTCATCGTAATCCTGGCTTACGGGCTGCGGTTATATTGTCGTCGCCGGCGCGGCGGTAACCAACGGCGGAAGTACGCGTGTTAGCCTAAGACACAGTTGATTTTCAAATTAGACTTCGCCGTAAGCGGCGAGCTCGAAATTGAATGGAAACACGTTGGAATACGAATTGGGATGGATCGGCCTGGCGCCAGATTATGCGCGGTCAATAGATCCGTATGCGCGTTCTGCCATACCACGTTGTTTTGAATCAATTAAATTCCCCGGATCCGATAATCCTTGTTAGTGTTTGTTCCTACGGCAATTCGTAGTCTTCCGCGATTGGCGCGCGTTGAAGTATGATTAATATTGAAGAGATCGCGGTTTTGAACTCCGTACACGATGCGATATATCGTGATCAAAAGATCAAACATTTTCCACGGATTCGTGATTTTGTAAAACGTTAATTGAGACGTTCGTTGGTTTATATATCGCATTGTTTTAAAACGGGATTTCCTGGAAGTATTAGTGTCTCGACTGTTCCTGTTTTCTTATATATGCATTCACGACAGGCGTACGAGTGGTGGTCCACTTTTTTAGAAAGAATTATTATATCTTAAATATAATTTATACATAAACTATATTTATAATATTATCACTGAAAGTGATTTTAGTGGGGATAATCCAGAAAATCGGGCCCCTTCGGGTGCAACGCTGATGCAACGAAAATTAGCGATTGGTTGATTTGGGTCACGTGACTCACGAGGGGGCGTGGAGTGGACCTCGAGTAGGAGTGGCGTTGTCTGGTACTGAGCGATCGCGCCTGTAATTTGTTTTGCATATCAATAAAATTTTAACGAATCGTACTGGGGTACAAGTCGTGCAGTTTTTGTATGTATTTGTATATATAAACTAACTTTGAAAAGCAACTTAAAAGTAATGTTATTCGAGAATTTTTCAAAACGCCCAGATCCTGACAAATAGTAAATAATTGTCACTAAATAACAAATAAATCATTTAACTAATTTAATTTTTACTTGAAATACTGTACTTTTGTAATATTTTACAAATAGATTACTTCTGAAATAACTTAGAGATAATGTTGTTTGAGAAACGCTCAGTGCTTTGAGCACTGTAGCAATAAACAATAGTCCTTGGACCTCTTGGCTGGAAACATCTCCAGTAAATAAGCCGGGGGTAATCCTACAGCGACTGCCCGGCGCTTTCTTCCGTCGCGCTGGCATCTCCGATCGAGGCCTTATCTTCCTCGTGGCACGGTCGTCTCGCGTGCGCCGTAAATCTCGAGGAAACTTACGTATGCGGGACGAGGCGCTGGTCCTGGTGGCCCTCTGTCCAGCTCACGACCCGCTATCGTTCGAAACTTCCCCATTCCAAACGCGGCCCGCCACCCCGTTCAACGTTAGAAAGCGGTGTACTCGAGCGAGTCTCTCCGCTCTCCGCTATCCGCCAGAGCTACAGAGACTCGTGGAACTTCTCCGTAGAGTCCGGTTCTGACTCGAGTGTGGTTCCTAGTTTTCCCCTACGTACGTACAGACACGGCCAAACAACGGCCGACAATAATCGCCAGGCCAGTGCAAACATCGTGCATGCATGCATAGGTTGGACAATGCGTGCCAGGAACAGCGGCGGGACCGGCTCGAATTCGTCGACAGCCGGCCCGGCGGTCCCGCGCCGGTCCGTCAAAGCAAATCCCGGAACTACGGTTAGAGATTCTAAATAGTTAAGCCGATGCTGATCGAACCTACCCTCGGTATGGGTAGGATCGGACTCGATAACTCGTAACTGGAGCTGGAGATTATGTCGCGTGGCTGGTTGGCTGGCTGGTTCGGAGCACGCCCCGAACTCCGGGCAAATAGATCGGTCGCGGTAGCGTGCGTAAACGATTGCGTTTCCGCGTTGTTGATTCTGTCGTGGACTTTAATCCGAAAGCGTAGCTCGGGCACGATATGGATTCGCCGCGAATCGCGTATCGCCGTCTGGTCCGCGGGGACTTGGCTCAAGTTTGCTAATCCGGTGTGTGTTGGCCGATTTGAAGGATTGTTTTATGTTAATAAGAGGGTGTTTGCTCTACGAGATACTCGACGGATGGATTTTGTTGAGCGCGGGGTGAATCGGGCTGTTTGCTGTGAAACTGAGAGTACGTAGAATTTATTTCGAAACTGAGGGAACTAATGCTATACGAAATTTGTAACTTTGATGCGAGATTTTTTTATTTATTTATAAACGACTTATGACTTGGGTGTTTAACCTTTCGCGCATACGCGTTACGTTGGTACAAATTTGCTCTGAAACTCGTATGTTGGAATTGTTGCTTAGAAATTATCAATTTATTTCGAAAGTTATCGATTTACAAAAATTATAAAAGACAAATTATATAATAAGGGATAAAAAAACATGGAATTTCAGAGTTGTACGTTAATTTAATCTTAAAATAAATACAAGTTTCGCCGTTTGTGTTTTAACGAATTGAAATTTCGTTGCCAAATGAAATTGCACGATTTGGTCGATGCAAACGCAAATACTTCTGGATATCTGGAAATAAAATCACTCTCAAAATAAATAACATCCGACGGTTGACTAGTTATCAAAGGATAAACACTTGGATCTAGATGTTGTTCGCGTAATATTCGTTCAACATCGTTCGATCCTCTTCAACAATTATCGTCGTAAATTTCAAAATTTGCAAGGCGCACATTTTCAGAAAAAAAATTTTTCCCCACGTGGGCGACGCTGACTCGCTAGCCGGTCGAAGAATAATCCGCCGATATTTTTCAATTTCGTCCAATCTTCGAATAATAAAAAAATGCGGGATCTCGTTCCCCGTTTAATCAATTCCACCGTACCTGGAAACCCGTGAATTTGCTTCTACTTCAGTCTTCAATTCTGCTCGACGACTTGTTCCTTGCGCCGGAACAAGTGGATAAGTTGACGAGAACAAGCCCATAGAGTCGCTGCAGACTGTTTATTTATCCACTTATCCCCCGTTCCCGGAAATTTGCAAGGCGCGTCGCAAGAAAAACAGGGTTAAACTCGCCAAGTTTCTCCCAGCAGATAACCAGCTAATTGGCTGGCTGGCCAACGGCGTGTAGAAAAGAGCGGACCTGGAGGGGCTGGGTGGGTGGCACGCGTTGGTCCCGCATACGAAACGGGCCGAGATTAACCGGCGCTGTAATTTACCTCCGCGTCCGCTCTTCAGAAATCAAGACAGACTGATTCAGAAAGTGGAGGCGAGCCACCCACGCATCAGCGCGAGTGTTCCCGGCGAGCCTGGTTTTGATAGGTAGAATGAATTTCTTTTTCTCGTGTTTCGTGTTATGCGTGCCGTTCGATTCACTTTCA
>KQ435706.1:149136-163624 GCA_001276565.1 Melipona quadrifasciata
ACTTGATTATTTTTAAATTTTTTTTATAAAGAGTTATTCAATAATGTTAATTACTTCATTATCCAAATTATTTAATTTTTTAAATAATTATCCATCAAATTTCTTTGCGAGTCATAGTACGGACGATTTAAAGTTATTTTTTTCTATTTAAAACATTTACAATATTTAATATTTTCAATTATTTGAAAATATGTAAAATACAATTTAAATGAATTTTGCCAATCTAATTGCAACGTATGCAATTAATAAAACAGCTACTAAAGGAAGAAATAATTGAAGGTGACTGACGATTATTTTTACACAGACATCTTTTAGTAAAATGATTTTAACAAACAGCTGACAAAATTTACAAAAGTTTTCATATCTCTTGTTTCAAGTTAAATTTAACGGAGGAAGTTGAAATCTCGGAGGCATGATCATCTGGACAAGATGTCCCCCTCGAAACAACATAAATTTTATTTGAAACATTTTTCCCTGTAGCGAGCAGCTTTAGAGGCAATTGCGCGGCTAGCTTCACGTGGTACACCCTGTATGTAGAATACTTGCCTAGAACATTCAATCCCCACTATACGGGGATATTCTTAATCCTAGGATCCGACGAGAGCTGCGTTGCTGCGAAAGTCAATCTCAGTTGCCTGCAATATTTCTCGTCGCGCGATATTTCACCTCCGTAAAGATTCCTTTTAAACTCAGCATTCGAGTATAAATACTTTATTAAAGTCTACATTAAACATCTTCGACGCACACTGGCGTGCCTTCCTCCTCAGACTGTCATCTGTAAAAAAGATATCTTTTAAAGAAAGATGGAAGATAAATCCACCTTGAAACTCGAAACTTACTTTGCCGGGCAAAGGAGAAATAAAACGTGATAAACTTGTACACTGTGCCGCTGCATGTGCTTTTCCTTTCGATAAATATTTCTAAAAAGTAGATAGTTGCCCCTTCATTGGCCAAGTGTACAGGGTGTCCCACGAACAGAAATGTCAAAATGTCTCGGGAGTGAGGAAGAAATTCAGAGATTGCTCGTTTTTGCTTCGTTTTAAAGAAAACCCTCTCTCTTCTCCTCAAAAAAAAAGAAAGAAACAAAATAGTTTTAATTTTCCAGGAATTTATTCGATTCCCAGTCAACTCGAGTAACTGACGAAATTTGATGAAATTATTTTCATGAGCAAATGTCCAAAAAAATGTATTAATAATATATGATAATATATGATAAGAAATACGGTTTTTTAAATACATTGTTTTTTAAAACATATGGTTCTTTTCGCAAAACGGTATTGCAAATACTAATTTTTAACGTCGTTAAAAAGTATTAATTTGAAGGATTCGACGTCGTGGGAGAGAGGTAGGAAAGGAGGGAAATCGAAACGAAAGACAACGGAGAAAGGTGAAAGAATAGACTGGGTGGAAAGAACTAGGGTGAGTCGAGTGGTATAGCCGAGCACGCCGAGGGGTTTCCCCCGGAGCTGAAGTAGCATTAAGTTGACACACAAAGAGGGCCGAGCTTAATGTCTGATAAAGCTGACGAGCAAACATGCTTTTTGTCCATAAAGGCCAGCTGGTATAATATGTTAATGTGCCGTGAAATATATATTGTCTTTAATAAACGCGCTCGCGCGTGAGCGTGAGATGATTACTCGTCGCGGTTAATCGAAGAAGATACGAAAAAAAAAAAAATGAATTCATCGTTTTCACAACTTAATTTGCCCCTTAGTCTTGAATTAATATCCAAAATAAGTAGTTAAATTTGCAAGCTCATTTACTGAGTAATTCATGTTCGATTACGTGTGAGATTCCAAAACAAAAATCCAAACTTCAATGTGCAAGTTACGTGAGAGTTTCACATCGTGGTGTTATTTTTTTTCTATCTAACGCGTTAGGATCGTTCCTTTTTAGAATTCTGTTATAATTACAATAAAATATGTGCAATATTTTCAAGTAACTCGGAATTTGTTGAACAAACACTAAAAAAATAGAAAACTAAAACTACCGACGAAAGTCTAACATTTCCACCAGAGACATTAATTAAATATCTTAATTTCACGCAAAAGTATTAAAAAACACTATTTGCGTAGGATTTTTGAAATTCCCAGCAAAAATTATAAATCGGTCGTTTCGATCGCTTTGGCAGTTCCAATGTTTAACTATTTCGGTTTAATTGTTAGTTTCCAGTTAAGAAATTCATTCACTTTAATATATTTTAACAATCGAGTCACTTTCATTGAGTAAATGCTTGTATATTGAACGTGTAATTTTCTCTTTATCGTTAAAGTCACAAATGGTGAATATTTCATTTGGAAAAGGAGAACTGGAAACTTTGTAATTTTTGCGATTGTAAGCTCGGTGTTGGTTATTTATGGGGGACAGCGTCAACGCTGCTACGTTGGTACTCGTCAGCTTAACCACGATACATTCACCGAGCTTTGATGAAGTTGGCAGAACTGACAGCGGACCATCAGTCTAGAAATAATGAAAATGCTTTGTAACTTGAGGCGAGAGCCAGTCCGTGACAAGGTGATATTCTTGTGGTTAGCTTCAAGAAAGTTTTATATCGCGCTCCTTATAGCTTTCGCTTCAACGAACAATGTGAAAATCTTGGAAGTTCTTTTAATAAAATTTTTGCATCTTATTTACACGACAACCGCATAAATAAAATACAGAAACCAGAATCAGTGTGAGTCACTTTTCATTGTCAGAATCTTCAGTTGATGAAAGAATTTAGTCACTATGATGTAATTATTACAACATTCCAATGAAATTGGTTCATTCGCTAAAGTTAACTTTAACAATGAAAGTATATTTTTCACGAGAAATGCCTTCTGAGCTTTCCTTATGATTATGCAAACCAGATCAATAGATTTAATTTCCTGTGAACTGTATATTTGATCAAAAGGAAATTATATTAAATTATATGTAATGTATCTGTTAAAGCGTGATATGTGTACCTGCCAGAAATTTTATTTAAAGGAAGAGTTTGTTAAGTATCAATGTCAATTCTGGCATATCTTTGAATAGAATATCAAATATTTTTAATGATTTAAATCATTGATCTTTAATCCTCCTTACGTTTTGATAAAACGTTGTTCGATGACATTTCAATTACAAAAGTATATTTCGTTCCAATTTTGTTACGATATGCGTACACTGGGATACGCTTTTCGGTCAAAAACTCATTTAATCTTATAAACGCTGCGGTCGCTGTTCTATTTCCGTAACGCGTCATTAAAACACGTTTTAATAAAAACTCGCTGCGAAGTGGCTCGCGTTGGCTGAATCGAGTCGAAATTAATACTGAAAGCAGAGCGGAGATACAACGCTTCAAAGGGCAACGGGGCGTTGATACAATGTCGCGAATACTCGAGAATCGAGATCTGCTTCGTTTCGTCTCATTCGCAGACGCACCGCGTAATTCGTTGTATCAAAAAATACACAGTAATTTAAAAACGTCGTTTAATAAACGTAGAATAACAAATACTGAGTACAAGTAATTGAAAAACTTATTTAAAATCAACACTCTGCTGAATAAAATTGATCACTTGATACAAAACGTGTAAAATGTTTAAAATTAACGCTCTACTTGATGAAGCATTGATATTCGACTAACAGTTACTATTAATATTACTAAGTTATTAACGCTTAATAAGTGATCGTTCAACATGAAACAACAAATTTGAAATGTTCGAGATTAACACTCTGCTGAGTGAAATTAATCAACTTTGTTGATAAAATAATGAAATTAATAAAAATGACAAACTGTTAACAGTTTCGATGCGTAAGAGAAATTAATATTTTATGCGTAATTCTTTCATATCAAATACTTAATATAATAATATAATAATAATTGTTTAATTGAGTTAATTATTTTATGTGCAATTCTTTCATTCTCTTCTAAATACTTAATTTAATTATTTAATTAAATCAAGCATACAGAGCATTAATTTCAAACATGAAAATACAAAGTGTCAAATTGAAAGAATTTAATACTTTAATTAACAAAGTGTTGATTCGAAGGAATTAAATAATTCTTTAAATATCGAGTTAAATATAGTTAGATATACGTAAGTATTGCTTAATTCTTTCTTACACAAGAGCGCTTGTCCCGAGACTCTCGAGTGCAGCACGAGCGAGTGAACGATCGCGTCTTCGGCCTGATAACGATTTGAGAAACCGAGTGACTAAGAGGGGAGAGCCAACGGGGAGAGCTAGTTAATCCTTGAGAGGCGCGCGGCGTGCCAGCGACATCCGCAATGGCACGCGTTAAAGCGCGTAACTAGTAACTCGTCCCCGTCCATTCTTCGCGGATTACACGTTAATTGGCACGATCTCCCTGAATTCGGTGCCAAAGAGGCAGCCTCAGCCGATGTTCCCCAAGCAAATGGTTCGTCAAACGCGTTCCAATTCGTCCTAACCGCAGTATTCGCGCTAGCGAGCAAACCTCAATCGGATGAAAATTACAGCGACAGAGAAATTTGTTGTTTCTCTGTCGAAACATTTTGTCGACAGAAGACACGTCGAATATTTATTTTCGCGAAAACAAACCTCCGTTCTTTATCTTTAAAATTACACACTTACTTCTCTCACATGAGTATCATTTACTCTGCAATACATTTCTCAATATATGTCTGGTTGGTTTTGATAAGAAAAGAAAAAAAAAAAGGGAAGAAAAATATTGAATCCCCAAAGTGAATGGAAAAGATTGGTTTGGGAGTAGGCGAAGTGCAAAAGAAACGAATCGTGGGACTGATTCTAGTTCATTAGGTGGAAGAGACGACGGTGTGAATTTCTGGCGTCGGGCGGTATCCATTGGAATGTAAAAATAACGAGAAAAAGGGCATGTTGCGCGTTCATCGATGCGCCGGACCGTTCGCGAAGATAATTTTTCTCGCTGTTCACGAGAAACAAGAGATCGTTCGGTAACGACCGAGGCGACGCGAGCGTCTGTCGTCGATGAGAACAGAAACAAAAACACGGGAAAAAGAAAAAGTATCGATGACGATGGTGCACACAGCGACTCCCATTAATACTCTAACGCTGAGTATCGAAACTGTTGGAATCATTTAAAAAAGAAATTACGCAGTAACAAACTGGATTTCATCTTGAAGCCTTTATATTTTCAAAAATTCATTATTCGTTTCAAGTGGTGCCTTTACGTTACATGATATCTAGTCTAAAACATATTAAATATTACTGATATTTAATTAAATTAATACATATTAAATATAGTAATATAATATATACATATTATAGTAGTATAATCAATTTAACTACATGTATGTAGTAAAATAAAAATATAAACATAGTCGTAAAATGTTGACAATATAATATCAATCAGAAACGTATTTTTCACAAACATCCCGTATACTTTCTCTCGCGTATATCTTCCCCGGAATATTCCCAAGAATTCTTTATCGTCTCTAATACAGGCTTATGTATGTAAATTGCACGAAAAGAAAGAATGGATCACGAGGATATTTTATACTGGATATTTTATACGCTTCTCCGGAAAGACGAACTACAGGATAATATAGGTAAAACGACGTAAGGGATGTTCCGTGGGAGCGGGAATTCCCAAAAAGCACAGAGGGGTTGCTGCAACGTGTTCGGTCAGATATTGAAGTTTTCATGGAGGAAGCGTGGAATGTTAAGTATACACGGGGGATGGTATCGGGCGTTTAAAAGTTGAGATATTATCGAAGATATCCGCGAGGGCGGGAAATTGAAATCATTAATCAAATTTATAATTCGAGGAAGAAAGGGCGACGCATCTTTTTGTTAGACACCGCGCCGCAAGAAGTCTCGAATGATAAATAGCCGGCTCAGAGGGGACCGAAAAGTTTTCCTCCTTTGTTTCTCGGACTTCTTTTCCCAGGCAGCGAGGACTTTATCTTCGCTGTCCCTTCTATCTAGAGCTTCTATCTCGTTCCAAATCCACGTTTATTGTTGGAACGATTTCTAATTTCCTTCGGGAAAATCAAACGCAAGGGACATTGAGATTTTTCAGGAACGTCGAGATATCTTACACTTTTGAGGTATAAGATGCTATCATGTTTGTTTGAAATACGAGAGAAGATGAAATAGAGCCACTCGGTCGATAAAATCGACTTAATTGTAGGGAGAATAACAAAGAGAAACTCATAAAGTATAAATACTTTTTTAAAATTGAAACTCGAAGATAGTTAGTGTAGAATATATCTTTTATCTAACGATATACGAAATACGTAACGGAATATCATTCCGCGGTTAAAAAACTTTTGTTGTCTAATTAAGCTGAATTTCATATATAGGGATATTTATTTAAAACGTCGAGAAGTTAAACGTCGATCAAGTTTTTCAATACTGAAATCTCAAAAAATTTATTTGTGATTTTCACTTAATTAGTTAATTGGCATTTTCAATACTTTCGAAAGTACCCTGCTTCATCTGTACCCTGCGAATCTTTTATCTTTCAATACCGATTCGTGACCGAATAAAAGCACCGTTCGAAAGGGTTTTCAATATTCGAAACACGATGAACGAAACGAGGAGAGCGTTCGTCACTTCCCTTTATTCCTCCATTTGCGCGCATTATCCTTCAACTGTACAATGCTAATTGTACGGAACAATGTTTGGCGAATCGTTGTTCCACGATCGGTCCGAGCGTTGTTTCTATAGAACAATAGTAACGAAACACTAATCCACTTTTCCCTCCTCTCGTGTTTTTAATCCCTTTCATCCGGTATCAATTGCGCGCGTTCGGTTTTTTTCTCCTTTTTTAGAGGGCGACACGCGAGTTACAACTAACAATCGATACGTAGCTCACCGGGGGACGTCAAAGCGGACACAGGGACTTTTATTCCTTTGACACCCGCGAATCTCTGTTTTCACTCTCTTTCTCTTTATTCTTATTCGCTGTTTAACGCCATTATTATTCCCCCTCACGCTCTCTTCCGCAGTCAATTAATTTTCTTTGTGAGTTTATCGATCACTTACACGAACGTTGATTTATTTAATGATCCATTTAAAGCTTTTCCAGTTTCACGAATCAATCAAAAATCAAATATCGAGAAACATCAACATATGACCAAGTAGTTCTTGCACGATGGCTGCATCCGCTTACTTTTTCCTTTCATTCATTTATTTAGTTCCAGATGTACGAACATGTATTTGTACGCATATTGAGATATTAATACGACCAAATCTGATCAAATACTGACAGTATCTACTTTTTTCTAAAATTTTATTTTATTTATAATATGTCTGCGTCCGTCAGTCGTAGACATATTATATCATAGTATGTTAAGACATTAATTTAAGTTTGATCAAGTGCTAAATATCTACTGAAATTTTTCTCTCGTAACAATTGCACATATGGAAATTGATATTAACATTTCATCAGACAGATTTTGCTCGACGTTTGATCATCACATTGACTGTATCTACTGAATTCTTTCCACGCAATTCCGGCATTAACGCGCGACAACTTACAAGTAAATTCTACAATTCTACAAGTCTGACCAAGTACAAACCATATCTACTGAAATTTGCCTTCAGACGATATACCAGTCATTATTCGATCAACTACTTAATCATCAATCTGTCGTATAATTCTAGAAATTAATATCATTATGTAATGACACAATAATATAATGATATGAATCAACATTATCAATATCATCTAATAATATAATACCATTGTCTGTTGTACAATTTCGCATCGATCTTAATTTTGGATCAAGCTTCGTATCAAGCTTCGCACTTACTTGAATTTTATTTATTACGCTGCTACTCGAAGTTTCCATGATTTAAATAAGAAATCTATTTACGCGTTGTGGTTTGAGAAAGAGTGCCCGCAATTCTCCCCGACTTTGTTTCCGCGTCGAACAATGTAATTGTAAAAGTTTCCCGGAGATATCCAACTGCCTTTGGCGCTCCGATGGCTGTTTTAAAGGCACGTTTCCGACGAGCCGCGGACCGATCGATCGATCGATCGTGCCTCCTCGGGATTACAGAAGTAACAGAGCCAAATATTTGCGTTTACCTAAGTATGTTCCACTCACTGTTGTTCCTTGTTTCCCTGTTCGCGTCACCCTCATCCCTCGTTGCTCTCCCCCTTTTATCGACGCAGACAGCGCGCGTGTAGATTTTTCACATGGTCGGATCCATTTATCTCCCGCGGCGTAAGATGGCCAGCCCCTGAAGGAAGGACCAAGTTTCCAAATAAAAAATTGATTCCATCTGTCCTCGCTGTCGGGGCCATCGAATGACTGTCAACCACGTCGTTAACCATATTGTATATCGGTAAAAACACGATAAACCGCGATAACCACGACCAAGCTGGAAATCTTACGCTGCCTTTGACAGTGTCGCTTCCTTTTCATTTCGCATCGACGCTGTTGCGGCGTTTCTCGCGTTTGTCCACTTGAAATTGCGCGCGATAAACAAACGTGGAAATAAAAGTTTGCCCGTGGCTGTCACAGATGAATTTTACACTTTCGAGTTGATGGAAGTGTGAAATTGTTGCAAAATTGACCTTGATCTTGAACTTCAAGGTGGAAAATTTCTTTTTTTTTTTGCGTTGCATTTCCCTTGGAAAATGGCAACGGCGGACGCGTGCGTGCTAACGGCGACTTTACAGTTCTGCAGAATACAACTGAGGTTGTTTGAAGACGGATATTTAGCTTTCCGTGTTTTATAAATGAAGCTGGCATCGAGAGGCTTAAGGATCACAACAAGGGAAGGGGGGAGGGGGAGGAAGATTAATGCGAACTTTTGCATTAACCAACGCCGTTGTAAAAATTCAAACGGCCTCCTCGATCGGGGACATACGAAATGAAAGACCGCGGTCCGTGAAGCACGGACACCGCTGACGAAGAAAAATTGGATTAGCGATCTATCCCGCGTGAAATGTGGAAGAAACGTCGCGTCGCGTACGCGTACGCGTCGACTCCGGAAAGGAAGGGGAGCGGTGGAGAGGGAAACGGGGGAGGGGTGATTCACGAGGGTCTCGGCGAAAGTCCACGGTCGGTAAGATCGTTTCAATGCCATTCCAGTTACTACGAGCGACTGTTAACGTCCTTGCCCCCGTTCGAGCTCGTCCCGCTCGAGGGTTTTTTTCCACGCCGACGAGAGATGATCGGTCGCAGCCGACGCGAAGTCTTCGCCGATTTTTCTGTCTGATTAACCATCGTTCGACCGTGGTTCTCCCTTTTTTTTTTTTCTTTTTTCAATTTTCTTTCTCTTCGGGGATGCGGTTTAATGGAGGTGAAAGATGAGCGATGAATTGCCGGGGATATACGTTTTCTGTTCTTTTTTCTTTTTTCTTTTCTTTCTCTATGGTTTCGGCGATTGGCTGAGAAATATACGGTGGCTATACACGGAGAACTTGAAACCGAAATAAACAGGTTCTTTTTCTCGGTTTTAAAAGAATTCTGCTCGAAACTGCTCGGACTTATCTGCGTATTTTGTGCAAAAGAAATATCCGTTTTTCCGTGGAATTTTTGTAGAAAGAAATGTTACACTTGGGAAGACTTTTCTCGTGGAACAGAAAAACGTTTCAGAGTTTGATTGTTTCGGACCGTTCAATGAAAAATCTGTTTTTATATTCATGATTATACTACTGAATATTCATCCAGTATTTGCTCCAAATATCGAGAATTTTTCAATATATAGATAATTAATTTTGTCGTGCTGTTGATTTTTCACAAATTAACTTTTGTCTTGTGGGATAGTTTTATGAACACGTTGACGATGTTATGTTTTTTTAGAATAGAGTAATGAAAAGGCAGTTAATTTTCAATACAGTTAATTAAATGATTCTTCAGAAATTTATCGAACAATATTCCTTTTTTCCTATGGAATGAAGATATTGAAGGTACTTCCTCTTTTACACAGGCTCAAACGATGAAAATTACAAACGATTAATTTTGTCGCGTGACAACGATCCAAAGTGATCCAACAAGATGCACAAAAATACCGGAAACGAACCGTTCGTTATCGACCGATTCGTATTGTTAATCAGCAAAAATTTGACGTCGCCGTAAACGATAAAATTATCGAGCTATTTGATGCTGAATAAATAAATACGTCATGCGTGAATCATTCGTCGAAACGTGCAATAACCGTGTCGCGATCGTTTCTCGTCGAACGGGACGCGTCGGCGGCTGCATTCGCGAGGAAAAAATTTGCACCTCAATTGCACTGTGCTCTTTTATTCATCGGTTCCCCTGACGAACTCGATGTCCTCTGTCGCTTCGATTCCTGTTTCGCGAGATTAAACCTCGTCGATTACCATATCGAACGTTCCATCCGAAAGTTGCACGAGAGGAGAGAGAGAGAGAGAGGGAGAGGGAGAGGGAGAGGGAGAGACGAATGTTTAAAGCGCGAAATCGAGCAGCCTGGATTTCGTTTTAGGGCAAAAAACCAGGCCAGCATGGTCCAATGTTTTCACGACACGAACGACATCCCGCGATTTTTGCCCCAGCTGCCGTCCTGTCAAGCTGGATCACGTCGGATGATATTGGATTATTCCGAACGTTCGTATTGTCGGCCCTGAAATATCCTCCCCCTCCCGCCCCTCAGATCGACTCGAATGAGTTTCCAACTTTTTTGGAAGCTTCCGTCGTTCGCCGGAATTGACGCGTCCTACGGTCATCTTGTGAGTGGAATCAGTCGACGAATGAATAATTCGTCAGTCAGTGTAGAGCCTCGAGGCTCGAGTTTGAAGGCTGATTCTTTTTAGGATAATTATTGCTTTTGAAAGTTTGAAGGCTATTGACTCTCGACGTGAACAATATAACGTGGAGGGAAATTGCAGGATGTGCACTTTCAAGATCAGGGAACGTGCAGATACTCCGGTACTTTGATCCTTTTATACAGTGTATTTTTAACAGTGAAACAAAAGTTGGTTTTGCACAATCGAACAACTTTCTTTGACATGTCGTTTGCTTCTCCCGACGTTCGTGTTTAATAAAAAAAAGAATCAAATGCTTCTTTTTTTCATCGCTTCATTTTGAAATATCCCCTAATTTTGTGAGCAGTATATTTCCTTTGTAGCGGCCTAGGATTCCTCAATTGCCAGTTTCGAACACTGACTAGTACAAGCCGCAAGTGGCTGCGCGCCTAGCGTCGAGGTCCTACCGATCTCCGACGTTTAAACAAAGCAAAGTGCGGCAACACCGCTAGGCGGCAACACCGCCAGCATGGATGGACCGTCCAGCCTAGCGGGTAGTTGCAACAACAAGCGTCTGGGGTAAGGAGTCGCTGCCATCAGCCCCACTGATGAGTCTAGGCAGTGACTCCGAGACGAAACGCATCAACCACTTTCTTCTTCCACCAATACTCCAAGTCCATTCGTCCTTCCATCAAACATACCGAACCTTAAACCCGATACCTTTCTACAATATACAATACCTCAAATGCTCTTTTGAATTGCACATTGTGATGCTAATAAAAGCCAAAAATAGTTAATTAACCCGAATAATTTCTACCGTTCAATGTAATAGGATAGGTAGCTTCTAAACTGACCTAAGTATTGTTTCAATAGCTATTACCATCGACCAGGAAAAGACTCGAAAGTCGATAATGCAGAAAACGACAGAAATTTCCTTACGTTCAATGGCTTTCTGGCGTTTATTTTCTTCGTTAATTTTCTTCGTCTTATTTAAGAAACACCGTTTTCATCGAAACGCTACAATCACCAGTAGTTTCTTGCTAAACGTTATTCTAATCCTGTTCGCCGAGGTTTAAAGTAGAAAATCGCGCACGCGGCCGCGATAGTGTTTAATCGGCGGGTGTAAACGCGTTCGCGTTTCCATTGTAATTGTTCCGAACAATTTCAAGTTAAATACTCGCCGTTTTGCCGAGTAATCGGTTTACCGTCAAAGGGGCTAAGTTAACGAACGATTTCCCAATAGTTGTGCAACTCGATGCACCTCTGTGCATGCATGCTCGATTCATATGCTCGCATCGAGAACCAGCGTTGCTCGAAACGATGTCTGTTAATTAATTAAACTCCGGTCGTGAACATTTTCTTTCTTTCCAGAGTTTAGTTTCTATGTATGTTTTCCGAGTCAGACGTTACAAACCTAACTTCGAGGATCGGAGTCTCGTAACAGTGCCAATAAAATTTCAAAATTTACGCATGTATCTACGTCATCATCATCATAAAATTTTATTGATACGCAAACATTCGAATCGATACAAAACAAATTACAGGGCGATCGCTCAGTACCAGACAACGCCACTCCTACTCGAGGTCTACCCCACGCCTCCTCGTGAGTCACGTGACCCAAATCAACCAATCGCTAATTTTCGTTGCATCAGCGTTGCACAAGCCTGAACAGGCTCGATTTTCTGGATTACGCCCACTAAAATCACTTTCAGTGATAAAAATAGTCATCTGAAATGAACCCATGATAGTAACGAAATTTTAGAATGTTTTCTGTAACATATCTGTAAGTGTACGAATGCTTTCGCTACTGTATTTACATCTCTAATGCACAACACTATCCATTTGCGACTTTACGAAAAGTTTCGAACGAGTGCTCCTTCAGCGTCTACGAAATCAACGAAGCAAACGTTCACTTTTTCACTGTTTACACTGAGTGTATCGCGCTTCCGCGTTAATGGCATCATCCGTTTTCATATAACTTTTGTAGCCGGCCGTGTTGCCCCACGCTTCTAACCTCGGTAAACAAATAAATATTTGCTCAGGAGTTAATTAAAACACCCTTCCGGTGCGCGGAGTTGAGTCGCGGCATCGGCGTGCCAAGCAAGCAGCTCGGAAAATGTCTAACTGACAACGTGTATCAGCATCGAGCAATCTCCAAGTACAGTGCGTTTAATAAGAACGTCGAATTTCTCTGAAAAAAATTCTTTTTCTACAGGGTGGAAAGTCTAGTCTTAATTTAAATCCAATCACTAGAGTTTCTTGCTTTTTATTTTCATAATTTTGAGTAAAGGTATAAGAATTTAACTCAGTTAACAAAATATAATTATCAGATAATATCTCGACGGTGATCTGATACTTTTCTGCGTATGTAATATGTCTTCATTGCAGATCTTTTTAATTAAATTGTAATATTAATCCAATATAGAATATTAGTCACAGAAAATATACAGAGATATAGACACTAAAGGTTCAAAAAGATGGAATATAAATCAAAGAAAGTCACCAAGTGGGAAAAATTGTTACATCAATATGATGTTTCATCCAACTGCAAGTAACAGTTATATCTTACAAATTTTACCAAGCTTTTTCAGTTTCTTAGATTAGTTTCAGGTACAGGTTGTAGAAACGATAGAAGAAGACTTCCTAGGTCATTCTTATTACATACTTGACGAATTTCTATCGTTTCATTTGATGTAGTTCGCCAGTTCACCCTTGTTTAAACATTTGAACGTAAAGTGTGCTAAAAGAACTAGTGATTTTTTACAATGTCGGTATTTCAGATCCCCGGCCGCGAAAACCCGCAAGGTGCTAGGTCTATTCATATACCTCGTCTGTGTCCAGAGTAAGACTTGCGCGAATTTCACGTGCGATTCGTTTGAGATTTAGTTTATCTATTGTCGATAAAAAAAACATCAGTCTCTCGTTACAGTAGCAATTTAACAACCGAACAACAAATTCAGTTGGTGAAAATGAACGACGGATGAGAGTTAAAACGTATTTGCCCGTTTAACTGTATCATCCGAGCAAACACACGTCACCGTTTCTTCCGTTTCCCTCTAGAAATTCAGCTTTTAAATCCACGACGGATTTTTCTATACAGACGGTCTTGGGAAAAGGGGGACCGGGTGGGGGAATTCCTTTTTTCGCCCCGGGTATTCTCATGGAAATGGCACGTCGAGCCAGGAAACAGACTTTATTTACGCCATTCTGAGCCACGTAGGTATTCGAACGGTGGATTTTTCGGCCATGGGCAGAGTCCGCGGCGAATCGTCGCTTCGCGGTTATCACTCTGAACACGGCCCGCCCGTTATCCACGCCTGTCGCGACTGAGCGTCACTTAACACACTTCCGGCGGTTCTTCTGCGTCGCTGCGCACTCGACGCCGACGCTCGTCCACGCTTCGGTCCGTTTACTTTTCATTGTGCCGCGTGTATGTGGGTCACGTGCATACGTGCATACGTCCCGCCGTGCAAGATTTTCTTCGCCGGCAAAAAAAGAAAAAAAAAAGAGAAAAATAAAACGACAGCGAGACGGCAAAGTTTGAGTAAGAAACTAACCAACGATCAACGACGAAATTATTTTTCAAATAATCTTCAGCCGCGATTGACGATTCAACTTCAGCTGTTGATTAACGTAAATAACGATTAAATTCACTAAACTATATATTTTTTTCAATTGACGATTAACACTATTGGACTTGAATTCGAAAAAAGCAGCTGGAGAATCTCGTCGTTGTAATTAAAACAATTATGCGCAAAAGATTCTCGAGACAAAGCAGAACACACAAAGGTTTAATCGATCAACGATTGTTGTTTAACAATCGATCGCAGAAATGATGTT
>KQ435706.1:188648-202394 GCA_001276565.1 Melipona quadrifasciata
ACCCCAGACGCTTGTTGTTGTAACTAAACCTACTAGGCTAGTTTGCACCCATCCTAGCGGGGTTCCGCACACTCTGCTGCTTAACGTCGAAGATCGGTAGGACATCGACGCTAGGCGCGCAGCCATTTGCGGCTTGTGCTAGTCGAGTGTTCGAAACCCGTATTTGAGGATTCCTAGGCCGCGACAATAGTATTATATTATAATATTACAGTATGATATTATTGCAGTTATATAATATTATTTATATAATATTATAGTTATATAATATCATTTAATATTGTTTCCTCATTATCGGCATTTATTTTTGTCAGTAAAAATTTATTTTGCGACTTTGAAGCTTTCGCGATTATTATTCTTATTATTTTTAATAACTGTTGCAATGACCTATTACTTCTTGTCACTTCAGAGACGAAACTATTAATCTGTCAGAGAAGGGATAATTATTTTTATTTTTTGGGGAAAACGCGATCGTTGGACGTCAACGTTCATTTATTTGTGAATTTGTGCATCTCACGAATTCTTCATTAGTTATTAATTCATCGCACTACGCTTTCATATAATTAATATAAATGTAATCACGTAATATAAATTATCGTCTATGATATACGCATTATCAATCTAATTGAGTATAATTAGTCACGATATATGTTAATATATTAATTACATAACATGGGAACTAGACGACTTGTGGATTAACAAGTGTCGAGGAAAAAACATTATCATTCGAGATTGCCGACCGTAAATCCTACGTATTTTCGTCTGTTTCGTATTTTATCGTTTCATCTGCGTACTTTATAAACGTAACGTTACGAATATTTTGTATAATGTATTTTATAAATATTTTACGTGATGGTTATTATGTAAATTAACGTCGTCGATCAGTCAATGTCGTATTTTGTAAATTTGAACGTTGCAGTGAAATGGAGGATTGGATAGAGAGTATTGTGTTTCGGTGTGCATTTTACGGAGAAATTGCTACGCTCTGTGGTATAGAATATTGTGTTTTATAAGCACGGAGCTGCAAAAGAAACGGAGAAACTCGAGCAAAAAATAGTTGTCTGATAGATACGGAAAGGCTGTATGAAAATGGAAAAATCGTACTTTCGTAGAGGGACTATACTCGTACGTACACCATGTTCTACGATGTACAACATTGTGCACAAATTTTACAAATAAAAATTTGAAAAAAAGCAACAGAACATCGAGTAGAGTAAAAAGTGGAACATCACAGTTTGATATAGTTTATATTTCATAAAGGGACGTACGTTGTATTACACACAACATGGTGTTTTACAAATATAAAAGTTGGTAAAACCGGAGAGTCGAACAAAGACCGCACGAAAGTGGAGTATCATATTTTTCGATACGAGCTTTATAGAAAGACCGTAGAGATAAATTATCGTCTATGATATACAATATTGTATTTCATAGATACAAAGGTGTAAAAAATGGTGAATCAGTTAAAGAATGGAACGAAAACGGAGTATCACGTTTCGGTGTGTGTTTTGTAGAAAGTCCATACAGACGCATTCTACTCCGCGGTATGGGATACTGTATTTTGCGAATATAGAATACCAAAAGATCAGAGAATAACGCGAAAATGAAATATCATACACTTTGATGCATATTTTATAGAGAAATTACACATAATTTAGTCTATAATATGCAACTTTGCAGGCATAAAAGTTGCAAAAAGACAGGGGATCAAATAAAGGGCAACACGAATGTGAAATATCACGTTTCACTGCGTATTTTTATGGAAAAATTATTCGTACATTATCTTTCTTTTATGATATACAACATTTGCATTTTATAAATATAAATTTCAGAAAAGAAGAATATGAGGAAAATGGAATAGTGTAAAATACATCGTATAAATGTTCAATATAAAATATACAAAATTCCATTTTACAAATAAAAAATCATACAAAAGGAAGTAAAGAGTCGAGTAAAAAGATAATATGAAAGTACATACTGGAACACAGATGTACATTATTTTCTGTTTACAACATGCATCAACAAACACGAAGAATACCAGTTTCTACGTTTTATCAGTCTCTATGCAGTGACGGCATATCGACGAGAACGTAAAAGAACAGCGAAGAAAGAAAGGAAGAATCGAAAGGAGAATGGAGATATCACGGTCGAAATATAAGATCCAAGTAGTCTGCGGAGGGAATTGGATCATCGATTCGCGGTTTGTTGGGTGAAATATAGGAGAGGATAAGAAAGGAGGCGGCCGGTGGTTCTCGAGGAACACGCGAGGTTCCACCGATGAGAAACGACTGTTTGCGTTTTTAGCGGCAGATACGAATCTGTTTAGAATGTCTTTGAGGTGGAACCGGTGATACGCGGCCACGCCTGGCCGCTATTATTGTCCCGCTGGGGGCGGGAGGATTTATGATTGGCCGATAAGGGGAAAGACGGTAACGAAAGTGCAAAGTTATTCCCGGGATGGCCGAGATCTATGATATTGCCAGTTGCCAGACTGACTGCCAGTCGCCCCTTTTCGCCGATTGATATCCTGTCGAAACTTCCCCGAGTAAAATGAAATCGCCCCCCCCCCACACTCTCTACCCCTTTGTTCTTCGTTGTTCCACGAATGGGACACGAATTCCTGTTCTTTTACGCTAATTCGATACCTCCGACTGATACGTGTGGAATTTTCGGATTTTTCCCCAGTTTCTGTCGCGTTCTCTTCTTCTTTCCTTTTACAAGGAATAGATGTTAAAATGTTGTCTTTTTTTAGATCGTAAGATATTCATTTTGCAATACTTTGACAAGGTTTTCTTTTAATTTTTTGACAAGAAGTAAGTGTTAAAGTGGCAACTTTTTTATATAGGAGACTTGGTTTATTTTTAACAACAAATAAACTTCTACTGTGCTAAATAATTATATAATTTAATAGATACAACGAATTAATTAAATTTTAATAATCGTACAATTTATAAAATCTTGTTCGTAATTACCTCAGCTTACGTAATAGCTGATTCACGCGTGTAAATATCTTCCCCTTCAATCTGGAAGCATATATCAATTGAGAAAATCAACTTGAGTGACACCGCTAACATTAATCAATTTTGAAGATGAGATTACCACGGTCCAGATAATCCTCTAGTGGATCCCTCCCATAATTTATTTCTAGAATCCCCCCAAGAGTTCCGATTCTTAATTTCAATCAATTATTTTTATTGGGGAGAAAGGCGAGAGAATTCTGATCACCCCTATTATCTTTTCTCCTAGCTGCAAATCAAACCCAACCCTATCAACGAGTTTCAAAACAACTGTTAGGCTCCGACTTATGGGTTCCTTGGAAAAGTTTTTAGTTTCGTGACGAGTAGAATACAATACGGAAAGAAAACTTTTGACCTTGAAATTCAAGGTTAAGGATGATTTTGCGACAAGTTCTTTACATAATGTATAAGGGTGTTCACTGAAAGACTGAATAATATGAAACAAAAAAAACTTTTACAAACACGTGTTTATTAATTTGGAAATATAATTAATGGATTTTTTTCAGTATTATGTGTGAAAAACAACATCCCTCAAATGACTATCTACAAGAAAAGAAAAGAAAAAAGATCGAAAATGAACAAGTTATGACTTTTCCAACCTTCAGTTTTTCAACGGCCACCCTATATTTCCATCAAATCGAAGGCGTAGAATTCATCAGAGATAACCAGAGACAAACTTTTTTTTATCACTGAAAGTGATTTTAGTGGAGGTAACCCAGAAAATCTTCAGATGCAACGCTAATGCAACGAAAATTAGCGATTGGTTGATTTCGGTCACGTGATTCGCGAGGGGGCGTGGCATAGATCTCGAGTAGGAGTGGCGTTGTCTGGTACTGAGCGATCGCGCCTGTAATTTGTTTTCTATCGATTCAAATGTTTGCATGTCAACAAAATTTTATGGCAAAAATGGTCGTCTTCATTTCGTAGTTGCTTCAGAACAGTTGCTTCTGGGCCTTTCAGTGAGACGAATCGTACAAGTCGTGCAGTTTTTTCCACTCTGTACAGCTGTTTGCTGTAGTTCTGGCCGCTGATCGAGACAATTCTATTCCCGACTATACACTCCGAGCGTGATTCGTCTCGCCTCGCCGCTCCACCGCGTCAGCACGGATTGACGTCTGTTTCTCGTTTCTCGCAGGGTCCCTTCGTTTTTGCGCCATTTAAGAAGGGAACGTGTTTCGAGAGGGGAGGCCCGCAAGTTTCGCCGACGCGGGGATCGCAAGAACCCGGGGGTAATTAAGCCACGTGGCTGTTGAGCTCGTTAGAGCTGAAAGTCAAACGAGAGGTAGAGCAAGCTGCCGGCGTCTATCCCTGCCGATTCTTCGGCAAGTCTCGCTTGTTTTCGCTACGCACGTTCCCCGGTTACACGTACACCGGCAGCCACGCAAATTTATACGCCTTCCGGGCAACGCTGAAGATCCTGGATACAATGTTTTTACTAGCTGCCGTCCGATTATCTTCCGCGCGCTCCGGCACCAAATTCCAGAGAAATGCTCCTCCACTCGACGAAAGTCTGGCAGGAGAGGTTTCAGCAGTTTCGTTAAATCGTCCGTTCGTCTCGCGAACGATCCAGACGTTTTGTTACGAGAACGAAATTGGCGCGCGTGTGGATTTCACTGCGAAACAACTTTCGACGCGAATTTACACAACTTGCCAACGATTTTATTTTCTTGACGCAACGGCGCGATATCGATGCGCCAGTCGGGCCATTTTGTTGCCTTTACGTAACCGTAGCTGATATTTTTCTCAAGCTTCGAGTTGAAGTGCTAAATTCAGAAAATTGTTCGTTTCATTTCGGTCGATTAAAATAGAAATTTTACTCGCACTCGTTACTGATTTTTGAATGTCGAACAAAAGACTTTTCGAGTCTCGATGCTCGTTCGAGACATTTCCTCAGACTGCTTTTACACGCAAGTCGCTGCTAACTCGCCGGACGAAAATAGGATGAAACCTGTTCTGTCCTCGACGTGACTCAAGCTGTTTCATCGAGATTGGACGGCTGATCATCGAATACAACACCGTATCAGAAACGCGTAAAATCTTCAACCCGACCCTGTTTTACCGGCGGTTTTACGATGACAAATGGGGAGATCTTGTTTCGCGGTGTATGGACCACCGCTGCAGTGTCAATACGCCGATCTCGCGCGCAGTCGTAAAAGAATATTTCGACGCTGACTTGGGCAAACTTCGCCTCGACGAGATTTATGCTGGATTCCGTTCGAATTTCCCCGTTTTGTGATCCGATTTTGGCGAACATTGGTATCGTCTGGAACATTTAGACACATTGAAGAAGATCTCGATGTTTGCAGAGTAGGAAGAATGATTTTAAAAGTATTTCAAATGTACAGTGTAAAGTTTGAAGCTATTAAAAAAAAATATTAAATATCGAATATACTCGGAAGTATCGCTGGAAATATTTATAGAAAGTCTAACGAACAAAGTCTAACTCGATGTTAAATATTGAAAGGTGCGAACTATGCTTTGTTTCACACACCAAATATTGCAGAAAGTGACTATCGAATATAATGAAAAAAATATAACGTTACAAAAATACAAAAAAACTACACGACTTGTACCCCAGTACGATTCGTCTCACTGAAAGGCCCAGAAGCAACTGTTCCGACTAGGAAACGAAGACGACTTTTTTGCCATAAAATTTTATCGATACGCAAATCTTCGAATCGATAGAAAACAAATTACAGCACCAGACAACGCCGCTCCTACTCGAGGTCTACGCCACGCCCTCTCGCGAATCACGTGACCCAAATCGACCAATCGCTAATTTTCGTTGCATCAGCGTTGCACCCGAAGAGGCCCGATTTTCTGAGTAACCCCCATTAAAATCACTTTCAGTGATAATATCACAGAAAATATAAATGTCACATGGAAGGTAGATTCGAGGCAGAAAATTCTACACGCCGGATATATTACAGAAACCGTGAATGTAAACTGTAAATATCGAACATTTCACGTTGCGTTATGTGGAATCTGGCATTTTAAAAAATGTACGAAGATCCACCCAAATCCGATCATTATAGAAACACTCGGAATACACGGCGCGCCCTATTTGCGAGATGCTCGATCCCATCTCTATCCGGAGAGCCTTATCAATCCGTCGTTCGAAAGCCAACGAAATTCAAAAGCAACCACCGCCATGTCGGGCCACGTAGGTGGAGCAAATTTCCCGCGTGTACCGGCGCGCCGCCAGACCGAGTCTCAACCTTCGCCCTCTCCCCACGGGGAATACAAATTCCCGTAGGTTGCCGGGCCTAGCCGCTGCCACCTCTCCTCCCCCTGCTCAACGTGCATAAAATTCGCAGTCAGCCGGCGTTCGCTTCGTCACTCGGTCGTTCGAACGCGATTTTAAAGCGGCGCTGTCGGGGCCTCGTGATTTCAACCCACGGGGCGGAATCATGAATATATTCAAGAGGCGCGAATTTCCTCCCCCTTCCTCCGACCTAGCGAGAGCGAGAGAGAGAGAGAGAGAGGGAGAGAGAGCTCCGGCCGGAATCCCCGGTAAACAATTTACGCGCCTTGCGAAAACGCTCGTTAAATTTCCCGTCTCTCGCGCTCGATCATCGCGAGAAATCCCTGGGAAAAATTGTCTCTGTTTCCTCTTTCACGACGCTGCGCTTCTGTTTTTTTGTTTCTCTAGCTTCGCGTGCTTTTTTTTTGTTTTCGTTTTTCTCGTTACTTTGAATTCTATTTTCGTTGCTTTTTGTTTTGACCGATCTGTGCGTCGTGGACAATTTTATCTCCCGATATTTTGAAGCGAACGGAGAACCGCGCTTCAAACGAGATCGAGTTATTTTCAATCGTCAATTGTTTGTATTAAGTCGTGCCGCATTTGCGCGCGGGAAAATAGGGAGTGCCGTGATTTCAGCGTTTTCTCGGAAAAGGAGCATCCGCTTCTCAAAACACATTGATGTGCACAGTGAATTAACGCCGAAGCAAATAAAAGTATTCGCACACTCGATGAAAAGAATTGTAATAATAATTTCGCTTAAAAAAATCGCGTAACAGTCCTTTTTATTGTCTCATATTGAAGCACGAAGCCTTCTGTTATTTGTTTTCGAAGATGTTTTTCAATAACGCGGCAAAGGTGCTTTTATCCCCGAAAATTGTCGAGATTCAAATTGCCTCCGGAAACTGCCACGAAAAATTCCTTTTGCGACTTACGATCTTGAAAGTCGAAGGTCAAAATTGAACGTTTACTCGAGTAATTTCCAATTCCAGTACGTCAACAGTCTCGTCGCAATTATCCTAACTTGAAAATAATTACTAAAGCAAAGTTGCCCTTCGCATGGTTGTTTTTGAGACGACGACAAATCAATCGAAATAATTTCTTAAAAACACAAATCGCGGAGCAAGCGATCCGCGTTATGCGCGAATTAAATACTCCACTCGTGCACAAAGTTCCGCAATTCTTTTGAATTTCTAACCTCCCTCTTTTGCAAGGAATACCTGAAGCCAGCCAGAGGTTTCCAAATCTCCCGGAATTCCTCTCGATCGCGGAAAATTTCGAGCGTTTGAGCAAAAAGTTAACGCCGGTCGGTGCACTTGGCCAAGAGCTCGTGCTCCGGGCTGGGAGAGCTACCTCGTCGCCAACAAACTGGGTCAGAACGAACGGGAGTAAGAACACCGAAGAACAATAGTTGTACCTGCTCGAAGAGTATTCTCTCTGTCGTACCGCGCTTGACACGTATTCCCTTTCCCCCGGGGAAAATTGCGGACGATTTGATTAATTTCGACGCGACCAGTGGAATTCTCGTGTTTTTCAACGCTTGCAGCGCCTTTCGACGATAACTTTTTACTTCAGTCGTTCGTAGAGGCACGAAAATTCAGTCAGCTCGCTGTTTTCAAAAATCAACTTGCAACAATTCGTTTTTGCGACGTTCTTTTAAATTCGACCGCGTTTCACCGCCATCGAGATAAACTTTACGTAACTTCTCGTGACAATTGTAAATTCTTATAATCTACACGGCAGATTCAGCTAAAGTAGCCACCCACGCAAATCAACACCGTGTTGATGATGAATTACAGTTCCATGCCATTGTATCGCGTCATCCTAGTTACTTATATTCCTCTAGGAGAAACGATTGTAATTGTATGCTCTTAAGTAAGAAGGAAAAATAGTACGGTAACAAATAGGGCAGAACCAACTTCAAAACTAGGGTTAGCTCGTCGAATAACAAAAAACGGTTGAAATTTCTTCTTCGATCACATTTGAAATTTGCGGATGTTGCGTTTTATCAATTCCCTCTCGACTTTTCTTTCAACTCGGTTCATTTCAGTGCGACAGTTTCACCAGAGAATTCCCCTAGAAAACCCTCTAGGCGAGATATTATCCACATAACCTCCAAAATTCAGTTCATTAATTCGCCTCAAACTTGGAGAAACTCGACTTTCGCATCTCGCGAATTTCTCGCTTCCAACGGGAAACAAAAAATGACTTTCGATGGAAGTAGAAGTAATTCTGTCTCGAAAGGGGAAAAAGAAGAAAAAAGAAAATGAGAAACGGCGGTAGATAGGGATGGGGGGGGGGGCCGTTTCGTGGGAAATTGAATTTACAATTTCACAGCCTAAATGCCCTCTTTTGTCGGATAAAAGCTGCCAGTCCGTAATAGGCTGGCGTGTCAACAGCTCGCTCCAGCTTTTCTATGGAATCGTTGCCCTGCAACGTGACGTCGACCTTCTTCAATGATGTCAACGCCGCCATTTTTCTCCCCTCGCCCCCGTCCTCCTCTCCCTCCCACGCCCACCCTGCAGCCTCTTCCTTTGCATTTCACGTCTCTAAGGAAGAAGAAAGAGAAAAAAAGAAAAAAAGAAAAAGAAGAAGAAAAACAGAGAGAAGGAAAGAAAATCCCACAGACATTCGTCCCTTCTTCTTCGTCCGTCGTCGTTGTTAATCAAATTATCGTCGCGAGCCGGTTGTTTTTCTCCTTTCGGGAACGAAACGAAATACTCGGTGGGAGGGGGAGGAGGAGAATGGGGGATCTTCGCGCGTTCATGCTCGATTGAATTGACAAACGATCGACCTGGCTCGTGAATTCCATTCCCTTCGTATCTATGGCATACTACATTTGCTCGAGGGATCTTTTTTTTTACGTTTCTGAATATTTTCGGGCGATTTTCGTTGGATTTAGTGCCCGCTGGAATGTTTTGTGAAATTATTCGTTGCATTTTGCAGAGAAGTTTCTTTCTACGCGGAGACGCAGCAGTTTATTGGTCAATTTCTGTTTGAGATATCCAGACGTTTCCAAGTGACATTGGAAAAATTGCGAACCGTCGTGGGGATTCAAAAATTTTTCGATGATGTTCCAAATACTCCGAGCGTTCATTAAAATTTTCTCTGGCTGGTGAATCTCGTTCCCTTGGTATCTGTTGCATGCCACGTTTGTTTGCGAGATTTCCTTTGCATTTCTGAATATTCTCGGGCGATTTACTATCCATTAGAATTAGGTTTGTTTCTTTCCTTTTTGCAAAATTATTTGCACTGTCTTCTACAAAGAAGAAATTTCTTTTATAAAGATAGAGCAGTTTATTGATCAATTTCCGTTCGAGACGTTTCCAAGTGATATTGGAAAAATTGTGAAACATCGTTCCAAAATTTTTCGAAAATACCCTAAATATTCTATTAAAATTTCCTCTGACTCGCGCATCTTCCCTTCATGTCTGTATCGTAGTACAGACATTTTTCTTATGTTTTTGAATATTTTGTCACACGTGGAGTGTTTGTTTCTTTGTAAATTTACTTGTGGATTATAGAATCACATTTTGTAGAGAATAAGTTTCTTTTATCGCGTAGAGATGCAGGAGATTATTGGTCAATTTCTGCCTTCAGATATTTTTGGGAACGATATTGGGAAAATAGTAAAGTGTCGGGAACGTTCCTTAGATTTTTTGAAGATATTCCGAATACTTGTCCATCAAGATATTTTTAAAATTTCACCATGAAATCCGACGAAGAAGTACAATATGCTGACAGATGATCGACTTGGCTCGTGAATTTCGTTTCCTTCGTATCTGTAGTATAAATTTGCTTGAGAAATCGTTTCTATGTATCTGAATATTTTCGAGTGATTTTGCTGGATTTGGTATCTACTGGAATGTCTGTTTCTTTTTTTTTTTTTTTTTTTTTGGTAAAATTATTTGCAATTTTTAAAAAAGTTTGTCCTATTGTATGGAGATGAAGCAATTTATCGATCAATTTTTACTCGGGGTATTCAGACAGTTTTGAAGAATATTGAAAAAAATTGCGAAATAGTGTGAACTTTTCTAAATTTTTGAAAACTTGTTCGTCAAGATTTTTTTCGAATTTCTCAAATAATTATCGAAAACAATGATAATAATGGAAAGTGAACGAGAAACACGTACGAGTAAAGAAAAATGATAATTATCGAATTAAATAATAATAATCGATAGCGAATGAGAAAACGGGACAAAAACGAATAAGAAAATACATACGAGTGGAAGAAGATAATAATTATCGGAAAAAATAATAATAAGCGGAAGAAAAATCGAATGAGAAACACGAATAAAAAGGAGTCACCTACAAGTAAAAGAAAAACTGCACGAATTGTACCCCAGTGCGACTACTGTTCTGACTAGGAAATGAAGACGCCTTTTTTCCCATAAAATTTTATTGATAAGCAAACCTTCGAATCGACAGAAAACAAATTACAGGCGCGATCGCTCAGTACCAGACAACGCCACTCCCACTCACGCCCCCTCGCGAATCACGTGACCCAAATCAACCAATCGCTATTTTTCGTTGCATTAGCGTTGCACCTGAAGAATTGCACCCGATTTTCTGGGTTACCCCCGCTAAAATTACTTTCCGTGAAAAAAAAAAAAAAAAGAGAAACACGAGTAAAAAACATACATAAAAAAAAACCTGGCACGATTAATTGACCAACTAAGTGGATTTTCCAACTCGATAAAAGTCGTAAGAGTGTCGTTTCATCGAGAAGAGAAGAAACTCGCCGCAAGAGGGGGAGCGCAATCGAGAAGAAGAAGCAGGAGAAGAAGTCGATGTATCGCGACCCGTAGCGGCAATTAAAGCTCGATCGAGGCCGTGGTAAAAAGAGGTTTCTTCGTCGGTAACGCGTCGACTTTCGCCGCCGTTCCGCGGCGAAAGTCGAACGCGACGCGGCCAAGGCGAAAAACAACTCGGCCGCGTAATTAAATTCACGAACGGTGGGGCCAAGTCGCGCTTTAAATTCGCCGTCGCTCGTTCTCGTTCTCGCGCAATTATCGGGAAAACCGCGCCCCCTCCCCCCTTCCCTTTAATTAATCCAGCAATAATCGTCCGGGAAATTCGTAAACACCGTGTCGCGGCGTTTACGGGGAACGAACGGGAGGCGAATCGCTAATGACGTCGCCGTCAGCGTGGACAGTTTGTTTTAAATTCATTCTCCATTTCGAAATAACGTCTCTCTCGTTCGACCAACGCGACAACGCGACGCGTTCTCGTTGTGTTTGCCCTTTCGTTTTGTTCCGTTTCGTTTTCCGAGGCTCTCGTTCTTCCGGCAGTTTTCGCCTGTTTATCGCTCTGTCGTTTGACGCACCATTGTTGTTGCAGCTTTCTTTCTCCCATGTTTCTATTAATTTCGCGAGCGGAGCGTAGTTTCCCTTTTATTTCAAAGTAGAAAATTCCTTTTAAGCACAAGGAGAAATTTGGATGCGAAGATGCCCAATGTGTCACCAGTGTCAGCGATATTTTTCGTACGTCAGAGAAATTTCCGCCGAGGTCTTGTTATTTTTACTTGATAGTTTCGAACACTCCCGCGCGATAGCGTACTCGTTCCAAGGCTCTTGGCTGTCAAAGAACGAAATATCGAAACCCCCCGGTGCCCGCCGCGAGGAAAGTTGCAACAAACGGCGGCGTTTAGTCGGAGGAACCGTGCGGCGTAATTGTTCGCTCGATGTGCAGCGATTACGCTCGCGTGGTACGTACGAGTGACAGATAAAGCTGGAGAACGCGTTGTCAGCCGCAGCCGCGGAGCTCGCGGTGCGTGTTTATGCGAGCTCGCGTATCAGCTCGTTATTTCGCTAGGATAACGAATAGTTGATGTGCCAGCCGCAGCGAGTGGCTGGATTTTACTGCGCCGTGGAATCGAGATCGCGGAAAGAATGATTCGCGAGCCGGGGGGGGAACCGTGTCGTTAAACCGTAATGACCGACCGTCACCCACGTTGACTGAGGAAGGGGGGGGGGAAGGGAAAAGGAAGTTTATGGCGTCGTTCCAACCACACTCTGTTCCCTTCCAGGTTCTCTTGCGCGCTCTGTTGCCCTCGTGCGTCGATTAACCAAAACCCTCTGTATCATTACCGTCGTATCGTTGCCGGCTATTTTAGTTTCCAGACAGTTCGCTGAAACAGATTTCGCAAAGCAAGCACGGGAGGGAATTATTGTCTCGCGGACGAAACGTCGGAGAGTTTGATGGAAAGTGGAAGGGTGTTTCGGATAATCGAGCAGTCGCGAACGTTTCCAGTCTTTCGTTCTTTTGGTAGTTTAACAGCGTCTTGCGATGATTTTTGGAGGTGTTTGTTAGGTTTTAAGGGTCACCTTAGGTACTCTTAGGTGTTTGAAAAATTATATCATTTATGTGATGTACAAATTAAAATAGTGCCCACTTAAGCGTACGTCTCTATCCCTGCCAATGCTTGGAATCGGGACTATCCCAACTTTATGATACTTGACCGTGCGGTCGCGTGAAACAGAAGAAGGCAGACTATGATTGTTTCCAACACATGTCGTTAGGCAAATTTTACATTAAATAACAAATACTTATCCAATTATATATTAATGCGATTATAGAATCGTACTACATGTATTGTTAATTTAATATCGATGAAAATGTAACAACACCTTTATTCAAGGTTTCCATTCAATTGTAGAAATTTCAATAAATTTTCGAGAAATTTAGATCAACTAGTTTTTATCATATTTTAAAAATTATTTCTTTCAAACGTCGACCGCCACGTAGATTTATAGAAGGATAAAAATAAGATCAACATCGTGAGGAAACTTTAGATCACTAGAATCACAGTCATTTTACTTAAAGTAAAACAGCATACATATTTTCAGAGATTTAAATGATTTCTCGTTCATTGCGTTGCACAGTTTATTTTTTTTTTTTTTTTTACTTTAACGCTGTAGTATAAAAAAATCGATTTCCATCTCATTTCTAGCATAACGTTTCACGTTTTAAGGAAAGAAGTACCGCGGCACTCGACGCGTTCAACAATCTCAATTATCATTAAATTAAAATGTCGAGTCGATGCACGAATTTTTAAAAAATTTCTCCTTTCACAATGACAATTTCGGATGGCTCGTGCGTAGCACCATGTGTAGCACACGCCTCGCGCGGCACCTCACGCGGGCGTGTTAATCGCCCGACACGTCGAAGCAACGAAAATCCCGCTCGTGCCCTGAAATACGTTCGATAAGATCGTCCGTATCGGGGGACGAGTTGTCCAGCTGCGTCCAGCCGTAAGTCGCGCGCGACACGTTCCGGGGGAGTGAGGAAAGAAACGCGTTGGAAAGAGGGAATATGGAAATGAGATCCGACGAATCGGAGGAGAGCGGGATCCGTCGGTCCCGCGGCGGACATTTCCAGCCGCGGAACGAGGGCTCAGATTAGCGGAGACTTGGACCCGGAGTGGCCGGCTACAGATAAAGTGATTACTTTCGCCGGCCGCGGTCTCATTCGGCTCCCTTTCTTTTAATT
>KQ435706.1:229416-245547 GCA_001276565.1 Melipona quadrifasciata
GGCTTTGTAACAAATTGATTCCAAAGTAGCTTTAACTGCGAGCGATTTCGTAGCCCGCGAATAGCTGAAGTGTCTGTAAGTAACTGAGTGAGTAACTGCGCGCGATTAAACTCTCCGGCCAGCTGGGAACAATTGAAGTCTCTGAATGGCTGTAACTAACTGACGTGCCTGGGAATTAGCAACCCGGTTTAGCAATTAAACGACTGAAATTAGCTATTAAGCCTACTTCTGCGGGACAGTTCCACGCGTTTTCGTCCCGATTTCTTTCCTATACGATGTTTCGAATTCCCCGGTAATGTCACGTACTGTGAATTTCAGAAAACTCGAGCACCTTTGACGATGATGTTAGAATTTGACAGAACTCGTTAAATTATTTAATACATTCGATAATATTTTTCGTAGTAATATCTGAATTGTGAATTTGGCAAAACTGGGGTAACATTCGATTAGTTTTAATGATAGCATTAGAACTACGAATTTGACAGAACTCGTTAGGTCATCTAAAATTCGACTTCTACAATAGTATGAGTAAACGAATTTCAAATTTTTCTTTTTTTTTTTTACAATTGTTTAATTTCTTGTCAAATACGTTTTTGACACTGTAGCAAAAAAATACATAATTGTATAAATCTATTTGTTAATTGTTACTTAAATTATAATAATTTGCGGAATATTTCAGTACGTATTGAAGACCTTTCACTTCTAGCGTTGAGGGTAAATTGAGAAGGTTGAACTATGTTTGGATTGAATTACGTTGCAATAATTTAACGACAAAAGAAATACTCGCGCATGATTATAATTGCATTATAATTGTATTATTAGCGTAGAAATCTATTTATTTATTTCTCAAAGGGTCATTCGCCGGATGAATCAAATTTCTAAATTCAGGCAGTGGCAGATGGAAATTAATCGCATTCCGTGTGACGACGCGAGTCAATGGCGGAAGAGTGTGCTCGGGCGCTAAACAAGGTCGTTGTAATTAAATTTTTTTGTCTCTCATCTCTCGTTCTTTCGTTCCCCTTTATCTGGCGAGGAGCGCGAGCTCGGTATAATTAGCGACGCCGTAAAGGCTCGCGAGTTGCCTCTTACGCCATCACTTCAATGAAACGCGACCGGCCCGCTGACTCTTTCCTCCCCTTTCCCCCATCCGCCCCCGCCCGCCGGAATGTTTGTCCAATGAAATGGAACAAACGGCGATCGTTAGGAAGCATGTAACCAACCAACAGACCGAGTGAAACGAACGGGCGCAGTTGCCGTTGCACGAAAGTGCAAGTTGTGTAAATTTTACTTGAAAAACCAAATTTTCGTCAATACTTGATTAAATTTGGGATTAAGAAAATTTGGTGGAATCCTTTGCTGGTTGAGTCCATCTAATTTTCGAACTGGAGCTTCTGTCGTACGAATGAGAAAGTTACTAGAATGTATAGTGTATGTATTATATATAGGGTGTTTCACTTGGTGTAATATTAATTTACTAATGATAGTTCAATAATATTAATTTAATTCAACAATGTCAATTGATTGATATTAATTCGGTAATACTTCAGTAATATTAATAACAATTATTTTAATAATAGTTATAGTTATATCGTTATATATAATTGTAACAATAATGTACAATAATACGTAATTACGTATAACACTAGTAACGATAATAGTGATATGCAACGTGTAATTTCACTATGTTTCCAATTTATTTCATTTTTTTTTTTGCACAGTTGTCACAATACCCACACACAGGGACACACGATTTTTTTTCTGTAAATTATGTATTCACCTTTTCATCCTTACAAGCGATCATCTGCCTATGAAAGCATCAGGAAATTTGATATCGTCCGTACCACCGAGATAAGAGTATCATTTTTCGTTGGCGGAAATCTCGGAAGAAAAGGCGAACCTGTTCATTGCAGCCGCAGGTATAAAGAATGGTTCCCGGCGAGCGCTGACGTCAACGCATTAAACGCGCATTTTTCATCCTCCGCTACATTCCGATTCGATATTCCCTTTTTAAGCATTCGACGTTTCTGGGTCAAGTGGGGTCTGGCACGGGATTCCGTGCGTATCATCAAATCAGCCGGTTAGTTAACCACCTTTCTTCCCCTTTGTTTCGGGCGTCTGTGCCGCCTTCCTTCCATTTTCAAACAAGCGGATTCCTCCCCCAAGTGAAACAAAAAGAATGATCTCATCACCCCTTTGCGAACACGTGGTTCCTGTTCGCATTCAGATTTCAGCCGAATGCCTGCTCTCCGAATGACTCGCATATTGGGTTTTCGACCTTCCTTGAAAAATTTCCCTTAACGATGGACCACGTTGACTTGTGCTAATGCTCGAAACACCAGAGTTACGATGTTCTAATATTCAGAATTTTTAGAATCGTTAGAATATTTAAAATTTTTATATGCTATAATATTTAAAATTTGTAGGATTATCAGAATTGTAATATTCAATTGTAATGTTTAGAATAGAACGTTGGAACGTTTAGAGTAGAAGTTTTTATTTATATTGTAGCGGCCTAGGATTCCTCAAACACGGGTTTCGAACACTCGACTAGCACAAGCCGCAAGTGGCTGCGCGCCTAGCGTCGATGTCCTACCGATCTTCGACGTTAAGCAGCAGAGTGTGCGGAACCCCGCTAGGAGATGGGTGGTGCGAACCGGCCTAGAGGTTTAGTTACAACAACAAGCGTCTGGGGTAAGGAGTCGCTGCCATCAGCCCCACTGGATGAGTCTAGGTAGGCAGTGATTCCGAGACGAAACGCAAAACTATCGCATTTCACTCTCCCACTCCCTACCTAATACCATACCGAAAATCTTTCCATTCGTCCTTCCACAGCATCCTTCACAACTTCCATTACCTTCAGCTTTCATTCACTCCATCATAACATTAGTTCCCAAAATATATTATTATCTTAAGTCAAGTCAAATCAAATTAAGTTAAACTACGTGTATATCATAATATCATTGATATTTTCATTCATTAACGCGGGATTCCAACCCGTGTTAATCAAGTCAAGTCAAATGAAATTAAACTGCGTGTTAACGTCAAAGTTCCTCGCGGATCGGTCGCTAAGATCGCCCGGCGTGCCATTGTTGTTCGAAATAATTCGCCTCTCGTAATTTACTTGAAATCGAAACCTCGTTTTGTTTGAATTTCACCGGGAGCTTCATTGTTCCGAGGGATCCGAGTTGCTCGTTCGCACCCGTTGACCCAGTTCCCTGGGTTTTTCCGGCATACCTAATAGAATTTTAAGCAGCCCGCCGGCCCTCCAGGGAGACAACGAATTAAACCAGCGGTTTCTCCCTGTTTCTGCTTCGCTATCCCTTCCTGCAAAATACCTTTCTACTTGCCCCTCGGCTCGGCGACAGTTTCGCAAAGGCACCGGTGATTCGTCACCAAACTTTATTTCTTCTTCCCTGTTGTTCTTGTCGTTGTTTCTTGCTTCGTTTATTCCTCATTTCGAACCCGATATCCGATCCTTTCGTCTCACTGTGTTCTCCCGTTGAGAAAAGATACACCCTTTCTTAGGACGCGTTCTCGATGATTTCCTTTGTCCCGCGTTTTAGCATCTCTCTAGATTTCTCTTCTCTTGCTCGCGCCGATGGAATTTCTCGTTTCCTGGAAGATCCGAGGTTTCTTCGTTTCACAACGATTCTTATTAAATACTTCTGTTCCTGACGCGGAAGTTTTTTCTTCGTTGCCGTTGCAACTCGTTTCTTCTCCTCCCCTTTTTCCTTTCGTTTTTCTTCGTTGTTGTTGCTTCGCGCTCGCTTTCTTCTCATCAGTTGTCGAACTTTCCTCTTTTCCATTTGCGGCGACACTCTGCAGCTGGTTTCATGCAAAATTTTCACCACGTTTTCCGTCGTCGCGGTTCGCTTCTTTCTTCCGTTTCGCGATTGCTTCCTTTTTCTTTCTTGATTGTGTTCTCTTTTGCTGTTCTTCCGCTTATAATGTTCTTTTCGTTGCTTCTTTCAAAAATTACTTTTTCAAAGAAGCAGAAAATTACTTTTTCAAAGAAGCAGAAATTATCAGAATCGTGGAAAGTTGCAAGTTTTCGTTAGAAATGTCAACGTGAAATTAATAAATACTTTAATAATAAATATTGTCATTAACACCAAAGTCAAATTAAACTCAAATAGTATTAAAATTTTCAATTGAAATATATTCAAATTTGAAACAAATATATGTGATGTATTATATATTGTTTGATATAACAAGTTAAATAAATTAATATACGCAAATATCAATATTATATTTATTCAAATGTAAATATCTTTTATATTGAATTACATTGAATTATATATTTACTTATTCATTTATATTCATTATATTATATTCATTTTGTATATTACATTTATGTACAGATATTTATATTTACGTTACATTTACGATATTTATGTTACATAATTGATTTCTTGTCAAATCTATCATACGCCAAGTGAGTCGATCCGAATTTCAAGAGATCAAAATGTCAGCTAGTCTATTTCAGGCTTGATCCAATATCTGTTTGAAAAGAGAGCTCCAACATTGCGGACACGTGACGTAATCCTCACTATTAACTACGTTAATCGATGCCCCGACTTGATGCTTTAATTTAGTATCTATTGTACATGCATTGTACAGCTCAGTGTAACCTCATCTGCATGCGATATAGACCTAACTCAATCTCACATATTCGAATCCAGGCCCGATGTACATCTGATTGAAAACTAATCCCCAGCTAAACTTGACATAATGCAATCTCGCGGTAACTTAATACAATCCCAAACCAATTTCCAACTCGCGATTCAATTCTAAATTTTTCATTCAGCGAAAGCTCTCTGCTTTTTGAAAGGGAAAGTCATTTTGGGAAAAGTCGCGCTTCCGCGAAAGCGGCGCGAGCGAGATGGAGTAATTTTTGAGTGGAGAGAAATTTAACACCGAATTTTCCTTCACTTTTCATTATTCAAAGAACCGTTTTGAAAGAATCGCGTTTCCGCGAAAGTGAGAAAAAAAAGCGCCGAGTTAAACGGTCCTTCTTGTTTTATGATTCTACCTTTTCATTATATTTTATCGTCACTCCATAAAGTACATATACATACAGGAAGTTACAAGCGTTCGTTGCGTTTAAAAAAAATGCAAAATTCGTCGCTTTTTGCAAGCATGATGTTGCTAGGGTGACGTCTAACCTTGAGGGATTACATGTTTCATCATCGCCGCCTGTCCCAAATTCCATTCGCCACCGCGAGAGAAGTATAAATCTAAATCTCATCGCCGAACAGCTAGCAAATTCTTCCACCAATTGCACCGATTATTATCAGAGTCACGTAACAGCGGGGCCAAGCGAAACACGTCGGCCGTACAAAGAGACATGGTCCCAGAAGGGGACTCTCGACCCATGCTCGTCGCCCCTCACTGATGGACACCGCGTCGACACAACAGGAACTGCGCCCTCCCCGGAGAGGCCACCGAAGGTTGTTCAACGCCGACTAGAACTTCGCTCGATAATTTGACGTTTTACGAGCGGGGCACAGTCCCGAAGGAAGAAAGAGAGCGAGAGAGAGAGAGAGAGAGAGACTTTGCTCTGCAAGCTCTTTCATTCGCTCTTCGATCTTTGTTCCTATGAAAATCTACAGCGAAGAAAGAACCCCGTGGCCCACTCGCCTCCCTTTCGTTCCTCTCCTTTCACGTTACAAACAGTCGATTACGTTATCGAGATTTTATTGGCCGGCCTATGAGCGATCCCACACCTGGAGGCTACCCCTCCAGAGGTCCAGATGTTTTATCGGCAACGATAAATCCGGATGAATGCCTCGCCCTCGCGCGTCCCGGAATTTTAAAGCTGTTTCTCTCCCCATTCGATTTTATTATATTCAGCCCGACAACCGGCGAGATCCTGAGGCGAGGAATAACGACGTTCGTGGAGAATGATTTGTCATTCGCCAGTTGGTTTACAGTTGTTCATAGTTTATTTGCAGTTGGATTTCTGGTTCGACTACAAGCTGTTCGACTATGTACGGTCTTGTACTACTTATTGTTGGATTCCACAATAGTTAGAAAGGGTGGAAAGAAAAGTTTGTCCGTGGCTGTCACAGATGATTTCTACACCTTCGATTTGATGGAGATGTATCTGGAAAGATATACCTGTCGCAAAATTGACCTTGACCCTGAATTCTGTTTTTTTCTTCTTCTTTTGCATTCTGCTCGTCAGGAAGATAGGAATTTTTATATACATCTAGAGTTCTCGTAGAACAATTTTCCATTTATCATCATTAATACTGTCTGGATGCTGTCAACTGATTCAAATTGTTTGACTAGACAAAGTCCAACACCGTTTAGATTCTTCTTGCTGATAAGTTGTACTGCTGTCTGGTTATGCATAAAACGAAACTTTCCAATAATGTAATTTTCTGTCGATTATTTCCAATGTTATTTGAAATCTGTTCACTGGCATCGATTGTCTGACTAGACTGGGTCTAACACTACTTAAATTGTAACTGTTAACCGCTTGTCCGGCTATACACGCTCTCGCACCACTTGGATCCTGTTTTCTGAAAGTTTGCCAGTGATTACAGACATCGTCTGACCATAAACGCTATTACACCATCTAGGCTCTAACAACCTACTGTACTTTATTTCAAATCTCTACAAACAAAAGTCAACACTAAAATCATTCTCAAACCTGTCTAATTATTATTACTAATAGCAACACAAATTTTAACAATGACAGAAAGATGAAAATTAAAAAAAAATCATCATTAACATCGAGTGTCGCTCTCGAAGAGTTAAATATCTGCCTACTATCCTTCTCACGAACAGAAGAAACGAAGAAACGAGAGAAATGTCTCGATTCTCCCGGCGTTTAGATCTTCTCTGTCGCTTTCGTTTTACGAATCCACCGGCTGCTCGGTTGTTCCACGAACAGACACACCGCGCAACGAGCGGCACACTTTAATTAGTCAGGGGAACATCTGCGTTACATCCATTCCCCCTTGCGTTCGTATCTTTCGTTCAGAGCGGGAACGATCGCATCGTTTTCACGTACGGCGCGCACCAGCCGCGACGCGACGCGACGGTTTATACGATTCGATTTACACGGGGATTCATAGACGCGGCGTTACAGCTCGTTCGATTCGCTTGTCCGATATATTTTTCCCGGTGCCTCCTGACACGTTCCCTCTAAATGAATATGCATGCCGTGGTTAATCGGCTGCGCAACACGGCCGCGTACCCGCCCAAATTAGCCGATCATTTTTCGTCCAAGTTCTGCCGACTCGCGCCCCCAATCGGCGTCCGGCATCTTTCTGTCACGCCTGAGCGTCGACTTTGTTCTTTTCTTTCTGGAAATATCATATAATAATTATCGGAGATATTGTTTTTGTTACGTTGCTCTTGGAGTATTCGAACAAAAATTTGAAAAAAATGCGAAGCAGTCATTATGGTCGGCGAGGAACAGTCTTACTTCTGCGACAGTAGCTTAAAAATTGAGATTTCGCAGCGGTATTTCTTTAATTTCAAATTGTAATTAATATCTCAATGACAATCGTCTTTGTTACATTCTCGGAGCGTTCGAAATAATAGTCACAATTCGAGATTTTTGTAGCTTTTCTTAAAAGCATGTTACAACAGAGAGAAGCTTTTTAAAAATGTTCTTGGAACATTTGAAGAGTCGAAGAGTGGACGAAGTAATTTTATATTTGTGAAGAAAGATTCTTGCAGCTGGATAATTACGAAGTTTGGAATTTTGTTGTGACAGCAATTAGAGACCAAAATCTCGTAATTTTTCATCTTTTTCCAATTGCAATTGGTCACACTGGTATCACTCTGTGTATATCCCTAGAATATTTAAGATAAGCGATTGCATCTCCAGATTTGTTACTGTGTGTTTCGTGATTTTCCATCTTCTCCTAAACAGCATCACAAGGAGGAAGTTCTTGCTACATTTTTGAAATACTCGAAGATCCGGAAGGAAGACGAAGTAATTTTATATTCATCGAGGAAAATTTTTGCACTATTTGGATAATTATAAGCTTCAGAGTTTCGCCTTTTTTCAATTCTAAGCACCGCCACAACGAGACGCTTTTTGTTACGTTCTCCGAAGTGTTTAAAGAGTCGAAAGGTTGAACAAAATTCGCATTCGTCCTTGCAAATTTTTATTCTTTCCTCAAACAAAGCTTTCCTCTGTGTCGTTCGAGCAATCGAAAGAGAAAGGTGAAATTGTTTCGCATCTCTTCGGGACGAACGTCGCAGTTGTAAAGTTCAAAGTTTCGCGATTCGTTAATAACGACATGATCTAGCGACCTTTCGTCCTCTTCGAATTGAAAGTGCAGTATCGCAACGCGAGAGGCTTTTCGTTACGCTCGTGGCGTATTTGAAGAGTCGAAACGGAGGGCGGTGTAACTTTATATTTATTAAAGAAGATTCCAGCAGTCGGATAATTATAAAGTTTAGGATTTCATGACAATGGCTGGAACCCGAGACCTCTGCAATTTGTTTCAACGGAGAATACTCGTTATTCCGAGTAGTACCTTCTTCGAAACTTAATCCCTTTAATCCTCTGCGAACAAACTTAACTGCACACTACCTCGCGGAAGATATTTAACCTGAAAATTAAACAATAACGCGACTTTCAGTAAAATCTTTTCCAGAACTGTTTGACAAATACCGGGAAACACGTTTATTACATATTAGTATTATTTAGAAATTTAAATATTCGAACGCTAAGTATCTAAGCTATAGTGATTTTAGAAAAGATTTAGATTAGGTTTAGGTTAGGTTAATAAAGGTTCGTTTTAAAATACTCGAAGGTTCTCCATTCTAAAAATTCGTCGTTCGTTTTATTCTAGAATATTTTTACGTTCACACGCAAAAGTGCTGCAAACTATCACAGCACGTTGAAAATTTTTTCCACGGCTGAATCTGTGACTTGAAGACTGAGGCCGAGGATTTCTGACGCACGACTTTGTTTCCCGCCGCTTTATTCAACTTTAAATATTGGACTCAGGTTACGAACATTGAAGAAGTCGTGAAATTTTGAATAAACTGGCGATTAAAAGTCGCCGACTATCGAGCTATCGTTGCAAAGAAGAGACATCGATCTTCGAGTTCATCGTAGCCTTAGTCACGAAAAGAATTTTCCAACATCTTTGCACGCCACGATGATCTTCACTTTGACGAAAGGAATTTTCATTTCGAAAATATCTCGAGGCTCGAAACAAGCCCAGGTTCACTACGCAATTCTCCCTCACGAAATTAGCTTCAATATTAAAAATTATCGATTGCGAATATTTAACACTAATCAAATTGATTGGCAATGTAAATTACAAATTGTCAATATTTAAATTAATTTCACGATAAACGGTAAAAATTGCTCTCTACTTTGCCCATTCTTCCTAACATCCTTCCCGTCGGTTTATTTATCGAAAAAACGGGCCATAACTCGCGTGTTTGTTCGAGCTCCTTGCAAGACCTACCAGCCTGCAGCCTCCAGTTATTTCCCCCGGTCCCGTCTACTCGAAAATGTATTATTACGTTGACACGTATACGCAAACTCGATTTCGCGAAAACCCAGGCACGTAGGTTCGACGATACACAGTCGACGACACGTGTAACGCGCGTACGTAGAACGCGAAACGTAGTAGAGGGGGCGCGCGTTCGTGCACGTCGAGCTAGAGGGAGGTTCTTTTGTGTGGATAGGGGGTTGGAGGGGGCGCGCGAGCGCGTGGCTGTTCCCTCGACTCGCAAGCGGCCTCAAAGCCGCTTCGAGAGGTCTCGTGTTTACGTGAAAACGCCGCGAACGTCGATTCGTGCTTGTTGTTAGAGCCGGAGCACCGGGGAGGGACGGTGTGCGGAACGGGAGCAAAGAATTCTGGGACGAGGACAAGAGAGGATGGGACAGAGGAGTCCAGGCTCTTGGCGGGCGCAAGAGGCGTTCGAGTTTTCAATGCGCGATGTTCCAACAGCGGCGGGGGCTGACGGTGTATTCTTCGATCGCACACGCTTGCCGCACACACGCGGCCCCGCTCGCTTTACAAATTTAAATCACGAGCATAATTTGCGAGCTCGATTTTGCTCGTAATTCCAAGATCGAAAGTTTTGTCAACGCGTGGTTAGTCGAATTGGTTCAAGAATGTGCAAACAGCTCGTCAAATTTGTAAAACTAACGAAACAGGCATGAAATGTATCATATTGTATGTTATTGAAAAGAAATATTTTTTTTTATAAATGTTTATTTATGTCGAATTGCGATATCTTTCGTGAGTCAGGAGTTATTAAAAACTGCACGACCTGTATCCTTGAAGACAACGCCACTCCCACTCGAGGTCTATTCCACGCCCCCTCGCGAGTCACGTGACCCAAATCAACCAATCGCTAATTTTCGTTGCATCAGCGTTGCACCTGAAGAGGCCCGATTTTCTGGGTTACCCCCGCTATAATCACTTTCAGTGATAAAAATGTCGCGAGAATTTTCGGTAAGTGAAATTTGAAACAGACTTTTTACGTTTGAATGTGTGCTTTTTAATCAAACGTCAGTATTGAAGATTGTTTAAATATATTTTTCCTACAAGATCGATTTCCGTCAGCGTACCTCGTGTCTTGACCAGAGACGCGGATCGAATCATCGATTTCAACGAACGACGCATGGAAATATCGTTTCGCATCGGCTGGTTCCGTTCTCTCGTGTTTACGCGCCGCCAGTCAAGGGTTAAAGCCTCTATTGGGGCGTGTTCCTCTTCTCTGTGGATCCACGTGGCGTGGAAGAAAAGAAAAACTTCGATCGAGTCGGAAATCGAAAGAAGAGCGCCGGAACGCGAGCGGAGCCTTCTTTTGCCATGGTCGGACATATTTTATTCATACGTACTTTGCATCAATAGGCGATCCAAGGCTAGAGCCTCGAAGAAATTTCTGAGTTTAATCAGTTTTTGCCGATGGATACAATTGGAACGTTGAAATTCGGTGGATCGATGCTTTGGATGCTCGGAATCATTGAAAATATAAAATATGTTTGAAGTTTGAAAATATTTGAAATATTTAATTTGTTCAAATTTCGTCGTTTTTTAAACGTGCAGTGATGAGCATGACGAAATTTTCTTATAAATCTTGTTCTCCTTTACAGGTTGATATATATCATAGTGAAAATTATTGCGTGATTGTGTTAACTATCTAAAAAAAAATCTGGCTCGAAAGAGAAATGTTTTCAATTTTTCATCCTTGTACTTACTGTATCTGTAAAATCTGTGACTGAAGTAATTTTGAAATCGATTGATTTCGATCCATCAGTCGATTAATTCAAAGTTTCGAGAGACGATATAAATTATTACAACTACAGTTTGCACTTTTGCTTTTGCGAAATTTCAACTATATTCTGGATCTGACAGTCCAATAAAGAAATTTTTTCTGGATAGAAAAATTAAAGAAAATACTCTTATTTCACGTTTCTTCTCGCGAGCCTTGAAAAATATTGAAAACACGACCGTGATGGGATTTGCAGTTTAGACAGAAGATTTCTCATAATCCTCGATGGCAGAGTGATATACATAACTTGAAACGTCCCGGGTCTTGGTGGGACAGTATTTCAGCCTGGTTTAGGTGCCATTTTCCTCCACGATGTTTTTACAACAGTCCCGTCTGTTGTAAAACCCTAACAGAAGCCAGGGTCAGATTTTATTTCACTCCGACGTCGAAACGGACGATCCGTTTAAAGTCCGACTTGAAGTCTGCAAAAACAAAAAAAAAAAAAAATAAAAAAAATAAAAAAAAAGAAAGGAAAGAAAGAAATCAATTTCTCGTGTCAACGTCGCGCGACGCGGGACGCGTAACACAAAACGTTGCGAGCGCAATCATCGATAAATCCATGGAGGAGTCGGCGGCACGGAATACAAACAGAAACGGGAACCCCGGTTCTCGGGACACGAGAAGGGAGAGGATGAGAAACGTCGTCGACGGAGGAACAATAAATATCGACGCTATTTCGAAATTGTCACCGTATCGCTGACAAAGAGGAAGAAAAGAGAAAGAGAGAGAGAGAGAGAGAGAGAGAGAGATCTTCGGACAAATACGTCGGATGAATCGATTTCGCCGGGAAGCGAGCGCATTTAACACCGGCGCATCGCGAAGAATGCTTATTTCCGGCGTGGAATGATCGCGAGTCAGCAATCGAGGAACCGTGCAGCCCCCGCTGGATAGATAAATCGACGGATCTTCTCGATAGTTCCGCGGGAAATCGTTGGAACCTCCCCCTGCCTCTCCCGCCTAGTCGGTGGTCTGCGAGTAACTGCGAGCGCGGGCGCTGCAACTTTACCGCGCGGCGGCAGCGTGACGTGGCCATAAATAACGCCGAAATAGCGTGTCCAACGTCCGACCAATAAATCTAGATATAACCCTCCCCCGGGGGATAAAATAAAGTTATAGGCCCGGTTCATGCACTGATACAGACCGACAGTTTATCCCGCTTTGACTGCCGCGAGTAGTCGTTTCCGCTCGACGAGCTTCTTTCGCTCTCGGTTTCCTTCATTTTCCTCGAGCGTCTTTTCCTGGTGCTGCGTATGTACGTTTGTACGTACGTATTAGGTTGACCAATGAGTTTTTTTTGTTTTCTTGACAACAGTTGGCTGCAGTTGGTTGTGAAACGTCCTAATATAGGTTTTTATAAAATAAGTTTTTTCTTACGTACCAACTATTGTAACATTGTAACTGTTGTCACGTATTATACGCACTAACTATTCCTACGTGCTAAAATTTGTACCATTTTATCGCCATATTATCACTGAAAGCGAGAGAGTAACCCAGAAAATCGGGTCTCTTCAGGTGCAACGTTGATGCAACGAAAATTAGCGATTGGTTGATTTGGGTCACGTGACTCGCGAGGGGGCGTGGGTTAGGCCTCGAGTAGGAGTGGCGTTGTCTGGTACTGAGCGATCGCGACTGTAATTTGTTTCGTATCGATTCAAATGTTTGCATATCGAAAAAGTCGTCTTCATTTCCTAGTTAGAACAGTTACTTCTGAGCCTTTCAGTGAGACGAAGTCGTGCAGTTTTTTATTTAATTTGTCCCTTGGCGTTATACCGAATGACAAATAATTAATATAATGAAAGAGTAGAGAAAATAAGACGTGGTACGATGTGGATTTGTCTAAATCGACCGCACAAGATTAATCTATCGTCAACAGAATTCTTCTGTTGTAAGTTCAACTAAACACTTACTTTTTCATTGCAAATTTTAATTGGATATTAATTACTTATCATTCCGTCGATTTGACGCCAAGGAAAGACGAAACAGTTTTTTAAACATAATCATCGCGCTTAGTATCAATACCAAACTCCAACCCCGTTGGGGCGAAATTTTTCGCATTCATACGGAGGCGCATTCTGAGGAGATTCTCCGAAAGAGGGACGTGCGTTGGTAAACTCTCGTCTGATAGAGAGGAGCAGAGCGTTGCGTGGGGGTCGCGTGCTACGAAGAAAATTCAGTGTTCGATGCCGGGCACGGAATCGATTCGGCGCGCAATTTGGCAAGGAAATCGGATTTCCAATAACGACGCGACACTGATTATCATGCGATTGCCACCTTATAGTTCGATCTGTTCCCTCGTGGAGGGGGAGGAAAATCGAAGCGAACGAGTGAGTGAAAGAAAGGGAAGAAGAAGAAGAAGAAGAAGAAGAAGAAGAAGAAGAAGAAGAAGAAGAAGAAGAAGAAGAAGAAGAAGAAGAAGAAGAAGAAGAAGAAGAAGAAGAAGAAGAAGAAGAAAGAAGAAGAAGAAGAAGAAGAAGAAGAAGAAGAAGAAGAAAAGTGCGAGGTCTGATCGAGGTCTGACGGCGAAATTGGTGTCGGCGATTCTCCATGAAAATCCATGAAATATCTCCTCGAGACTTCGCCGTCTTCGCCTGGCGTTATTACCTCATTATTGCCATCGGGCTTAAATCGATCTTCTCGCGCGCCGATTTCGAAAGAATGGCCGGCTACGAAAGATGAGGGGCGGGTTGTTTGTTCGTCAGCGTTCCACACCACGGATCCTCCTTTGGAAACGTTCGAACAACGTCGACGAAACGGCTCGAGTTTTTCTCTCTTTTGCGCTTGGGTTACATACCTCTGTAGACACCGATTAACCTGGAGAGTTTTTTACAAGTGAAACTTTCGATCGAAAACTCCTACAACGGATCTGTTAAGGTAATAAAGTTGCGCACGTGCGTAGCCCGATGCTTCAGAAGCTCGCGATCGAGGGAGTTGGAAGACTACAGAGGGAAGAACGGTGACGGTGAAACTCGAAGCGTCCCGTGTTTTCTCGTACGTGAGCCGCGTTTACGCGACACGATTCACCGAGCAAGGGGTGACTCGGATGTCGGAGCGCCTCGGGAGAGTTGAACTCGGCAGGGAGAATGTAGGTCCCCGGCTTCTACTCGCTGTAGTACGTGACAAGTAGGCGTTCCAAGGGTCGAGGTGAATAAAATTAAGTGTTTTCCGCGCTTGGAGAGAGAGAGAGAGAGAGAGAGAGAGAGAGAAGATACGCGAAAGAAAGGAAAAAGGGAAGAAAAAGGGTTAGTAGCTTCCGGACTAAGTAGCGAAAGCGAAAGCGAAAGGGAACTCGAAGTTGGGAAACGCAACTGCGTCTGGTGACGCGAGCTTTAATTGCGTTGTTAGACGAAACAGTATGAAGAAGATCTTGATTATGCTGATCTTGCTTATGCTAGGATACTCACGAGATCGTTCTTGAGCTGTTGTTGTTTTCGAAAAAACATTTTGGAGAATATTCTAGAATCATCGGAATTTAGTAACTTATTTAAATAGTTTATTAATTGTAAGATAGTTATAATGAATTGTTGACTTTCCAGTAGAGTAACATTTATTTCAAATTATTTTTGTAACGTTAGTTTTCAGACTTATTTTTGCTAAAAATTTGAATACTGCTTTTTAATTATTAAATTACGAGTATATTTTTAGGATGAAATACTTGTAGTCTTAAAGGGAACAATTTATATGACGGAGATGGAGTTAAAGGTAACGGAAGTTGTGAAGGATGCTGTGAAGGAATTTTGGTTTTAAGTAAGGGAGTGGGTGTGAGAGAGAAAGCGATAGTTTTGCGTTTCGTCTCGGAATCAATCACTGCCTAGACTCATCAGTGGGGCTGATGGCAGCGACTCCTTACCCCAGACGCTTGTTGTTGCAACTACCCGCTAGGCTGGACGGTCCATCCATCCTAGCGGTGTTGCCGCCTAGCGGTGTTGCCGCACTTTGCTTTGTTTAAACGTCGGAGATCGGCAGGACCTCGACGCTAGGCGCGCAGCCACTTGCGGCTTGTGCTAGTCGAGTGTTCGAAACCCGTATTTGAGGAATCCTAGGCCGCTACAGTCTGATTTGAATTCAGTGAAAGAAAATACAATTTCAGTTGCTAATAATAAAATTATATTGTTCATCTTCTTAGTGATAATTATTTTCTCGATAATTTACATTTAATAAATGTAGATTAAATATGAACTCGCTGAAGAATCGATCGCTAGGGTCGATCGCATCATTGATTTCGTGTTTCTTTTAAAAAATCGTCAATTTTTCCACGCTTCTCCAAAACATACGTTTCAATACTAGTGTGCAGTTCTATGCGACGTAAGGTGGACTTTTTTTTTTTTAAAGCAACGATTAATTAAATAATTCCTAAAATATCCGATCGTTTGAAATTAATTTATCGAAATTTAGATGCACGATTATAATTAACGTGATCGTCCAAGTATTGTTATTATCATTTATTCGCGGCTTTCCCCGAATTTTAGCAACTTTGTGCAATTTTATGTCGGTTTTGAAGATCGAATTTTGTCAATTTTAGTAGTCTAATTTTAGCGTTCAAATTGGCCATAAATGTCCGCCGAATGGAAAACGGATGTTATAGGAATTTGGAAGTTTCCATGGGAGGACGTTGGAAATTATTATAGTTCTTAACAGTTCTTTGATATCGAGCACTATGTCGTTATCAAAGTTTCGTCTATAATCGAACATGAAGAAACTAGTATTACAATTGGAAACTGTCGTTGCCCACTTTCTTCGCTTGGGAATTGATCAATTAATTGTTTTAAAGGAAACGTACGAATTAATCGAGAAATATATATAAATATAAAAAAAAATATATATATATATATAATTAATTATATTATATTACATTATTTGTAG
>KQ435706.1:246443-281498 GCA_001276565.1 Melipona quadrifasciata
GCGCCCTGTCCAATCGCTTGCAACTTTTCGAATTACGTCGTCGTCCTCGCGTCGACGTGCGCGAACAACTTTCCCAGAGAGATCGTCCCTCTTGACTCGGCGAATCGATTCGCGCCCCCGGCTGACACTTTTTCCTCTTCATCCTCTCGCGACGCGACAGGTGACTGGAAGAGTCTGCTTCTCGAGACGTGTCTCGTTCGATTCCAGTTGCTGGATTATTTTATCATTTGACAAGTGTCTATATCGAAACGGTGCCACCCTCTGCTCGCAGCAACCTTGAAATATCTCGCTATCAAGATCGTGTCGATGCCACTCTCCGAGTGATGGAGAAAGAAAATGGAAAATTCATTTACAGTATGAAATTTGTTTGTGGAACACGTAAATATGTGCAGCATGGAAATCAGTAAAGGAAAGTGTGTTTCTCAAAACAGTTGTTTGTTCTTTGTTGTACGTTTCCCAACGTTTCAAGGTCACTGGAATCAGAGGGTGATACCTTTTCGCGAACGCTTTATGGAAACAGATTTTCTTGGCGCATCATTTGCCTTCGCAAAGAAAACTAGGTGCACTTTCTTCATCCACTCTCTCTCTCTCTCTCTCTCTCTCTCTCTCTCTGTGTGTGTGTATCAGTTTACTTTTGACGGAGAAACGAGTTTTTGTTGATACAGTTGAAGAGGCAACGTAAGGGGTCACCGGGGAGCGAGGACTTTGGTTAAAATTAAGAAAATTCTCAGGCAAGGGGGGGGGGGAAGTAATATTCTTACGGGAAGCCGATTATGCAAAAATTTTGGAATAGCTGCCGAGAATAAGGAGGCATTATGCGTGGAGCTGCGAACGAGAAATCTTAACAAGAGAGGGACACCGTTGAAATGCGAATCGTTGCTTTGTGCGCGTGGCTGTTGGATGGAGATTCATATCCTGACGTAATGCAACCGCAACCACCACCGCGGGATCTTTAACCCTAACTCCTTTACGCTTCAGCTGTACTCTCGATTCAACGTGCCTCAAATGGCACTCGCTTCGTTGAAATCAATTTCGCTGCAATTCGCTTTCAGTTGATTTTAGTTTTATTGGAATTTCGTTTCTCGTCGATCCGATTTCAATTGTAAATCGGCCGTGTTTGTAGATGTGTTTGCATTGCGAAATATCTGATCAATTTTTAAAATTGTTAACGTCCCCTCGAAAGTGCGTCTCTGTGGATGTAAAAAAATTTTTTCGTCGAACTCGATTTCAATAGTAAATGTTAATTTTCCTGGTATAACTATGACATATATAAGTATATCTATCTTGGGTATCTAGGTTAGGTTATCAGGTGTCTGACCAATTTTTGTAATTAGTTATTCTCTCGGAATGTCTTTGAAATTTCGCATCATACTTTCCAATTTCCTCAAGTGGAATCGATTATTTCTAATACATTGACTTCGTTCGATTTCAATTGTAAATTTCCAATAACTTTCTAAATTGTGATACAAAACATTCTTCGTTGAAAATTTAACTTTGTAATTTTTTTCTTTTAGGTCACGTTCTTGGGAAGCTTGTTAAGACCGAGCTAATGGCCTTTTAGCCTTTCTCTACGTCAAAAATTCACTTTTCGAATAATGAGAATTATAAGGATTATTAGAGTTGCTTAGGTTAGCTTAGGGCATTGCCAAAAAGAAAAAAGTTGGGAACCACTGCTCTAAAGTAACGCTCCTACGTCAGAGTACTGTTTCAACAAAAAAAAAGTCTTCTTGTGAGAAAGTTATTTTTATTTAAAATGTAGTGGCCTAGGATTCCTGAACTACGAGTTTCGAACACTGACTAGCACAAGCCGCAAGTGGCTGCGCGCCTAGCGTCGATGTCCTACCGATCTTCGACGTTAAGCAAGCAGTGTGCGGAAACCCCGCTAGGATGGGTGGTCGGGCCAGCAATAACAAAAGCGTCTGTGGGGGGTATAAGGAGAGTTCGCTGCCATCAGCCCCCACGGTGAGTCCTAGTAGGCAGTGATTCTCCGAGACGAAACGCAATCTTCGCTTTCTCTCTCTCTCTTTCACAACTACCTCAAATCCTTCTTCCAACATCCTTACCTTCCTATATAATAACGCCCCCCCAAAAAAGTACAAAAACTTTCGCGGTTATCTATCCATCTCAACATACTCACAGAGTAGTCGATCAGGACCAGTTTTACAGAATCTTTGATCTTTGCTGTAACAGCGTCTCAAATCGCGGTGCGGAAACACCAGGAGAGAGAGTTTTAGATATTAGAAATTCGATTCGAAGGGCTTATTTTCCTGAGTTTTCAGCATTTCGATGAGATGATTTCGTCCGCGTTTTACTCGCTAGAATTTGAAACGCAGAGGCAACGCGTTAAAATATTAATTTGATCAAATATTACACACTCGCGACTGTGCAAATTCCATTTAGTTGATTAATAACTAAAATCGTTGGTGACTTGTTGATCCATTTGTCCGGGCGCGACGTTTTCACTGGCGGAGGCCCGTAATGTAAATTCCATTAGAACGAGTACGCTCGATTCGAGTGTACAATCACTGTTAACGAGTAACTGTGTCGTCCACGGATCGCTGTAGCGTGTTGTACGAAGTTATGTATTTTCTACGCGGCAGGCCAGGACGAACGTCGCCCTTCCCTGTCATTACCTTTGCCGGGCCGTACGCCATTATTAAAAAATATCTGGACCACTTTTTGTCGGTTTGTCGCATCGGCGTGCGAAGGGTATCGAAACTTGTAAATCAATGACGCGCCGTATTCAGCGTTTTTAGCGGGAACTGAAGTTACACGATCAAAATTTTGACAGCATAATGGAAAATATTACGTTTGTCGAATTTTATTTAATTTATTGGTAACGGAATTGTAACGAAATGTGGTTATTATCTTACAATATGGTTATAATATTGGGTAAAATTTGATGAGATCATCTGGCGCGAATTTGCAGGCATAGTGGTTTTTAACGTATTATAAATATTGAACGTCGAAACAATTAAAATAAGATGAAATGAAAAATAAATGAATTAAGATTAAATAAACTTAAATAGAAAATAAATAAACGTACCAAGTATTGCGAGTTATTATGCTGGTAAACGATTAATTGGAATAAATATTCTCTGATTTTCGTATACAATTTCATGCAAATTCGTGTCGGAACTTCACCGATATAATTATTGCAGTTCACTTCGTGGTATTTCGAGTAGCGCGTATGACCGATTCATTGAAAGATTCCGCAATTGCTAATAAAATGAAGCAGCAGTTTCGTAACTTTTTAATTATTCCACAAACATCTCCAGTGTGACCATAATACTACAAATATATCCCTTGGAATTTCTCGAAACTATAAAAAATTAAGAAATTATGAATTATAATTTGATCGTTACAGGTTTAATAAAATTACAAAATTGAAAATTCATAAAATTCGCAAAACTGTAAACAATCAGATTAAATTAAAAAATTACACTGCGATTTAAATCATCAAAGTTCTAAAAAAAATTTAACGACGCACAATTGAAGAACGATGAGAAACACACTGAGCGAATATTTCAATGAAAATTGATTGAAAAGAGCAGGAACGAAATGTTGGTCCTCGGTGGGCCTGATCTTGATATAGTCCGGCCGGATAAATATTTATTACGGCGAAGGCAGAGGTCGGCTTGATCGCAGGCAGATTCGCTCCGGATATGAAATTTCCCGGAAATAGTTAAGGCGTACTTACTCGGCCGGCACAAATTTCAACGGAGCTCTCTTCAATTCCTTTCCATTGGTTTCTTCATCTCGCGCCGCCTGGAAATTTACCGAGGGATCAAAGCCCCATGGAAGAAGCTCACGCGCTCGTTCGTGAGCCGCTCCTTTCTTCTCCTCCCTACAGGGTGTCCTGTTCCCGCCGCTTGCTCCAATCGTTTCTTCAACGCTCGTAACCGGACTGCGGACTCGCGCAGACGGGCGAATGCACGGAACGCGAGAGAACGCGAGATATCGGAATAGCTGGCAGAGAAGACAATTTTTCTCTTTTCTAAATTTTGTCAGAAATATGAACTTCAATTTGTGAGAATGTGGACTTTAATTTTTTTTTCCCTTTCTAAATTTTATCATTTTATTTACAAAAATAATTCGGCACCCGCCGAATAATTATATTTAGCGTAATTAATTTTCCGACGAATATGTCGACACAGTTTTGTTTTTAGAAGAAAAGGACATTTAAAAAGAGTAGGATAAAAAGGATAAAAAAAGAAAGTGTCAATTCTGTGAAAAGAAATTTATTAATGTAATTAATTTTATCACGGGTAAGTTGGTGCAGTTTTGTCTTTAAAAAGAGAACGTTTGAAGAATCCCCCTGGAAAGATTAAAAAAATCAATTGATGTAAGTTCTTTAAAATGAAATTTATTAACGTAATAAATTTTTCATTCAGTTTCGCCTTTAGAGGAAGAGAATATTTAAATAATCCTCTTTAAAAAGTGACGAGAAAACAATTTACGAAAATGAAATTTATTAACGTCGTTAATTTTTCAACGAGTAAATTGACGACGTAAATTGACGTTTTGTCTTTGGAACAAAAAAAAAAAAAAAGAGCATCTAGGAAATTCTGCTGGAAGGATTAAAAAAATGAATGTAATTAATGTCAATTTCCCAGAACGAAACTTATTAACATAATTAATTTTTCAACGAGCAGATCGACGCAGTTTTGTCTTTGGAACAGACGATGTTTAAATAATCTTCTTTCAAGAAGTTGCAAAAATGAATCTCAACTAATAGTGTCAATTATCCAAAATGAAATTTACGTGGCACGATTGGTATAGTAAATATAGGCCTGTCCTTAGATGAGAAGAATATTCAAACAATCTTCTTAAAAACGTTACAAGAATGAATCTAATTGATTGCAATGCAATATCCGCTCTGAAATTCGTCAACGCGATTGATTTTCCGACAAGTGCGTTGAAACAGACCTGTCTCCTAAAGAAATAAAAAAAGAAAGCACGTCTAAAGATTAAATTCTCTCGAACGAACGGATTAAAGAAGAATGTGAAATGAATCTGAAACGAAATCTTCTTAAAATGAAATTTATTAACGCAATGGATCTTTTTCAACGAGTGCATTGGAACAGAAAACTGTCTCTTAGAGAGAGAGAGGGAGAGAGAGAAAAAAAAGATTAAATTCTCCTGAACTAGATTGAAAAAGAATGTGAAAAGGAATTTATTAACGCGATGAATCTTTTTCAACGAATAGACTTCAACGGTTTCTGCGTGTTCGAGAGAAAAGAAAATTTAAATAGTCCCTCTTTGATCAAAAATAGATGACAAAAAAAGGGTTCAATTGATAACGGGGAACGCGATGTTCTCGGTGTTCTCAAAAATGAAACTTACCGAGTGAAAGCAGATCGATGGAATTCCGCGAATTTTGGAAGAAACGGAACACCCGGTGGATGAAGCTCGTCGGGACGACGAGAGCAAGGTATTGAAATAGGTGGCGGCGAGTTCTCTATGGCTGAGACGAGGAAGCACCATTCCCCGATACAGAAGTTCCTCCTCTCGTTTTCGTATCCCAGATGCAACGTTCGTCCTCTCCATATATTATAATTTCACGGGCATTTTTAAAGCGCGGCTCGAATTCAGTTTTACTAGCAGTTCCCGTGGGAATAATTACATGAATCCCTTAACGAAGCGCGACTTCGTAACATCTTTCCGGCCGGGTGGCTACATATTGTCACGTCGCCGCGTAAATAAAAACTCTCTCTCTCTCTCGGCCGAGTTTGTTGCATCTCTTCTTTACCTGGAAACGGGCGGCAGTTAAAATTTTTCGTTGCCAAATTTTACTACTTTGTGGATGTGAAAAGTATTAAAAGACTGTAAAACGCTCGTCGATTTCTATGGATTTCTGGTAAATTTGAAAATTTGCAAAGGCGCATGCAACGAGTGTAAAAATATGCGAAATAACATTTAATTGACGAAACAAGTTTCCATTTTCCGGTTCCATTTTCTGAATTATGATCAGAAAAGTTTGCAACCCAATCATTAATATGTCTGTAATATTACATAATTGTTCCTAAATTGAATTTTATTGATAAAAATAAACGATAAAAATTTATTACGAGAGATTTCATAGAGAAACTTTCCGAGCAGTTCGTTGTACTGGTTGCGTTTTTAAAAATTATGGAAAAATGCTGAGTTGTTTAACCCTTCAGGGACTGCAATACATTTGTACGTTGTATTGGCGTCTCTGTGCAACCAGAAATTGTTTCAACAGTGCTAAATATGGTGAATTAACATTCGACCATATACTGCCGTCATTAAAAATCATTATTAAATCTATTTAGTTTTAATAACCAATTTGAACCTAAAAGCCAATTTAAGCCTAGTAATTGCTATTATATTATTAATGGATTTTAAATCTACGAGAATGATCGAAAGGTTAAAATCTGTGGAGTTAATAAAGTCTTTTGGTGTATTACACCGTCAGTTTTTAAGTCGTTTTTTAAACGTTTAAAAAGTTTTTCAGTGGAAAAAAAGAACAAAAATTTGTGAATTCAGAAAATATTTTTTTCCTGTACCCCCGTTTAGAAGATTTCATAATAAATCTTGTAAATTGATCGAAAAACATCGCTCGACGCTCAGGGATTCCTGGATCCCTCCTCGGACCGTAAGCGTTGAAAAAGTACCGATTGGTTCTTATCGAACCGATCTTAACGTTCTAACCGCCCTATTACTTCCCATTCGAATTCAATTCAGAGAAAGTTCGCAGAACAAATTCATTTCTGCGACGTTCGTTTCCCCCGTTCGTCCACGTTTACGATAATTCGAAGCGAGGGATGGGCACTCAAATGCAACGCGATATTCCGCGAGAGAAACCGTCCCATTTGAAATCCGCACGAGTTTCTTGCAATTTCGCAAACATACAGGCAGCATCCTGCCTTTTCAACGCCATTCATTGGCATCCGAATTCCAGCTATCGGTTTCCGTAGCCGGCGATACGTGGGAATTTTACAAAAGGATCCAGGGGGCCATCCAGCACACCGAGAAGCGATAGTGGCGCCAACGCCAACAGTTGTCGCTGTTGGTAGAATATGGAGGTTTACTTGTTTAACTCTTTGGGGTTAGAAGGGGTTTGAAATTGTCCCACATTTTATCACTGAAAGTGATTTTAGCGGAGGAAACCCAGAAAATCAGGTGCAACGCTGATGCAACGAAAATTAGCGATTGGTTGATTTGGGTCACGTGATTCGTGAGGGGGCGTGGGTGGGAGTGGCGTTGTCTGGTACTGAGCGCTCGCGCCTGTAATTTGTTTTCTATCGATTGAAATGTTTGCGTATCAATAAAATTTTATGGCAAAAAAGTCTTCATTGCCTAGTTTAACAGAACAGGATGTTTAACTCGCCTCGATTTTGAATTTAACGTTATTATTCACGCGGTCGCTTATGGATGCTTCGCGTCCTCCGTTGTTTTCTCGTGCATATCCCCGTTTGTTTGCAGTTCGCCGAGTGTTTTCGATCCCCGAGTCAGGGAAATTCGCGGCCGATTAACTGGTAGGAAAGAGAAGCGAAACAGTCTAGTATTTGGTATTCGCGTGCATATTTGTATCGTTGTTAACAACAACAGGAAATTCACTTTGAACTTTCTCTCTGTATCATACGAAATTTTGAAAATATTTTCTAAAGCATGACAGAAAGGAAGAAAATTTCTTTCTTCAGAAGAAATTTCGTTCGACACGTGTATTGTTTAAATTGAAATTACAATGACTTTAATCGATCTAATCTCATGTTCCCTATGACAATTTTATTCTACTATTTTTTTTTTTTTTAATAAAAAATTATTAAATTTAGTAGATATTTCTGTTCCAAATTATCTCTTCGTTTAATTCGTCGCTCCCTATGACACAATCTTCGTCAAAATGAACAATTTATAATTTTTTCAGAATACAATTCTACGGGTTTACAACGTTGTATTTTTAGAGATTTGGATAATTTTTATAAAATACACGAATAAAAGTTTGTGGCCTTTGTTGTATTATAAACTTCGCTACTTTTAGTGTTAATGTCAAAATCAAACAGAAAATTAAACGCTACGGCATATTTTCTATTGTAAAAGAAAAAGGGAAAACAAGAAAACTTTCTTTTTGTGATCTTCGACCACGTATATGATTAAACGAATTAACAGCGAGAAAAGTGTGAAAGGGAAGGCTTGCGAAAGTGCTCGGAAATTTTTCTCGGAAGAGAGAAAGAGAAAGATGAAAGTTCGTGGCCCTCCGTACAGGAGTCGACGGCCCCCATCCCGTTCCTCAGCCGCGAGAGAAAGCTTTTGAAATTATGAAATGAACTGCGTTTGACACGTTTTTTGTCAGACTAAACCCACCCGACCGGGGGAAAAAAGCGATCATGATTCATCGTCTCCGAGTGACTTCTTTCGTCCGCCACTTTTCACGTGGAAAAACCTTGTCGGCGCAACCGTTTGTATCCACCACTCTCGGCGAAATTTCCTCCGCGTAAACACGCGTTTTTACACATCCTGAATTTTCTCGCATCTGTGGTATATTTTTTTTTTTTAGGAAAAATTCAATTTTAGGAATTTTCATACGTTTGTCGCCCCAAGTCTGCAAATCCGCAGAATCGATTTAAACAATTTTAATCCACATCTCATCAAAATTTCGCGTATCCTTTTTGTCGAAAATTTTTCGTTGCGGGATAAATTTCTACTCGATAAATTCCATCCCCCTTTACCCTAGCCTTAAAAATTTATATACAAAATAATTTTAATTCGCGTCTGATCAAAATTTTCTTACAGAAAAATTGTTTGAAGATAAATTTCTACTCGAGTTTCATCTCTTTGGCCTAACCTAAAAATTTAGGTTCAAGTGATTTTAACTCGCGTCAAAATTTCGACAGAAAATTTTTCGTTGTTTGGAGAGTGAGATAAATTTGTGCCACCCCTCCGATTTATTTTCTTATTTATTCGAAGTTTAATTTGACAGATAATTGTTGTTTAATGTCAATGATTGACGTTAACGCAGACAAACATCCCTTTGATGAAAACGAAATATTTGTCTGGGATTAATCGCGGACGAAAATTTCAATAATAGAATATTTACCTTGCGTGCACAGTGATTGATGATCCAAATGATTAAACATTTACCTTGAATGAGACACAAATGAGAATTTACATTGGCTATTGATATTTGTTTATTCTATTGTTGACATATGTCACGCAGAGTGAATCACAGATTTTTGTCATACAGAGGCGAGAAAAGGACATTTTTCGTTGAGAAAATTTTTCATTCAGTACAAAGAAAAGGAAACTATATGACACTTGTGAGAAATATTAAAAAAACTGCACGACTTGTATCCCAGTACGATTCATCTCACTGAAAGGCTCAGAAGTAACTGTTCTGACTAGGAAATGAAGGCTTTTTTGCCATAAAATTTTATTGATATGCAAACATTTGAATCGATAGAAAACGAATTACAGGCGCGATCGCTCAGTACCAGACAACGCTACTCCTACACGAGGTCTACTCCACGCCCCCTCGCGAATCACGTGACTCAAATCAACCAATCGCTAATTTTCGTTGCATTAGCGTTGCACCTGAAGAGGCTGGATCTTCTGGGTTATCCCCGCTAAAGTCACTTTCGGTGATAATAAAAATTTCTCCGTCGGAGGAACAGATAATCTGATTTCAATCAAAAGTTCGTTTTCAATATTTACAGCAAATACCGACACTCAATTCTATTGTTCAATGAACCTTACAATGAATAAAAATGGATTTTTAATTAAACATTCTAAAATAACTTGTTCTCTTGTGGAATTTTTATCATACAGATTCTAAAGTATCTGTTTCGCGAGAACAAATCGTTCAAAAAGCGTAACACTTCTTTCTATAAAAATTTCGCAAGAAGGGGTGAACAGAATACGCAAGTTCAGACAGAATTTTTTTGAAAAACGAAAAGAACCTGTTAATTTCGATTCCTTGTCACAACTATTGTGATATTTGTCAAAGAGGAAAATCGTGGGTCATCGGGTTAATGAACAGCCCTGCGCCAAGTTGCGATGTACAGACAACGAACGAGCCACGAGGCAGAACTGTCGAAACCAATCCGGATTATTTGTCGAGTTCTTTTTTTCTCCCCTCTCCACTCCACCCCCCCGGGTGGCAGTCACTATGCCGAGTTTCGCCACTATTCCAGGCGTTTTAAAGCGACGAGGAATCGCGTGTCTCGCGCCGGGAAAGGGAAATATTTCTCCGAGACTTTTCCTCGACACTTGCCAGCTTTCCACGTTCCCGCGGGAAGCTCTCAATTACGCCTGGGATTTCCAGTCAATACTCCTGATGACTCGCGTCACACTCGTCGTCGAGTTCCGCGAGATCCACTTGACGGCGCGTCAAATTTTCCGAGTTCCCTCGGAACGATTCTTCCCGCCCTTCGAACGTCGATATTCGTGCTTTTCCACTCGGCAAAGTGATACTTACCTCTCAGAGACCAAGCTACAGGTTAAAGTTTTGGTTGTTTAAATAGCAGCTTTCAATTTGGTTGTCTGGTATCTTGAAAAACAAAAGAGAGTAGCAAGAGGCTGTGACAAGTTAGGAATAAGTTACGATCGGGGTGAAGATTTCTGCGAATCTTGTACGCAAATAAAATTTAACAGAAATTCAGTCGATTCGTTGTTAATCAAAGAATTTATTTTCTCATTGAATCAAATGTTTTATTATTCTGACAATTTGACACCAAGGAACGAAAGTTAGGTTGGGAAAATGAGGGATGCACAAGGGTTAATACCTTGAAACGGAACGTTTAATATTGGAACCACCAAAGTGACCAATTTATAATTTTCAATTAATTTTAGAAATTTCAATGTATTTTAAAAAATTTAAGTGATTTATCATGAAATATATAAGTAAATTTGTATTTGTATTTTAAAGTCCCGCTGTTTTGCCGCTTTGACGTCTTTGGCGGAAATTCTAATTGCAGGTATTAGTTGTTGAAGGTTACAAGTTACCGTCATAAATTCCATAAACGTGCCTTCAGCGAGAACAGTTACGTTTATTCGCAGGCGCGATCGAGAAATCCATCGCGCGAAATAAAATGAAGCGGGCGGGAAAAAGGAGGAAGACGAGGAAGAAAATACGAGCAGGCTAATTATCGAAATTCCTCGTCGATTGAATTTCGTTTTTCATCGCTTCTCCCCTTTTCGGCGGGATTCCAATTAATCTAACCACGCGGACGATAAAAAACCGAGCGTCACGGCGAGGGCAATTATGTTCCCGCGCGTTATAATTAACGACCTACGGCTCGGCTAGACGATGAAACACTAGTTCCGCGAGCGAGCACGCCGCGATGAAACTCGCTCGCGGAGAAGAACGCCGATGAATCGCATAAATTAAAATAGACCGGCGTTCAGTTCACCGCGGACCCCGTCCGCCATTTCGCGTAATCTAAATTGTCTAATTAATCACCAACTGTTAGGTAGAGAACGTTAGAGTGAGAGTGAGAGAGAGAGAGAGAGAGAGAGAGAGAGAGCTGATCGATCGGCAGAGCGTTCGATGCTAATGAAATTTTTGAAGCGAGCATCATGCTCGTCTTGTGACGTCGAGAAACACGATCTAATTAAAACGATCGACGTAGGAAAAGCTCGTAACTGGTTGCATCGGAGCAATCTTCACGTGTTTTATGTTGTTGAGTATAAAACTGAACTGTATTGATTAATATGTGCGGTATTCGTAATATATATAATATTTAATACTAATTTTACGTACACTGTATTATACATAATATTAAATTGTGAAAGGAAATGAAACGACAAACGTTGGTCCTCAGAAAATCCAAATCCAACGCATCATCGAATCTATTGGGAGAAGCAACGAAATTGATTTTAATTGTTGGATTGTTAGAAGATAACTTAAATGAAACGCAACGTTAATTGTTAATCCAAATTTTCGTCCATCATCGAATCTTTTATCTTCGAAATTCACCAAAGAAGATTAATATTAACCGACGGAAAAAACGGCGTCAGTCGTTGCCCGCGACAACGTTCGTGTATTGAAATTCGCGATAACCCAAATACGAAGCGGCGAACATCGAATACGATAAGCGACAAACGGGATGGTTGTAAACGGAACGAATCATAAATAATCGCGGTTTAAATCGTCGTTGCCATCGTAACGCGATGATCGTCGTCATCGCGCGGATTATCGAAAATTCGCGCGCGCGGTGCTGTATTAACGGTGATATAATAGCTGATATGATCGCGATAAGTGACTGCCTAAATCCAATGATACACTACAATAACGTTAATGAATTCGTTAAATATTCCTCGACATCGAAGCTGTATCGATTGCGATCGACGTAATCGAACGTCGCGTCGAATGGTCCACGCCGTCTCTCGCGAGACGCTCGTTCTCCGCTTTAATTACTTGTCGCGAAAGTGTCGCGAACAGATCGCGCTTTAATCCGGACGAGTCGGTTGAACGCGGTGTCCGGTGTCCGGTCCTAATCGAATTCTGCAATTATTTGACTTGAAAGTTTGTCGCTCGAATCTCGAGGAGGATTTGGAAATGTTCTGGATTCTGAGATTCTTTTTTTTTTTCTTTTTATCACCGAAAGTGACTTTAGCGGGGGTAAGCCAGGAAATCGGACCTCTTCAGGTGCAACGCTGATGCAACGAAAATTAGCGATTGGTTGATTTGGGTCACGTGACTCGCGAGGAGGCATGGCGTAGACCTCGAGTAGGAGTGGCGTTGTCTGCTACTGAGCGATCGCGCCTGTAATTCGTTTTCTATCGATTCAAATGTTTGCGTATCGATACAATAGACACATTTCTTATTTAAATATCGGAGGATTAGGAACATTCTCCGTACAAGATCTTTCACAGCCATTTCTAATTCTTCTAATATTTGATTTCTTTTCTCTCGTAGAAAAATAAGGAGAAACAAATATCTTCTTTTGTATCAAATAGGAATATCAAATAGTACTTTGCGATGTTACAGCAGGTAAGATACTTGAATGATTCTTAACAGATATATTTAATATTTAATATTACAAATAATACTTTCTTTTGTTTCTTCTTCTCAAACTAACGAGTAAGAAATACTTTTCCTTGCGTTAAGCAGAGAGTAAAAAATTCTTCGTTACACCCACATGAGCATCTCTGTTATGATGTTGTAGTTAAAAATTATTCTTAATGAAACGTTTGATATTTTTATTAATCGCAAAGCATAATCAACTCTCTCATTTTTGCAACAATATCGACTAAAACTACCCCCTTCTAGAATCCTCCTACCTTTCGTTTTACCTTCGGTCTCTTTGCTCTCGACATTCATAAATTTTTCACGGCGAAACAGCCACGGTAAACCAGCCAAACAAGCCATAACCCTCGAACATCCCTTGGAATCGCCCCAACCCCGCGCTGAATATAATTTCAAATTCCTCGCCCGTCTGTTTCTCGCCGCTTTATTATTAGCCGGCCGTGGGTATCTTTATCGGGAAACTATTCGCAGTTACGTCCGTTGTGTTAACGAGGCTTATCGCCGGCGCCTCCATTCAAGGAGAATACGTAATTTGGCTGTTAATGGATTCGACGGCCGACGCCGCAGCGTTCGCGTCTCGTCGTTTTCTCCGTGGCAACGTACACACGCCCGTTTTAAGGCCCATTTCTGTCACGAGCCGTGCACGAGCCGAGTGGGCGACAGAAATAAGTATCGACGGTGTTTTATCGTTAGTGCGCCAACAAACTGTGCGGGGGTGGCCCTCAATTTTCTTCCTTTCTTAGAAAAATAACGAGAAACAAATATGTTTTCTTTTATATGGAATGAGAAATGAAAGAATGTCCTCTGATATTAGAGCATTCTTTCTACGAGTGTCGCCGTTTATGGGGACCCGAGAGACCAACAAAAAAGTTGACTTTCGGCCACTTAGTTTTCTCCTTTCCTTGAAAAAATAACAAGAAACAAATATTTTCTTTTATATCGAGCAAGAAATGGAGAATATCCCCTGATATCAGAGCATTCTTTCTATGAATATCGCAGTTTATGGAAACTCGGGAGACCACGCAAGCTGGGCGATCAGAGAAAGTAACAACTACGTTGACCTATAGAGGGTGCATGTCACGATTTTTCTTCCAATGCCGCGTCCGCTCTTTGCTCTGATTTTTCTTCCAAGACTTCTACTTCTAACGCTCTGACGAAAAAAAGAAAACGAAAAATGTTTCGAGCCAAACGTTGGTCTACAAAGTGCATTATAAAAAGTTCCGCAAAAATCCTTTTTCTCTAACGGAAAGTCAGGGTCACCCAGACTTCCTTAAGCTTTTTCGAATTGTCACAGGCTGGAAGGAAGGAAACCTCGATATTCCAAGGCGGCGAGAGTGTCGACGAATAATCGGAAATAGCGATTAAAGATTATTAATATCGACGCGTTTTTAGTTTGCCGCGCGCGGCAACGGGGAGGCCGCGTTAATTCGTCGAACAATACGGCGTTCGAGGTTCGAGAGATCGTCGGGGCTCGACGAGAGTCGCGCATTGTACCAGCGGCGCGCGTATTTTCAAGAGACGCTGCACGTTGGTCGAGTGGCCCGAATTCTCGACGAGGGTGCGGTTCATAACGAGTTCAAACGAAATGTTTTACCACTCGCGGGTGTTCTTTCTTTCTTCCTTTCTTTCTTTCTTTCTTTCTTTTTTTTTTCTCGAATGGGACGGCGATGCTTACGGAGGACAATGGAGGACACGCTTGAAATTTCCTGCGTGAAAATTGCTTTGGAGAACTTTTTTTCTTCGACCTTTGGCGGACGGGTGATGGATTTTTGTTTCGGGGGAATGTTTATTGTAGGTGTCGCGGAACAATTTGCGGGTTGTTTGATATTCGGTGTTTTTTTGATGTGGAGATCATCCGTACACTCGACGGGAAAATTGTGTGACATTTTAAACTGGCGCAACTTCGTGAAAAACAATGCACGTCAATCGAAACGTCGGTCACTCTGAAAGCGCGAGGCTTCTGCTTTTACGGTACTCGGTTCGCTTCTTTCGAGAGTCGTGTTTTCACGTCATTTTGAAGTGATAAAGATAAACTTCCCGTGTCAAAGTCCTTGTGGACTCTGGGAGATTTTCTTCTTGCGATCTTGAACATTGAAGATCGATCCCTCAAAATTTGTTGCCCAGTCCCTTTTCACGAAGTTACGAATTTGACAATTTCTCGTCGAGTGTCGCAGGCGAACATTTTACACGCACAATCGGAAAAATTATTTATGCCGTTATAATTGTTGCTTTTGCTCGACTTTGATACTTTTTTTTCGCGGTAGAATAATTCGCATTGGAATTAACTGGATTCTGCTTAAGAATTGAAGGACTTATTTCTTCAAAGTACGAATTTTGGAACGTCCATAACGTTTTCATAAAATTTGAGGAATTTGTGACGCCGTAACACGCTAGTTAAATCGTGGAAATTTATTCGTTTCCAGTAAGTTGTAATACGACACATAAATTTAATAAATTATTAACGTTTAACGGGTCTAACGAATACATAAATTTGTTACATTGTTACATTCAACTTCTAATAAGCTATTTATTCGAGTACGTGAAATAGCGTAATTCGTGATAAAACATCGAGCCAGGTTAGTTTATTTGCATGGATTTCATGGCGACGGCGCTCTGTTTATGTTAGTTTTACGCGTTATTTCACAGCTTGACCCTTAATGGGTTAAATGCAGGGCGCTACATTGTTCGCATTACGCAGAGTGGAGGCTGTTGTTAGAAGCTCTGCTCGATGAACTTTGCTTAATTGGCTGCATTCTCCCGTGGAAATTTGTTTTTCGAGGTGTACTTTATGTTTTTGCGTATCGCCGGATTTCGGTGTCAACGTTTAATTATCCGCTTGTGCCGCGACGAACGTACCAAAGTAATTTCCACACGCTTTACATCCCGGGACATTCTCGACGAGAAATTTTAATTTCGAAACGCGGCAATTAATTATTTGGTGTTTCGCGAAAAGCAGGAAATTTGAGATTTTAATCGTGTGTGCAATTTCGATTGATTCAGGAACTTTTGGCAATAACTTAAATGCGCAATAATAATATAAAATGAGATATTGTACTGTTGTTATTATATGTAATATAAAATAATGTAATTATATTGTACTTGTGCATTTGCAGAAAATTTAAAGATACAAAATCGCACACAGTACACGAAAGTGTATAAAACGACGAGGATATAACACCTGTTAAAATATTCAATTGATAAAACATACCTTTGTCTGGATTCTTCTTTCTTTTCTGTATAAAAATCCGCAGTTTATTAATAATTATATACACAACGCGAAATACAATAACAACATGTAAAGTATACGGTGACAAACGTAAACAATTTAGAATCCAAATTTTAATAATCTAATATGTGGATTACAATATTACTAGTTTCGACTCAAGCTCTGGTTGCAGTAATATAATTATACTGTATAAAATGTAGTAAATGTTATATATAACTACAATGTATGAAGTATGTATTATATTTTATACGTTATAACAATGTATCACATTTACACATGTTAAAATTTAATGTATTACATTTTATACATATTAAACATTATAATATGTACATACTGTTTTAAATATTATATTATAATATAATATATTAATATATGTATAACATGTAATACAAATATTTTAAATCCACATAGAACATATATAGCTCATTCTATATATTATAAAATACATAGATTACAAACATATTAAAAGATGAGCTTGGGCTCTTTTTAAATTCTTATCGCAAACCTCCCAATTAAGTATTTCACCGCAATTACGCAGAAGTTTCGCAACAGCGCCGAACTCGCCGTTGAAACGATCATCGATCTATCGATACTTGGTGCTATCGTACAGACACAGTTACACCGTCTACCCGAAACCTCTTTATTCCGTTATATTAACTCGAACAACGTTTCCCCAATTGTCTCCGGCCGCTATCTCTCGCGGAAATCCGATTTGCCGGTTGCGCCTTCCACCACTTCGTTCGTTATTAGGGCTCCCGAGGTTATCTTCCGGCTCGCGCGAAATTCACACAGTTATTAATCCCACGCGAACGATCAAGCGTCATCGTGACGCACGACAACATTCATTTATCGAACATTCAACTCGTCTCCAGACGAGAACCGTCTCCGTCCTTTAAATAATCGAGCGCCGAAGGCCGACGTCCGCCCCGTTCACCGGCGACGCACGTAGGAAATTCAGTCTCAACTTGTCATTTCCGGTAACGTTTAGGGACAGATTCCCGATCGACGACGCTCGGTTTCATTTCAATTTGCAATTTCGGGGTTGCTCCTCGACGATGACGGATCCGCAGTCCTCCCGAGGCTATTGGATCTCCAGCGAATTGTCTTAACACGATACACCGTGCCGATTTTGAATTATTAGGCAAGGAGACGAGATGAATTGTTGTTGGGTGAGATAACTGAAAGATCGTTTGGCGATGATAACTGATAGCCAATAACGATGAACAATTGTCGACGATTCAACCCTGTTGACGCGAATTTTTCTTTGACAATTAACGCAATTCTTTAGATAATTCTTGCTGCGCAACATATTCACCTGTAAGAAAAGAATGGAGCTTAATGTTTGAAAGAGTGATTGTCTCATCATACAGTTAAAGCGTAAGCTTCTTTTTCTACAGAGTTACATCAGTTTAAATTGAACTATAAAATTATATCCCCAACAATTAATTAGGAAACATCAATTACACCCATGAATCTCTCTTCTTTGTCAGACACAACCATTCCTTGTAATTACGTTTAAACTTCTCTATCAAAAAAGAGAACTTAATCTATGAAATTAAATCCCCAACAGTAACTAAAAAATACCAATCCACCCCTAATGAAAATAAACTTGAGCATCCTTTCTTCTTTGCCAGATATAACCATTCCTTAACCATTATCATAACCACCTACAAGCATGTACAATATTCAAATTTCTCTCTTTTTACTGTGATCAAGAAAGAAAATCTTCGCCCTCAAATCTCTAAAATTAAATCCCCAACAACCAACTAGGAAACGCCAGTTCATCCCTAATCAAAATAAACCCAAGAATCTTTTTTCTTTACCAGACATAACTATCCAACCACATTTACTATAATCTTGTACAACATTCAAAGCTCCCTCTTCCTATTGTCCTTTATCCTTGACTCTATAAAATTAAATTCCTAACAATTAATTAGAAAACATTAGTTACACCCAAGAATCTTCCTTCTTTGCCAGACACAACCATCTCTTAATCATATAATCATGTATAATATTTAAATTTTTCCCTTCATCCCCAAATCTACCAAGTTAAACCTCCAAAAATTAATTAGAGAACAGTTATAATCTAAGAATCTCTCTTTCTTGCCAGACATAGCCATCCCTTAACCATCGAGCAAACTTGCACAATATTCAAATTTCTCTCCCTCTACAAACACCAAGGAAAGAAATCCTCAACTCTATAAAGTTAAATAGATTCCCAGCAACACTAGTTACATCCAAGAATCTGTCAGACCTAACCATCGCGTACCCCCTGTAGCAAGACGTCAACTACCTCCCTTCGCTCTCGAACAAATAATAAACATGACTCTCGTTATTGTACTGAGAGAATCGATCGGTCGAATTGTCGAGTCGCGCAACATCGTGTCGGCTTAATCGTGTCAGCAGGATATATAACTTTATCCCGTTTAGAGGCGTCACGCCTCTAACGAGACGGGTTAAGAAGGATGGCCGTGTGTACGCGGCTGGAGGACGGGCCAAACGAAAGAAGAAGAAGAAGAAGAAGAAGAAGAGGGAGAGGAACGAACGTTCTCGAGGGTTTTCGGGAGCAAGCGTGAACGAGCGTTTACGAGGATGGTCCATTATCAGGGCCGATATCCACGATGCTCGACAATCCCCTAACGACCCCGAGGCAACCCCTAACAGATCTCTTCGTCCGGTATATATCTCTATTCCTCTGCCGGCCCTTACCCTCATACGGGTTCTGCCTTCGCCCTCGTTTCGTCTTCACGATCTACTCGCGATGCTGGTTAACATGGAAGACCGGCATCGAATCCGTTTTCATGGATGTCTTTCCTGTGGGCTTTGTTGGACGTGTTTGGTTAGTTTGGGGGGTCAGAGGAATCGATTTAACAGCTGATTCATGATAGCGGAAAGGAATTAATTATTTAATTGTTGAAATTCTCACGTGTCTAATTGGTGACTTGAATTGGTTGGGAGAAGGGAATTGAAATATTAAATATTTTGCAAGTTTGAATCTTGGAGCAAAAATGTTTTTTTAATTCTCGTTGTAAAAATCGTCGCATCGAGCGTGTTAAGTTTTCTCCCATCAACGATAAAAGAAATAGAAATTACTTTTTTTTTTTTTCATGATGAAAATATGAAACTTCTGTGACGTTAATATATGTAATTAAAATATAATTTGTGCACTTTCTCGACATGAACTTAAATTTGAGAAGAAGTTCTGCAAATGTAAATTTATCATAGAAGATAAAAATTGAAGCAATTTTTCCATTTGAATTCTGAATGGAAATTTAGAAATTTTGAAGGAATTTATAGATTAAATTGCATTTATAGACTTTCTGAAAGTGATGATTCTTACAAATCTGGAATTGCAACATGACAGTCGTTAATAAATATATATGGAGAGACAATGAGGGTTAATTTGATATTTTGAAGAAATTACGAAGAATTAAATAACAATTTAATTGTAAAATGATAGTTTTAAATTTCAATTTCGTGCTTTCAGTGTATAATTAGTAAAATATTATTTATTTAGGATAGTAGAAATTTAAATTGAATGTATGTTTAGTCGTCGATTGAACGAAAGTTACTTGGATTTCAATTTTTAATTTACAAATGGATTTATAATTAATCTGTAATTTCCTATGAAGAATGTGAATCATTTAGAGAAAAAGGAAATTTAATCGAATAAACATTCAGCTTTCTGATTAAACAGAAATTTAGTTATCTTGAATTTCAACCTCACATTTTCAATTTACAATTAATTGGTAATTTTTCGTGAGATGATATCTACTACTTATAAATTGACTAAATGAATATTCGATCATTCAAGCGGAATTGAAATTCACATTATTGTTGTTTAAATTTCAACCTCACAATGAGAATTTCATACATCGACATAAGCGACACTCTTGCGAAAACTCGATAGTAAAAATTTGCTATCCTCCCTACAAAATTGTTCAATGTTGAAAGATAAACTTGTGCGCAAACAGTATAATGACAAAGAGAAAACAGAAAATTTCCGCGATGTGAAATTCAATGATGAAAAACGCGTTTCGATATCGGTCGAAATTTTCGCAAGTTTCCTTTCGAGTACAAAAGCGGGGATTTTCCGCGGCGGGTACTAGTTCTGTAAAAGGATACAGTGTTGTTATTCGTACGTTTGTAAACAAGTCCCTCGTAACAGATAGGACATGTAACGAGATACGATTGAGCGTGCGAATGGGAAACGTGGGATAGACGCGGCAAGTGATAACGTTTCGTCTATAGTCAGACACGGTTTGTGCTTCGAAACGTCGAACGTCGCTCCAAAACAAATATAATCCAAAGTTTTGACAATTTGCGTTAACAATGCTTTGAAACTTTTTACAAACTTTCGATATTTCTGTCGTATTATTCCTTTTTTTTTTTTTTTTGTTACGCATTAATAGACGCACGTCAGCAAATTGTAAAGTGTCTCTAATAATTTTAATTTCTGCCGAAATATTTCTTTATGCATTAATAAATATATGTGTGTAGGATATTGATGAATTACAAAGTATCATTTCATAATTTGAGTGTGTAGTTTTTACACGTCAATAAATATATTGATAATATCGATGAATGCAGAAAATCATTTTGACACAATACGCAAATAATATTGATAACAAATGTATATTAAATACAACATGAACGCATATTGATTTTCGATAATAATAATGACTACAGAAATTTATCTTATAACATTTTTATTTCATGTTTTACTAATATTTTAAACGTTTGAACGTTTGAAGAAACGTTTTATATTTATTATAATGACATATATTAATCCTGCACTGTACGAACGAAAATTGAACTACTAAAAACACAGCACAAAATACCAATTGTCAAACTTCCAGAAATTTCGCCGTATAACGGAAATTGAATAGATTTCCCCAAGCGTTCTTGTGTGTTTAACGATTCAACTCGACAATGTACACGGTGTTTCATTTTTACCCCACCAAATTGTTCTCCAGCCATAATATCTTAGTAAATTTTGTAATTAAAGGAAAGGAGAAAATGTTGTGTAAATGTAGGATCATACATACTTTATTAAAGAATAAAAACAATGCTTCATTTATATTTTAGACAAATTAATATATTTGTTTAAACATCCTGTACCACGTTCGACGATTTCCTCCCGAACTGACGAGAACCTCCCCCCCCCTCCTTCCGGTGCTTCGTCGAAATTTCTCGTCGAACAATTCGGTAGTCCGGAGTTTATCGAGTGGCGAGGTCCTCGCGCTGTAACGGCACGGCGCCCGAATAAACTAACGTTAATTATAAGCGGTCCGACCTAGCTTGCTCCCTTACCCCTTTCTCTCTCTCTTATCAGAGTGCCGCCGACCAAGCCATCCATTGTCTTTTCATCCCCGGCTCTATTTTCCCGTCCCGGATGATCCTAGTTTCCTCCTTTCTTCGTTATATCCTCCTTTTATTTTCCTCTCTTTCTCTCTTCAACCCTTTCCCTTCTCGCCAAGTGCTTTTTTCTTCCCTCCCACTCCCAACGACCGCTTCTGTCAGACTCACCGGCGTTCTTGTGTATCTCATTGTTTAATTTTTCTTTTTCGTTATATCCGCGCCCGCTCGTCGTTCGTCGTTCGTCCTCCTCGTCTCCGTCGTTCCTCGGATTTGCACTTGGAAAATAGCGGAAGTCGCGAGGCGGGTAGACCGTCCTCCTTTGTCGCTGGCTTTTGTCTCGCGCGGCCCCCGCGGGTTTATCCGCTGCCTTATTGTCCGCCGACGAGAAGTCCACGCTGCTTGCCCCTGAATCGGCAGTTATATAATTGATCGTTACGCCGAGCCGCCACGTTAATTAATTAGTTACGTTTTGTCCAACGCGACGCTGTTCCCCCTAACTCGTCGCTCTGGTATTTCCGCTGCGATGCCCGCGTCTCTATTCGATTATACTGTTTTTCTCCACACGCTCAGTTTCTCACTTTCTGTATTTATTCTATTTTTTTTTTTATCACTGAAAGTGATAACGCTGATGCAACGAAAATTAGCCATTGGTTGATTCGGGTCACGTGATTCGCGAGGGGGCGTGGAGTAGACCTCGAGTAGGAGTGGCGTTGTCTGGTACTGAGCGATCGCGTCTGTAATTTGTTTTCTATCGATTCGAATGTTTGCATTTCAATAAAATATCATGGTAAAAAAGTCGTCTTCGTTTCATAGTCAGAACTTGTACCGGGGTACAAGTCGTGCAGTTTTTTTATTTCGTGCACGAGAGATCTAGTTTTCGTGTATTAGCGCTAGTGACATTGGAGCAAGTTGTTTGGTGGGAAATTTAAATTTTACACCGCGCACGAAGAGTTATTTGCTGGTGAACGTATCTACAGAGTTTACTCGTTTAACTGTCTGTTATTTATTTCGTTTCGTTGTTTGCGTATTTAGCGCAGCGATTTTTTGTTTCGTACAGCGACTTTTTTGCGCAATTTTCTGGAAAATATGGTACACGTGAAATTTCTGTCGAGCTGGAAGAAGAATGTTTCAAACGTTTTTGTATTACGTTCACTAAATGTCTTTCGATCGATCACGACTTTGTTTTTAATCATTTGGTTAATTTTTTACATTATTGAACTTGATTTTCAAATTAAAAATCTAAAAATTCAAATATCCAATAATTCAAAGATCTAAAGACCTGAAGATTCAAACTTCCAAAAATTTAGATTTAAAGATGGTTGAGTATCCGATACAACGCCATATACGAAAATCCATAACATGATCGATTCAGTAAAATAATGTCTTTTTGTCAAGCATTACGTTTTGTCACGTATTGAACCGATACTCATATACATATATTTATATCTTGTACCGATGTAACGAAGAAGTATGTTCTTTTTTTTTTTGTAGAAAATAAGAATATGCTTTGTTAAATCACGAACTTTTGACGTACACGTTGAAACGTTAACAATAGGTTGCCCATACACCAAATATACTAGCATGATTCTCAATTTCGCAAGTGTTCGTGATAACGTGAGAAATCAAAATCTCTTAATCAGCGCGATATCACGAAAGTGAACCTTGACGAAAGTTAAACAATTCAATTATTCCAGTAAGTTACCAACGATTAATGAATATTCACCCTCTTCTGGTGCTGGTAAATGGAGACGTTTCACGTTAAACAACCCGTGAAGAATATCAGCCGCTCGAAGAGAAAACACTAGGATATCTCAGACAAATATCTCAGACAAACAAATCTGTCTGGCTGTTGTTTGAGAAATACTCGCTCGCTGACTAGAATAAACACGTATGCACGCGCGCCCAATGAATTTGTCAGTGTCAACTGGAACCATCCACCGTTTCCTCTCCTATCCTCTGTCACTGACTCGAACGAAGTGCAGCGAGGTGTTGATAATTGTGTCAATGACGATGAAAAATCGTCGATAATTTGGAACTGATATAACCTTATAGAAACAAAAAAAAGAAAAACATCATATAATAAAATATCTGTTTAATTTCAAGCTAAAGTACGAAACTTCTACTCTCTGTACAATGCATATTTTTCGAACGATGATTTTACAATATCCAACAGTGGGAAAATAAAAATACGCTTTTTCTCGAAAACTGTAAAAATTCAAACGTGTTTACGAATAATAAAAGATTTTATTCGGTGAAATCCACCATTACCTTGGAAACCTTTTGAAATCTGCTGTATGAGTTTTTCTTTTTCACCGTTTTATTAAACTTTGAACAGTACGATTCAATGACGAAGTGTTGGGATTTTTCTACTTTGACCGGTCGTGATTTCGTTCTTTTTTTTTTTTTTTAAGATGCAAAATGAAGATATTTTTGATAAATGTGCGAAAGTTGCATAGGAACGTGTACAGAAGCGTTGAAAAATTTTCTTCGCGGCTGAGTCTGCCATGGTTTTGAAAATTGAAACACTCTCGACGACGATTTTCAAAACTCGCTGCACTCGGTTTTCCATTATTTTTCATCATTTCATCGAATTTCATTAACATCAGAGTTGGACGGCGAGAATGTCACATTTTGAACCTTTGTCGTTTAATCCCAACATTCAAATTCACGCTTCTGATAAAACGATGAAAAGAAGAATCTCGCGGCAAGTTCGACAGAAAAGTTTCGGTCCTCGAAGCGGACAAAAAATCTTTTCAATATTTCTGAACACGTTCGAATCTTGAACTTTGCGTTTTTAAATTTTCGAACGAAAGCCTCCCATCAGCTGTGGAAGCATCTTTGAAAAAACAAACGAACTTTGTGACAACGCAGGATCTTCACGCGTTGAAACGAGATCGGGCCGATCGTTATAACAATCGCAATGACTATTACAACGTAATCTCTCTTTACGAACGTGTATCACTTTAAATTATCGACGATTCTTCATTGTCGTTGGTACGATTATGCTTTTCACGGTGCGCGCGAATTACGATTTTCGCTCGTTCGACGCGTCAGATTTCAACTGGCGGAGGGAAACGTCGACGCAGACTTTTGGCAGTTAATTCAATTTGCCGGGAGGACACGATACATTTCTCTTCATAACCGATTCGTTTGTCGATCGTCGAATTGAATTACGCCTTCGGGCTCCCTTGCCCCGCGACGCTGGCAGTATTGCGCGATAACAGTTTCCCTTTTCTGCACCGGCTCGTAATATCGAGCTCCCGTCGATTCGATTTAATCTTCCGCTTTATGCATATGTCGTAATTCCTCGTTTCATGCCTCGAGAACGAGAACGAGGTTCGACACGGTGCCAACGGTGTTCGCTCTCTGCTTGCTTTTTTTATTAACTGGGCCGCGGAACTCGCGCGGATCCCCGAGCTTAATAAACGTTTACGCTCGGTTAAATCTGACGGATTTTGAAACAACAGATTTGGAATATCGCGTGACGCTTCATTTTCTATTTTTTTTTTTTTTTTTTTTTTTTTTTTTTTTTTTTTTTTTTTCATTTCACATTCTGTTGCACGCGTTCAAATTTATTTCATTTTTATCCCATTCAAATTTATGTTCAACTATATTTTAATATCGGTTGTTCTACATTTTAGAGTCGTGAAATGTACAGCCAGTGAAAATCTCTTCTACTTTCATGGTGAAACTCTGTTTATTGTGACTGTATTTAATCAATAAACCTGACGTAATTAGGTTATCGCAGATGAAATAGCAATCCGATGCAAGTGTCGACGTTTATTTCAAAGTTGATTTTTAATCATTATTGACACTATCGCTATTTTTAATATTTAGCGATTGTTCTTCCACTAAAGTTACCAAATCCTCAATGATGTTGCGCGCTATGAAATTTCATGCTGTAATCTGATAGTATCCGCAAGTGTATCGAATATCATGAAATCAGTGAAACGTTAAATGAAATGTCGCGACAGTTAAAACAAAATTAATCAAAATTTACATTCGCCGTTGAGAAATTTGTGTAGTCAAGCGCTCGCGAAATTCGTGTTTTGAGAAAGTAGACGTAACGTCGCAATGATATTAATTCGATTAAACGAATAAAATAAAATTAGGAAAAGAACAGATTCGGTTCAATTAGACCCGATAAGTAAATATAATATCGACACTGTAGTGACACGTTAATGAAATGTTTACGACACAAAATTATTAACAATATACATGCGATACAACGCAATAAAATTGACATAAGATATATCGCACGACAAAGAAATAAAATTTAAAAAATTGATATAATCGCAGCAGAGCAATGCACGATACGTTAATAAAACATTGCAGTATGTACTGACAAAACGCCGCGATATATATAGACACACACACATATATATATATAGATAGATAGATAGATAGATAGATACATATAGATATATAAATATATATATGTAGGAATGTTTAGTAGGAAACAGAAAGGATGTTATTTAATTACAAAGAATTATTTAGTTTTCACGACTACGCCATGACACCACGCTCTTTACTCGACGCTATCCTCTTTTTCTCTGAACGACGCTCCTCGCTCGACGCTTACGCTCTTTTATTTTTTCCGACGCTACACTGTTCTGTTCTCCACTCGCACGTACTCCTCACACGACAGTCTTCAAGACACACGCACACTACAACATCAGTTGCATTCTACATCCGTATCCGCCTTCCTACATATATATATATATATACATGTAGATACGTATAGATACATATATACAGTACATTATTGACAACGTACAGCAATATGTACACTAATAAAACGACGTCACAGTGTACAAATGAAACAACGTAACGTCACACGAACAGGAATAAAACGAAATGAAATTTAAAGCTTGCCAGTAGCTTTCCGTAACGTGGCGTTATAAAGTGTCAGCTCTCATAAAGAAACACTTGTCCCACGTAGAAGTCTTCGCACGGAGAGGTGTACAAGCTCGAAATTTCCCCGTTAATTACTTGACTTCTTCTAGAGTCGTTTCACCGTGTCAACATTCACCGAACAGCACCGAGAGAAGGTGAACGTTTACCGGCATGGAACGTTATATTCAGCGTCGTAGCAAACGAAAGGGAGAAAGAGAGACAGAAAAAAGAAAAAGAGAGAGAGAGAGAGAGAGAGAGAGAGAAAAGGAAAAAGAAAAAGAAAGAAACGGACGAAGGAACCCGGGACCCCACCCCGACGAGTAAAACATCGTTCGCCGTAATTCAGACAGCGAGTCCAAAACAGATTTCAACCACGTTCCGCTCCCTTAATAATTATTTTTCACGTCGGGGATTCTTGAACACGCGGCAGGCCCCGCTGGAATTAAATCCGCTCCTCTCTGGTGAAACGTAGCACGCATAAATATGCGATTAAACGTAACGCGCCATCGATGCTCTGTTCCCGACAGTTTTATGCCGCGCCGAGAGGCGGGGGAGAAAAAGGAAGAAACAGAGGGAGGAGATGGGCAAATTTCGCGATTATCTGCAAAACGATTCACCTCGCGGTGATTGTGGAACCATGGGGTTTGTCGTGTCGGCACAGATTTGTCGCGAGACAATTTTTACAACCGGGTGAATTAAATTTTCTTTGCCAAATATTATTTAATCGTTCGTTATAAATAATGTAGAACTTAAATTTAACTAAATCTAATTGTTTCTAGTAATGTGTCAAAACATTTTTGCGCAATTTGACACGGAGCGACGAAAGAAAGTTTGAGAGGTGAGGACAGTGTAAAATATATTTAAGAGCAAATTACTGTAGCTAATGTGACAAAGGATACAGTACTCAATGAGTTTTTAATACTTGCAGCGTCCCTGTTGTAAACTCTCCTCTGGCGCGGGTCCAAACTTGAGCTTTATAATGGATTTGGATCGGATTCAAAATAAAATTGAATTTACTATACAATTATATACTATGTAATTGAATCTCATTTCGTGAAAGATAATTATGTAAATTTGTCATATTTCGAAGGATATTCTACTATTTTTTTTTTTCACTCTCGTGAACGAATAGAATTCTAATCGCGAAGTGTTGCAACGCCCCATTAAAACGAAGGATTCGCTCGTTCAAATTCCCGTACATTTTCCGAATATCAAGCAGCAAAAACAAACCGTCGAACTTGATAAAAAAACCAGGAAATATTTCAGGTCGAAACATTCCGGTTAAATTCAATTGATACAGTTTCACTTCGTGAAAACCTCTTTCGACCTCCACTCGCAACAGCGAAAAAGGAAAAAAACAGAAGAGAAAAGGAAAAAGGAAGCTCAATCGATACGAGGAAGGTTCGTTTTCACCAAGGAGGAACAGGCTAATTAACAGCCTGATCGCGGATTCCTAATGGACCTAATGGAAAGTTATCAGCAGTTTCAATATTGCTTTTCACAACACGGATCATCTTACCCGGGCGTTCGCCGGGTCGGTCCATGTTCCCGGGGCTCCGATCCCATTGTACACCTCGAGGATATCCAAGCAGATATCCTCCAACCGTCTTGTATCCATTTCCATTACGACCCCCGCGATAATCCTAATTCATTGTCGTGGAAAATCTTGGCGCATTCGACACGGAGTTCTCGGGATATAGGTTCGACGTCGGATATAGAAGCGGTGAAAAGGTAACAACGCCGCGAGCATCTATTTTCCGCGTTAGGCGGGACCGCGTATCGTCGACCCCTCCCGCCCGTCGGTTTAGGTTTGGTTTGTTGCGCTCGACGGGATCGCCGTGGGTTCCTTAATAACGGGCGATACAAGGGGCCGGGGGTGGTGCGGTAGGCTTTCTTCATTGAATTCGTCCCGATACCATTATCCCGCGAAATCCGCGCCGGGCCAACCGCACGGAATATATTTCGTTCTCTCTATTCGAATTCAATTTAGATTCCCGTCGAACCGCCTACGTTACCACCTCTCCTCCCCCTTCGATTTCGAGAACCGATACCGGGCGAAATTAAGGCACCCATCGTCCCCGATGATTTTCAAGATTCGTCGATCGAGAAGAGCGGCCGAGTGGTTAAGTTTTAAAAATATAAAGGGTGAACCACTGAAATTTGCCCTTTGTTGAGTCTCGATTGATGCATCTAGACGAAGCTGAAATTTTTCTACGTTCGTTACATATATTACGTATATATGTATACCTGATGTTGGAATGAGTTTTATTTTTGTATAACTTTTTTTTAGGAAATATTTTCGTTTAAGAAATTGTTAGAATATTTTTTCCTTAAGAAGTGCGTCAGTGTATAAATCATACCACTTAACGTGATTATCTGAAACTGGTCTGCTGTTGGCTTTTAATACAAGGATTAATTCAATAATCTACTAATTGATTTAACTTAGAAACTTGGACGAAGCTGAAATTTTCTTTTCCATTTGATCTTTACTGAACACTATTGTTTAACGCTAGAAATAATCAAAAGGGGGTAAAAATGGCCAACATTAGATGTAAAACAGTGTATCTTTAATTGATTTTTCGTAAAAAGTTACGCACGAATTGTAAATTTACGTTTGTTGTATTATAAAGTTTTTAACATTTTACTTTCTGGAGAGATTGCAAATTTTCTTCATTTCCTCGCTATCAGCGGCACGTTTAATACATACATAAACTTTACAATAACGCAGATTTCATTTTTATTGTGCGAAGCATTGGTTGGAAAGCTCGGGAGCCAATCAGTCCAACGACGAATCATTTTCCATGAAAAATAATTTCCGCTGTACAAACAATCCCCTGTCATCAAAGTTGATGAAAACTTCGTTGGCATAACACAGTCATTACGATATCGCGACCTAGGTTGTTTCAATCGATGAAGGCGCGTTCGTACGGGTCATTGGATTAGTTTCTCAGCCCTCTGTCTCGCATTTCCAATTTTGAAACGCTTAGCGTTTGTCCCGAGATTTTTGAGCGAGAGCGTAAAAGCAACGCGTATCGCCGCGAGATAACGAGGCGACGAAAGGCGGATAAATGGCACCGGTGAAACCGGTTGAAACGAATTTCCCAGCCGAGGCAAGAGTCCTCGTCGCCTCATTGATAGCCTCGGCCGCGAATTACCATGCACTCTCTCGTCTGTTGTATCCACGTAGCCGCGACAACGGCGGCCACGTGTGCGTGGTGAAATAATGGCGGGAAAAGTGTGCATTCGTCAAGCTACACGCATCGGCGAGTCATCGAGATTTGTGGCCGATCACGCGCAAAGAGGAATCGAAAAATCAACGAGCACGCCGGGAAATTTGTACAGCTGACTCAGCTTCCGTGCTCGATCGCCCGTGGCTCATCATACTATCGAGTGCAAGCACATAAATACCGTATATCGCGTCTGCTTTATCGGCAGACGCTGTTTCAAATTGCCATTGAAGTAGGTTTCGAGGCTGGAGATTGAATTTCCCCTCTCTTTTTTTTACTTTCCGACGGATCTCGGGCTGGAAAGCCGAGAGTGGTCAGGGCTCTGATTTTGAATCTTAATTTGATCACTTTAATAATTTTCACGTTGTACTCGAGAGTGTTGTTCTTTTTTAAGATTCGTATTTAACGAAGTTATAATTAAGGCGTAATATCGTCAGGCGTATTTTGTTTTATTTTTACCATTTTTATTTTCGAGCTCATCGTCATCGCGGTAGCGTTTCTTGCGCTGTGAATTTTACGCGTGCAACTTTGTAAAGTAAAAAGTTCTTTTCCGAAGATAGCGCAATACAAAGATTATTTCAATTTACAAACGTTCACGTAATAAACAATAAAATAGAGAAGTGCTTTTCTTTGCAATTCAATGAACTTTTAAAGGATCAAATCTACTTGCGATAAATTTATAAATTATTCGCAAACTGTCGCGAACTGTTGCGAAGGAACTTCTCTCTCTCTCGAAAGAGAATTTTTTCTCGTTGCCAATCCTCGCGAAAAGAAATTCGTCGTGTTATTGTTGAAAGCGAAGCTTCGGAAAACCGACGTGTCCATTTCGATGGAAACTTTCGTAATTGATATCAACCAGGCATCGAATGACAAACGGCTCACACATGTGGAGAGTCCGATCGTAATTTTTCTCTCCCCCTTTCCGTCGATTTATTCTGCCAGTAAACTCCATTGACCAGCCGCGTCGTAAACTTCCATCAGTCCGACTACCAAGCCTGTTTCCGACTGCTCGACTTTCGTTCTTGATCTATGGATGGTTCTCGGTCAATTGTTCCTTCGTACCTTGTTCTCCCTGGTGAAGTAATCTTCGTTGCGTATTTAAAAAGAAACAATCTCGGAAACTTCGAAGATAAGGATGCTAAATTTACTTTGCTTAATTTGACAACTCGCGCTTTTCTCCACTATGCAAATGTCCAAGTTCAAAGCCATTTCAAGGCCAGGGTATGAGGTGATCTCGATGTTTCTGTCGGAAAAATTACAGTCCGGATTTCGTTCGGAGCATAATTTTTGCCGGACCATTTTAAAAGTCCATTTGGAAAAATCATGGCGACAGTTATTGCGCATACCTCATTTTAATTTCCTTCCCGCAAATTTAACGTTCCTATTGGTAGGTTTTAATTATTTTTAAAATCGTCTGCACATTAACAATCGTCTACCCTCCGTCGTTGTTCGTCTTAAAAAATTCCCTACTCTCGTCTCTGTCGTCCATTTTGTCGTAGAGCTACCTAACCTGACCGGTCTAACTTATTCAGAGCTCTTTTGTAATACCAGCTGGAATTCTGGCGTTCGTTTCGGATCGATAGATCGACGGTTCGGTTGTCCCAATATTTAGATACATTAATATCCCATGCGTGCACGTGCGACTGGTATGCATACGCGTGTAATGCTCACGTGTGCAGAGATTATAGACGGCTGTGTTTGCGCGGGTACTGCGGGCTATCCGGCATATTCATACCGGGTGTTCGCATAATAGGGACACAGATTCGTCCGCCGGGGTAAGCAATTTTCCGTCGGGGACCGTTCGTTCTTTGCTTTAGTCGCGCTGATAAGCAATTTGCGTTTGCCCATCGAAGATTGAATATTTCGGAATATTGATCGTGCATTATATTAATATTACTATACCGTTGAATTAATATCATGTACTATTTATTCTACAATATTTGTTGTGTGTATATTAGGAGTTTTAGGATGTTATGTGTATATATACATACTATTATACTATCGAATTATAATATTATATAATAGGTACTGTATAATATGTTGTACGTGTAATATATGTATATAATGTCATATAATAACATATTAATTTTATTATATATTATATTGATACTAGTATATTAATATTACACATGTACTAATGTTGTATTAATACTATTGTACTATTGCATTAGCATTATATAAAATATTTGCTGTATGTGTAATGTGATCTACACATAATATTGTCTAGCCGCCGTTGCCTAAGAACATACTATATTATTGTTATTTTGTTATTACATTTTACATATACGCGAGAGAAATGAAAAACAATGAACGCAGAATTTTAAGTCGAATTTCTGCGCCGGTCTCATCACGGTACGTTATTATCGTTAATAACGCAAGGTACATAAAATATTCAAACTGTAAACGATTTTCTACCTGCGTCCCCCGATTCTTCTTCAAGCGGGGCGAGGCTCGCCGCCGAAAAATCAAAACGCAAACAATCGCGCCGCATTAAGGGATCAGCACGACTGCCGGTGGTTGATTATTAAATCAGCCGTCAGTCGGAAATGGCGAAATCCACCGCGACACGTCTCGCCTAGGTAGGAGAGAGGTTCGACCAACCGTCCGGGGAGAGCCCGTCTTTAAATTTCATTTCCGAGCAGCTCTCTCGAGCAGCCGTTGCCGAGATCCACGTCGAGAGTCGACTCGCGTCAGTGTCACACGCGGGGCCCCGCTTCTCCCATAAGATATTAAAGCGGCATTGTGTCCCCAGGGTTGAAAGTCACGCGACGGATGCCGGCGCGGAGGTGGGAACGTCAGCCTCGATCGAGCGAGCTCGAACGCTCTCGGGACGGATTATCGAGACTTCGTCGCAGCGGCAAAGTCGACGTGCCCCGGCCAGAAGACCAGAATTTCTCCCGGAATTTCTCCGTGTCCGATCCTCGAGATCTCTCTCTTTCTCTCTCTCTCTCGCTCTCTCTGTCCCTTTCACCCTACTCACGAACGTCAAACTGGGGGGGAATGTCAACTGTTCGACCCGGGGAGCCGAGCGACAATTAGCCGCGTGCCAGTATCCAACGTCTTCTGCGGTCTCCTAATTTCGCGGAGGCCAACCGTCGGAACGAGTCCAGGAATCCAGCGGCTGATTCTTGCTACGTCGTCGTCGTTTCTGTTTTATGGAGGACCGCGGCGAGGAGGGGAGATTCTTTCGTGGCAATAGGGTTGGTTTGGAATTTTTGCGGACGGTAGCTCTCTTTGCTATTTTTGCGGCTGGTAGTTTCAACCTGCGTTCCTCGGGGTCATTTTCGATCCAAACGTGTCCAACTATCGGTCCTTGCAACGTTGTTTCACGGAAGATTCTTTCGTGGCGACAGAGCTGGTGGCTTTAAATTTTTGTCGCTTACAGTTCTCTCTCTGTGGTTTGCGAGAATTTTGAAATTTTTTGCCAAGGAACGTTGTCTGAATTTGCATTCTTCGAGTCATTTCTTGAGCCAAACGACTGGTTCTTGAAATGTCGTCGACGCTGCTGTTTCATGGAAGATTCTTTCGTGGCAACTTTGAATATTTGTGACTGGCACAGAAGTTTTGAATTTTTCTTAATACATTTGGCTAAGGAACATGCGTTCTTGGAGTCTATTTTCGATTCAAATATGTTTTTGTTGTAAAAATACGGTTAATTTAATTTTTTTAAGACGTTGAACATCTTTTTCTTTTTTTTTGAAACGATAGCGCGATTCAGATGTAAAAATTCGATATATTTTTTAAAGGTAAAAGACTGATTAGATTCAGGTTCAATTGACTTTTACAGCATTAACTTCATTTATGTGAACTTGTGAAGGTATAAATAGTTTATATAGTTGGAGTTCATATCTAAAAGAGTTCACTCGTTCTTTCCTCTATCGATAACTTTTCGTCCATGTAATGGAAATTCAGATTCAAATGTCGCTTCAAATAGGTTCAACTAACAAGAATTTATTTCATCGGTGTTGATTAAAATTTGGTTCAAATAGATGAAGTATACAATGGAGTTCTGCTGTGTTATCAAATTATTCTTCAGCTTCTGTTCTTGGGAGATTTCTTGGATTGTAGGATTTTTGAGTTTCGAAGTTTGAAGATTAGAGGAAAGACAATTCATGTATAGTTTATTCAGTCTTGGCATTTTATGAAATAACTTGAAAAAACAATTCTCAGTGGTGAAAGAGATGGAAATTTTTTTGAAAAGTTGATCTTTCAAGGAAGGACTATTTGTCTTGATCGATAATTTGATCGTTCATCTTGTAATTTGTACATCTATCAGTTCGTAAAATAATGAATAACTGAATCAAAATTAACACAGAATTCCATTAAATTAACAGAAAATCCATCGATCAGATTTGAAATATATAATTCATAGAAAGCTACAAGAATTTTAATTTAATGAATATACTCGATACGAACATTAACTCGCCTATAATTCATTATCGAATCCATCGAACGTAACAAAACCAGGAAACTTGAAACTTTAGTCTCATTCACCGACTAAAATACGTCCCGTCTATTTGCCCATTCGCTTAAATCGGAATTGCGACCTCAATTACGTCCGGGATCTCCGCGCATAACCTCCTGGAGGAAATGTCACATGACGTTCATAAAACCAGACCGCAGCCAGAACAACTCGGTATTCGCGCGTAATGCCCATCAACGACCATCTTATCGAACAATAACGCCAAAAAGCCGAAGTACTATTAAAAACCAGGAGGAGGCAGAGGCCGATCCATTGTTCGAGTGGCCATCAAAAGGTGGAGGCTGACAAACGAGAGGCAGTCTTGCGTTCGCGGCACGACAATAGGCCGTGCCATTCGAGACGGCAGTAAGTCTTCACGAATGGTCGATTCCGGGCCAGAAGACGATCTTCCGTCATTTCATGCTCTCGTGCAACGTCGTTTCGGTATCTTGGTTAATCCTAGGCGAAGTTCGCCGTCCCGTAAATCGAAGACAAAACTGGCTTGGCTCGCGGACGCTGGAAAAATATCGCGAATACGCCATTGTTGACCTCGTGAAGCGGGAGGCTGTTTGAACGATACACTCGCGAGTCAGGCTTGTGGTATTGTTTATGAAGACCTCGATTATTCTTCCTTTATTGTCACTGAAAGTGATTTTAGCGGGGCTAATCCAGAAAAGGTGCAACGCTGATGCAGCGAAAATTAGCGATTGGTTGATTTGGGTCACGTGATTCGCGAGGGGGCGTGGCGTAGACCTCGAGTAGGAGTGGCGTTGTCTGGTACTGAGCGATCGCGCCTGTAATTTGTTTTCCATCGATTCAAATGTTTGCGTGTCGATAAAATTTTATGTCAAAAAGGTCGTCTTCATTTCCTAGTCGGAACAGTTGCTTCTGG
>KQ435706.1:328715-338800 GCA_001276565.1 Melipona quadrifasciata
GCAAATTTCTTCCCAAGCGAATTCTTGTTTCTTGAAAGAATTTGACTTTGAAACCGACTGCACAGTGTAGCGGGAGCTTCCGAAAATTCTTCACAGTTTTTTTTGTTTTTTTTGTTTTTTTTTTTTTGAAAACCCAGTTCGAGTTAGCTTCCCTAACGTGGACGAGGGGACGATACTCTTGCCGGCGGAGGGTGAATCACTCGCGTGAAACCTACACTCTACGCGGCGATTTTTTTTCCTTTTTGTCGATTTGTTCGGAGATTGAGTGAAAACAGGGCTAACTGGCCACGAAACGAAAATCACGCCACGGGCGAGTATCTATCTGTCGCGTCGAATATTCCTGCTCGATATTCTTCTCGACCTCCCGCTTAACACACAGGCCCACTCGTGAATAAAAATCAATTGTTATTCGAGCTATCTACTCCATACATAGTAACATATATAACTGGAAGCCCTAGACTACTAGGTTTTACATGGACGATGTTTTCTTCTTTTTTTTTTTCCCCTTTATTTTCTTATTTATTCCTCTTTCCTCTGTTTTCTTTTCTCTTTTTCTCTCCTTTGTGTTTCAATCAGTGGTTTTGTATTTCAAACAGTGGCAGTGGCGTACTGGCGGGCGCGCGTGAGCTACCTGCTGGAGGTGATCATCGTCATCGAAGAGGAGATCAGAGACACGATCGCTGGTAGGCTGAAGATCATCGTCGTTGCTGTAGTCCAGGCTGTGATGCTCGGACTTGCTGAGCTGCTGCTACCTGCGAATCGAAGAGAAAGGTCAGTGATACTAATAAAGCACGTATAAATACTGTTTTTTTTTAATCATTAAAAGTGATTTTAGCGGAGCTAGAAAAATAAGGTAGAAAATCGGGCCTCTTCAGGTGCAACGCTGATGCAACGAAAATTAGCGATTGGTTGATTCGGGTCACGTGATTCGTGAGGGGGCGTGGGTGGGAGTGGCGTTGTCTGGTACTGAGCGCTCGCGCCTGTAATTTGTTTTCTATCGATTCAAATGTTTGTACATCAATAAAATTTTCAAAAGGCAAAAAAGTCGTCTTCATTTCTTAGTCAGAACAGTTGCTTCTGGGCCTTTCGAATCGCACTGAGGTACAAGTGGTGCAGTTTTTTCTTTACTTCTTTCGTCTTCCTTTTCTCTCCCTCTCTTTTTTTAATTGGGGAAATGGGTAAAAAGAAAAGTGTGAAATATTAGTAATTCGAAAAGAATTGATCGTTTTAGATTTTTTATTCTTTTCCTTTCTTCTTTTATTCATCGAAAGAAAAATTGAATAAGATTGTATCGTTGTATCGTTTATCTTTTTTTTTTTTTTAATTTAATCCTTTTAGATTTTATTCATTGTTCTCCTTTTAATTAAAGAAACAGGTTAAGAAAGAAGTACGAAATTCAGAAATTTGAGACATTGGAAATAAAATTTCATACGATTTCCCTTTTCTCTGTACCTCTGTTTTTTCTGTTTTTTTTTTTTTGTTTTTTGTTTTCACTTCTTTGGACGTGGAAACGAAATCACGATATTTGATTACGGGGATGGGAAAAAGACGCTGAGAAAAAAAGCAGAGTACCGTTCGAATCGGCTTCACTCGTTGGATATCGTTGAAATCGTACGATAAACAAAGCTGCCGTTCGATAGGGAAACTCGTTCAAAAAAAATAGAAGATACGTCTAAAAATATTCGTTTCACTTTCGCGGCTCCGACGTCGATTTAGGTGTTAAAAATAAAAGGGTTAAAAAGATGTGAGTCGAAATTAAGTCAAGTACAGAGCGTATTGCCATTTAAAAAATTTTTTTAACTGAACATAGTATCATTTTTGTTAAAACATAAACAGCAAGTTAGAAAGAACAAAACACCAAAGAAAAGACAATAAATATAATAATTGAACAATGTGAAATAAAATCTTGTTTACCAGTGAGTTCTTGGACAATTGATTTTCAAACAATTATTTATTAGATTGGTATATATAAATCTAATAGAATTATTAAAATGCAGAATGACAGATTTAACCATGAAATAATGAAAATTCAAGAGAATTGATTCAAAGACACATTGAGAAGATTTTCTACTATTCTATTACCGCAAGTTTTCTGAAGCATTGAGCATACACGATGATCTACAAATATTTCTTCTTCAATACGACTGATGATCGACAACTTCAAACGAACAAATTGAAAGGAAACAGAGAGATGAAAAAAATTATTTCATGAAACAACAGAGTGTCGAGAGAAGAATTCGTTCGAAGGCACATTGAGAAGATTTTTCACAATACGTTTGAACATCGAGCGTTCACGATGTGTCCTCTTCTTCGATATGGTCAACAAAATTAATAGCCGATAAATCCAGACTTCAGGAAGAAACGATCATCACATACGTACGTCGATGATCGAGGAGCGAAGTAAAATCTCGCTTGGTCGCGAGATATAATAATGGAGAGGTCAGTGGAAGAATTAATCAAACTCTGTCGCGGTCATCCTCGCTCGGAACCCGAGATTTCCCTCTCCAATTAGGAGAGCCCCACGAAACGATTTCACACACACACACTCTCTCTCTCTCTGCTGTCCCCTTTCTTAATTACACGATCCAAGGGAAAAAAAGGAAGAGAGAGAGAAGGGAAAAAGAAACGAAGAGATGGAGAAAAATAATTGGAGGGTGGAGGAGGAGGAGGGGGGGAAAAAGAAAGAAAGAAAGGAGTAAGTAACTGGTCGAGGCACGTAGGTAGTCTAGCTCGTTATTTCCGGTGAAAACGTAGAGTCTGCCGCTTCCGGTGCGGGGTCCATTGCCAAGTCCTCTCCGCCAGGAGCTCTGTTTCCGTAAAGTTTGCTCCGTATTTTTAAGCCTTAATCCTAAATTATTTGCGAAACGGCCGCGTCCACTTCAGTTTCCTCGGCGGACGATCTTTTTCCCTTTGTACTTTCCTCCTTTTTTTTTCTCTCTCTCTCATCGCCGGCGAGAACGCGATAAATCGAACGGTTAAAGCTTGTTCGAGCAGGCTTAAGTTATAATAATAATAATAAAAAAAAAAGAAGAAGAAGAAGAAGAAGAAGAAGAAGAAGAAGAAGAAGAAGAAGAAGAAGAAGAAGAAGAAGAAGAAGAAGAAGAACAGGAAGGAAGAGGAAGAAGAAGAACAAGGGCCAATTAGGAGCCACGGGTCAATTGGAGACGAAGTGAAATGTCTTGCCCTCTCGAGCTTGTTGAAACGTTCGAATTTTTCCGGTTAAAGTGCTCAGCCAATAACCGAAACAGCGACGGAGAACCTCGGTGAACCTTCTTTTTTACTCTGTTTCAATGGATTCAATCTCGTCGTCCGGTGAATGGTGTAATTTTTAAACGTCACTCTTCTCTCTCTCTCTCTGTCTGTCTGTCTTGTTCCGCGACGAAGTTGTCGAAAGTTTCAAGAATACAAAGGGTGTTTCTTCAATTAAGGAGGAATCTTGGAAATTTTTGCGGGAAAGTTATCCTCGGAGATCGCCTTGACGGTATTGTCCGGTCGAAACGTTTCTGGCTCTCCTCCGGGAAACTTTGTTCGTCGCTGAATTTGTCCAAAGCGCTCGTCTCGTTGGAGAATTTTGACGAGAGTGGCGCTGTTTGCACTGGCAAATAACGTTCCCCTGGATGAATCTCGCCGGATTTCATTTCTCGCTTGCGAGATTTCGAGGCAACGTGCGTCCCGATGGAATTTAGCGAGCCATTTAAAATTTCGCAGACGCACGCGTACGTGTTAATAAAAATTGTTTGTTTCATCGAGTCGAATAGCTACTAAATGTTGAGTATCAAAGTATCGTTCAAAGTATCACAATTAATAAAACACGTTCTGGATTATTTAAGTATGATTTTTAACGTATCCGATTTATTATATAAATATCGATATTTGAATATTTAAAAAATCTCAATTCTGTTTTATTCAAATGCTAATGTTGTTGCTAGTTATTACATTAATAAATTTTAGTTGATAAATTAGTTAGTAAATTTGCACAACTATAAAAGTGCAAAATTCTAACTGGTCGGAATTCTTTTCGCCGACAAATCAGCGAACGATATTCCGATTACGTATGATTAATTGATTATCTGATTTGGCAGAGGTCTGATTCTCCTACCAAATGTAAATGCCCGGAGAAATTGTCTCTGATCTAGCACGAAAGGCGATCTGCCAGGGAATCGTGTTCTTGCCGGACTGTTTTTAAGTCGACCGTAGTTTGTCTCGTGATTTTGCAACGCGGGACTCGAGGATGGTGGAAGGGGGGGAGGGGGAGAGAGAGGGTGAAGGGAATCGCATTAAAGGCGACGCGGTCTGCGGCGATTAAATTTTCAAGGAACAAGAAGAAAAGCAACAGCCCGGCCAGTCCGCGAAAAAGCAAATTGCCTGGCTCTTGCCAGGTGGACGACACTGCAGACGATGCAGACGATTCTCCGAATATCGCCGAATTAGAAATTTTATATCTGAATGTGGCGCGCGCCGATTTCACAAACGAAGAAAATTTATCGCGTTCTAATCTGGACATGGACGTTGGACAGAATTAAGCTGGGAAATTTAATTAACAGGAACTGTTATTTAATTTAATTAAATTAATTGTTTTATAGTATTTCGTTCACAATATTTGTTTGGTGTTAGTCAAGAAGATGAGAGATGATTAGGAACGAAAAGAAAGATATATTTTATTATCTGCTGAATGATAAAAATACAAAGTGTGAGTAAACATAAACGAGTGTAAAAATAAAAAACTGTACTAACTAGGAAACGAAGACGACATTTTTGCCATAAAATTTTATCGATGTGCAAACGTTTGAATCGATAGAAAACAAATTACAGGCGCGATCGCTCAGTACCAGACAACGCCACTCCTACTCGAGGTCTACGCCACGCCCCCTCGTGAATCACGTGACCCAAATCAACCAATCGCTAATTTTCGTTGCATCAGCGTTGCACCAGAAGAGGCCCAATTTTCTGGGTTACCACCGCTAAAATCACTTTCACTGATAAAATGTAAATATTAGAATTTATTGATTAGTTTCTCATTTTATATGTTCGCGGAATTGGGCGATCCCCTTTGACATTTTACTCGCTTTAGCCACTGACATTTCCTGATTTAAGTTACTGCGGTTCTTACATTAAAGTGTGTAGAACGACAAATGAACGAATAGGGAGCTGCTTGCTAGCAAATTTCGAAAGATTTATTGCTCTTCTCTGACATATTTATTATTTGAAAGCACGTTTATCGCACTGCGAAACACATAAGGCTAAAAGTTTCTATTATCATTTCATTTCATCTATACTTTATTGCATTTTATGCACGACAAGTTTGAATTCTATCAATTTTTATTACTTTCACGAATGAAAATATTCGTATTTCAGTTCGAATATTTAATATTCAAATCAATATTTGAGTATTTTAAATCGAATATATGAAATATTTTAGTAACGACAATCACAACCTATTGTGAATTCATTCATCAAAGCAAAATCTAGCAAAAAAACGTGTCGCGTTTCTTCCAACGTTCGACCAACATTCCGTCGACAAATCGAAAAAAAGGGGATTAACACGTTCTTTCCTATATTTCTATTCTGCGAAGTTTGCGCAGCTAAATTTCAAAATTTACCCTATGGTGTTTTCACTGCGCGGTTTAGACGTATGTACGTTGCGGCCGGATGAAAATTGCAAATATATATTGTTAGCCACGCGGCAAAGATTCCTTTTATGTGTGTTTACAGTTTGTTTACACTTTCGATCCGATTGTTTGTTTACGCTCTCCGTTTGTTTGCTTTCGTTGTCGACTTGTTTGTTTACGTTTTCCCGTTTAAGCCGGATACCGAAAGATATTCCTGCAGCGCGTTTTGCGACTCGTCGTGGAAAAGTTTTTCCCAGCAAAAGGTTCGGACGGGAATCCTCCCCTCTAAAATTCTCTCGTCAAGAATTTCCTTTCTTTTCTTTTTTTCCTCCGCGTTTTCCGCTTCGGCCGACATCGGCACCGAACGATGAAGAATGTTCGAACAAATTAATTACACCTTGTTTAGCCCGCTTTGCCCATTTTTTAGAATTTATTACTCGCCGCTTGATCGCTGCCTCGCCGCGCGTAATTTCTCCCCCCTGTTAAATATTACTGCCTTCCCATCGCATTGCGCGATATTTCACGGCGAAGGCTCTTGGTTAATTCCATTTTAACAAGAAATGATGCAGTTACGTAGCAAGGAACTGCCCTGCGAGGAAACAATATAAACAGGAGTCGTTGCATTTCGAGGTCCGTGTTGTTTGCGTGGCTGATTGTACGCAGACTGAATCTACTGCCACAGCAGGACAAAGTCTCCCAGTTAATTATCTTTGTACTTACTATACACTAAAATATATATATATGTGTATTCAAATAGCCGCGATAAGCGTTACGAACAAGAACATTTGTTTTGGGTATTATATTGACACGTCTGGCTACGCATTGGCTAAAACTACTGCAAGTCGGATGTAATTAAATTAATTTAATTGGCAAAAACGCTTGTGTTGAAAGGACAAGAATCGAATCAAGTTTCTTCGTTTACACCGAATCGTAATTTTGCTATTTTATCACTGAAACTGATTTTATCGGGGGTAACCCAGAAAATCGGGCCTCTTCGGGTGCAACGCTGGTGCAACGAAAATTAGCGATTGGTCGATTTGGGTCACGTGATTCGCAAGGGGGCGTGGCGTTGTCTGGTACTGAGCGGTCGCGCCTGTAACTTGTTTTGTATGGATTCAAATGTTTGCATATCAATAAAATTTTATGGCAAAAAAGTCTTCATTTCCTAGTCGGAACAGTTGCTTCTGGGCCTTTGAGTGAGACGAATCGTACTGGGGTACGAGTCGTGCAGTTTTTTTATTTATAGAAACATGCAAATGCACTTTGAATCGATCACTAGCGCATACTGATGTTGAAAGGCAGGTTTAATCGCCAAATTCTAAACAATCCTACACGCTGGTGTACAACGCGCCCGTACAATCTAATAAATAATCATTATTTCGCGGTTGGCGACGAACTTTGCGAGAAAGGGGTCGCGTCGGGGCCGCGTTTCGCGTTTACAGGCCGAATTACAGGTCTGGTGGAAGTCGATTGCCGGCCAATGCACAACCTCCGCAACCGATTCGAATTGCGTAACTATTTAAACTACACGCGCCACCCACCCGACACTGTCTGTTAATAATTATTCCGCCGGCCGGGAATCGTTTACATACAAACGGGCATTACTATCAACGTTATTACCGGCGAAATTACGGCGCGACCGTGCGTGAATCGCGGAACATTATACATAGGGCGGAACCGGATCGAATCGTTGCGAAAATGATTTTCTATCTAACGCGCTCATTACCGAAGAAGGCCAGCCGCCTGCGTACTGTAATTTCACACCGTACGAAAAACGATCTCTCTTTGAAATCTTACCGTTGAATGAGGCTCGCGAGGAAGAGGGAAAAGTCTTTGCGGAAAAATTATTTTACAATTGCGACAATGACAGTTGTGAAAATTCTAGGAGCATTGGTAAATTTTCTTTGTTGATAAATCCACCGTGGTTTTGAAGATTGAAATTTTACTGTTGAATCCTCAGGAGAGATAGAGAGAGGGAGAGAGAGAAAAGAGTCATTGCAGAAAAATTATTTTGTAATTGCGACAATGACAGTTGTGAAAATTCTAGGAGCATTGGAAAATTTTCTCTGTTGATAAATCCACCGTGGTTTTGAAGATTGAAATTTTAGAACGGTCCCTCGAAATTTGTTATACTTGTATTTATGATTTAATAAATTTCAAGTTTTAATAGAACCTTGAACATTCGGATGAAATGACGAGATATCGCTAAAGTTGGATCCAAAATATCAAAGTATTTTTTTCATGATTAAATCCATTATGAAGGTTGATGTTTTCTTTTTAAAACAATACTTAAAAGCTTGTCGCGCCATTTTATTGAACTTGGAACACTAAAATTGGGATTTTTAAAATTTTTATCATTCAATCATAACATTCAAAGTTTAATCTAAAATTTCAAAATAATTCTTCATGATTAATTCACCATGGTTTTATAGATTGAAGTTTTCTCTCTGGAACAACCCTTAAGAAACATGTTGTGCCATTTTATTGAACTTGAAACGTCAGAGTTGAACGATTTTAAATATTGTAATTTGTTAAATTCCTCTCGTTCGATCATAATATTTGAAGTTCAATTCAAAATTTGAAAACATTTCGTCGTGACTAACAATCCACCATAATTTTGATGATTTTTGGTTTTCTCTAGAACACCCTCTTAAAACTTGTGCCATTTTATTTTACTAAACTTTAAACATTAGGTAACGAAATGTTACAATTTCTTCAATTTCTGTCGTTTAGCTTTAATATTCAAAGTTCGATTCAAAATTTCAAAGCATTTTCCATGAACAAGTCTATGGTGGTCTTAAAGATTTCTACAACGATGCTCTTAAATTTGTTGTCCAATTTTTTCGCTGTTTTATTGAATTGCAAACGTTAAAGTTAAATGAGCGAAATGTCAGATTTCCTTGAATCCTCGTCGTTCAATTCTACTATGCAAAGTTTAACTTAAAATTTCGAAACGTCGAAAGTATTTTTCACGACTATGTTGACGATGGTCTTAAAGATAGAAGTTTCCCCTTTACGTTACCCTGGAAAATTTTCTCTGATCGGATCCATCACGGCCCTGAAGATTGAAATTTTCTCTCGAAAATGACACTTTGAAGCTTTTTTTCCGTAACTTTATAAAACTTTGAATATCACGGTTGAACAGCGAAAGGTTAGGATTTTTGGTCGTTCAACCTCGATGTTCAAAGTTGTACAAAAATGGCGAGGAGAGGTCGCGCAGTAAGTTTGAAGGTTCGAGAGAAAATCTATGTCATTTTCCATGTTTTCAAAGGCGTCCGAACTTCACCGTAACTCGGATTAGGTAAATGAAGAAAGCTACGAAGAAGTGATATTAAATTTTTTCAAATTACAAATATCCTTGCAGTTGCTTCGCTGTGCAAATATGACTGATTTTTATCACTGAAGCTCTTCTTGCATCTAACAGTACAATCTCTCTTTCTCTCTCTTTCTCTTTCCCCTTTTTCTCGATGAATATTCGTCTGTTCCTTTTCTACTTTCCTTTCCATTCTTCGTCACTTTTCTTCATTTTTACCAAAGCCCCGGACTTTCGTTTGCACGAAGTTCCACAGAAAGCGTTCCCAGCCAAGTTTTAAGAAAGTTTTTGAAAAGTTTCGCGTTAGACTAATAGCTACAGAGGGTGAATTAGTCGGGCGGGATATTTCACTCGTGTCTCCCGTGGAAAATCGATAGATTGGTAATTAGTATGATATGTAGGTACAACGGATGGAAATGATGTAGTGGAGGTTGTAAATTGAGGTGTTACTGCTACAGTGACTGCTCCAATCGCTTCTAAAAGTCCCTTTTTTGCAATAATTGGAAAATATTAAACACGTGACAAATGCAAACAAGAAGAATGCATGATATACATTATTTCGTGAAAATTTTATTACTTTATTTAATTAAATTATTTTTATAGTCTAGACTTATTATCTGTAATAAGTACAAGATATATATATAAGGTGTCTCAGTTGAAAGAGGTCATCTGAATATATATCTTTCATTTTTCATGACACGAGAACGAAATATTCGTAGCAATGAAAGAACACCCCGGAAAACAAATTTTTTCGGACAAAAAGATACCAATGACTTTCAGAAAACAGAGGAAATTTGTTTTCCGAAGTATTCTTTCATTACTTGTTCAAATGACGCTTACGATTGTCCAAAAATGAGAAAAATGTTCAGACGGTCTTCTTTAGCATTGAAACAGTTTCTAATACAAAAACACAGAGAAATGAGAATGATACAAATAACTGTCGAATATCTTGAAACGAAATGAAAATTCGTTTCCTTAAATACATCGAAAAAACAAACAATTGTAAATAGAATATTTCTCAATGAACCTAATACAATCCAATGCCTCGTTTATTCTCGTGAAAAAAGAAATTCACCAGTTACTTCCCCGAGGAGATGTACACCAAGGTCTCAAATACCTCGCCGTTGCGAGGAGAAGACAGAAAGGATCCCCATTCGGAAGGA
>KQ435706.1:367455-382266 GCA_001276565.1 Melipona quadrifasciata
CACGTACGAGTGTTTACGAGTGCCTGTTCTATGATGTTTATGAGCGTTATCAATTTCAATTATTGCCTTCAATTATTCAAATCAGAAACGGGAATACGAGAAATGTGTTTTGACTATAAACGATTAAAAAATTGATCAACACTGCTTAAAAACTGCCAGAGTGGTCAAAATGACCAATTATATAATTTCTGTCAGCTGTTTCATACATTTAAATAATTTCTCATATAAACAGAAGTTTGTATTATGAACAAATGTGAATTTTTCTAAAACTTTTAGTCATTTCCATAAAATTGACTCTCTCGCAATGTTAACTGTCTCGATTTGATCATAAATGAAAGAATTCTTCTATATCGTGAATGCACGTTTTCTTAAATTCCAAACAATGAATTTCTGTTCGAGTCATATCTCTTTACTTGCGTTCATTCAGAGATGTAAACTCGTACGAAAAATCAGTGTCTACTGATGATACAATTTGACTAGAATAACGATAATAATAACAACAACAGCAACAACGAAACATGGAAATATTTGCACGACCCAATTTCTTTCCAACGGTCCAGGATTAAACGCTTTTCATCGTCGATTCGCGAATATTTTGCAAAAGAGAGAGAGAGAGGCGTATGGTAAAAATAACGGCGCGAACGATTTATCGACGAGCGACGCAATAAGGAAATTACGAGGACTCGAGGATTTATCGAATCTTCTCAGCTCGTTTCAGAACGTAACGTCCGGCCGGGAGAGGACGGATTGCGATAAAAGTGCTCGGCGCTGTAGCGAGTTGTAATGGAGTGTGATTGATAACGCTTTGCTCTCCTCGATCAGATCCAGTTTATCATTGTTAACACGGCCAGACAGACACGGACACGTGTTCCCTCCAACTTCGAATGAATCCCCTCTTCCACCAATTTCCTCTTTGATCATATTCTCCGAACGCTGTCACAACGCGTTTCTCTACAAACAGATATTATCGTTTCTCCAAACGAAAGAAAGTAACGAACGCTCGAGTCATCTCGGACAGAAAAAAGTTTCGTGTGAAATTCTTCGTGTGGAATCGAGTGGACGTTCAATTTAAAAATTTTAGTTTGGTTTAGTCAAATTGATCAATGGGTACGAAATTTTTCCCGAATCGTTAGAAACGTAATTTTCAAAAATTAATTTGCCGGGAAATCGCACTAACCTTTGAACGATAACGTCAACGCACGATACAATTATGCAGCTTATGTTTAATTTATGTCAAACTGATTGAATGGAAACAAAATTTCCCGCGCATCGTTAGAAACATAATTTTGGATATTGATTGCATTAATCTTCGAATAATAACAAACGATTATTAATTTAAAATTGAAAGGGGCTGCAACGACCCCGATAAACCACTTAAGGGTTAATTATAGTACGTACTGTAATTTATTGGCGTATTGTCGAGCATCGATATTGAATACGGGTTGAACAGTGAATTTTTATTCATTTCTTAATATTCAGAAGGTCTTGAAGCAAAAGATAAAGAAAATATTGAGAAATTAATAGGGGAAACAATTTTCTACCTTCAGTGATTTCGTTCTTTTAACCCTTAAATGGACTTTCAATTTTTGTATAACAACTGCTGCTTATATTTAATTTATGTCAACACTGATTGAATGGAAATAAAATTTCCCGCGCATCGCTAGAAACATAATTTTAGATATTGATTGCATTAATCTTCGAATAATAACAAACGATTGTTAATTTAAAATTGGAGGGAGCTGCAGCGATACCAATTGTCCACTTAAGGGTTAATTATAGCATACTGTAAATGAACGTTTACCCATTTCTATACTTAAAAAGAAATTTTTGAAAGTAAATTATTGAGAGAACAATTTTCTATTGTGGTTTTTTTTAACTCTCAAATGGACTTTCAATTTTCTCAAGTTAATAATAATTGAAGCTTACATTTAATTAATCAGTCGTCGAAAAGAGATCTAAAATTTCCCTCTAGAAGTATAATTTTAGAAATTGGACAATCCTTTAAACGGTGGCACAATTATCAATTTAAAGCAGAATTATGAATGTAAGGTAAATTATTTAAATATTCATTTAAAAGTAGAAGTGACTGCAACGACTTCAAATAGTCCACTTAAGTCAGTTCAATTCCTTGCTAAACGTGTACAATTCCCCGAGATCGATCTCCACGATCTCCACCTAAAGCCGTGGGAGATTTCTTCAAAATCGCGATGCATCCAGTGAAAACCGGACCGGTAACAGCCCCTTCGGCGTTGCAACCGTGAAATCGAAGATCAGCGAGCCAGAAGGGAGATAAAATCCCGGCCGATTCGTACCTCGCCTCGTTAGATCGGAACGACGCAATTAACAACGTCGATCCGATCAAGCGAGCACGGACGTTCGGAAGAGGCGGAAGGTGGAAGATGGTCGCCGTCCTTTGTCTCGTTCTTGACTCGATTTGAAAATTTCGCCGCGAAATCGTCCTTTGCGACGCGACGCATAAAACGAGAATATCGAATCGACGCCGATTGCCTGGGAGCGCGCAGTTGCTCCCGCAGGTTGGTTTCTCCGATCCTCCCTCCTCTGTCGTTAGCGAGAGAAAGTTCAGCTTCCCTGGTTATCTTGCCCTCCCCCCTTCCCATCCCCCTGTCTGTATTGACGATTTCAGTTGCCAGCCAGGACAATTTAGATCCAGCCGGGCGATAAATGGCTCGCGATTGAATAACGCCTTGATTAAACGCGATTCCCATTTCTGATAATTTGCCGCGCCTTTTATCGCCCCCCCCCCTCTCTCTCTCTCTCTCTCTTTTCGCGCGAATTTTCCTCGCGATAAAGTGCAGGAATTTCAAAGATGTCCACGAGATAGTCGGATTTTTTGCCCGATCGATCCCGGAGGAGGGAGTTTATTGGCAATGAATTAACGAGTGTTCTTCGAGACGTGCTTAACCCTTTCGACGAGGGTCAGTTTGGGCTAGGTCGTTAAGAAATACATACTTCGGTTGGCAGAACTGTCGTGGAATGTGGAAAATTTTCCAGTCTTTAAAATTGACGAATAATTTAGCTTGCCGAAGGGTCGACGTTACGAATCACTCAAGTATAAAGTTCAAAATATGGATGTGAAATTTGTGTCGGAGAAACGACAATATTAGTAACGATTTATTCTTTTTTTCTTTTTTTTTTCTAATGTGAAATATAATTGAAGTGTAAATATAATAGTAAAGAATATAATTTGAAATATAAAATTTCTGTATTATTACTTGAGAAATGAAAATATAGATGCAATTTTCTGAAAATTTTTTGCCTTTTCACAGAAGAAATCTTCAAAATTTAATTCACATAATTAATTTCTTGTAAGTATCAGTCACACAGAATCCAACAAGAATTGGCACTTGAATGTTTTCGTTTTTTGAAGATGCAAAAAATTGTTCAGCATAGAAAAGACTGTAATATTTTGCAGAATTGATCGTATAAAAGGCAAGAACGATGACGATGAGTTATATTATTTTTGTCTCTCGTGCAATGACTTTTATAAAAAGTGAAAATTAAAATATCTCTTAAACTAGTATTTTCACGACACACATAGGTTGATACTTTTCTTTTATAAAAACTCCATTGATTAATGGCGCGAAAAAAAACGTGATTCCATTTCAAAGAAGTTATTATTAAATTTTCGTTAAAATCAAGTGTTTCTCTACATCCAACAAAAACAACAGAAATGTTCAAGCGCTGTAGATGTAGAGATATTCAAGTTTCTCATTGAAGCATTCTGTAGATAACAACGCGATTCGAAAGCAGTCAGTCGTGGATATTTATTATCGTTCTACCCGCAGAAATCGTCGTTGATTCTGACAAAGCCTCGTAGTAACTACACGTTTCGTCGAGTTCATTGATCCTCGTCGTCAGGAATCGTCGATCAACGACAACCACAACGACAGATGTAAAAGTATAAATGTCAAATTACACTTACGATGTCCGCGAGGCGGTGACTCGCCGGTGATGGAGGCGATGCGAGGCGCGTCCTCGCTGATCTCGATGTCGGCGGACTTCCGGTAGACGTCCGCGATGGAGGCGGTGCAGCGCAGATGCAACCGTCCATTTTGAAACATGTCGTTGGTCACCTTGAAGTCTATCGTCGATTTCGACACCTGCGAGTCGTCGTCCTGCGGAATGGCCAAGTATCTGGTTCTGTATACCACGCTGTCGTTCGCGATCTGAAAAGATGTTCAAGCAGAGAAGAAGTTTAATACCCAGTTGTTGTCTTTGGATTAGAGGTTACAAATCGTCGATTAGAATGTGGATGTTTACTTATATTAATTTCGTTATATTTTTTACGAATATAATTGGACAATCGACGATTGAGAGAATTCCAAATTTAGGCGGGAAATTGTAAATTTTCCTCTCGCTGTGAATAAAGAGACACTGTAAAATTGTGATACTTTGGGATTGAATCGTCCTAAGTGGAAGATTGTCCGAGTATTATAATAATAAATAGAATTCTGTCAAACGTTATAATTGTATACAACAGGTGCTTTAGATCTTTTATATATAAAAGGTGTCTGATTTTGATCTATAAATACAAATTACTGATAATCTATTTGTTGTACAAAGCATAGTCCAAATAAGAGATGAATGCTTTCAAAAAAATAACAGTCTGATGTGAACAGTTTCTTTGTCAGTTAATGGATCAAACAGATTATACCATTTGATAATATGACTTGCATTCGTGCAAACATCAAATTGTGATTTCCTTGAAAATTCATTTTTGATCCGAAATACTTTTTACGAAACAGATGGTAATTCATATTTGTAGATTGAAATTAAACACCCTGTATAGTTTTACATATTATTCTGTAGAATTTATACATTTAAATTTTGTTACGTATTTTTGTTACAAAAGTCCCGATGGTTTAAAATAAATTTCCACAATTTTGGAATATTTCGTTTCATTTTACACATTTATTACTATTAATAATCCTTGTATATTTTCATTACGCTGCAGCGAAAATTGAAATGAAATAATTCAACTCAAACGTTGCTCACTTATGACTGAAAAGAATATCACCGAAGTATAAAAAACCAAGCTACTGAAAGTAAAAACTACCAAAAGATATATAAATCAAACGCTCGTTGTGGTAAGTTCAACTAAAAATCGAGATGCAAAAAGTTTTAATTATTCCTCGACAGAGTTATTTTGTTCTTTTCTCTATCGTCGGGAGACACGGTTTCGTGGGTTTGTTTCGTTCTCTCACGGAAGATTTAATTAGAAAATTATTTCGCCGAGATATCACGGGGATGTTTGCTCGTAAACAATGCAAGAAAACAAGCGTGCACGTCAAATAAATATTTAGTGGGCAGAAAATGAAACAGATTAATTCTGAAGCTTGTCTCGCAACGCACACGTATATATACTTTCGCGAAACAGCTGCGTATAAAGCGCGGAATTATTATTCCGTGTTCGCGCCAACCCCCAAGAGGGCCGCGCCATCGTCGGAGATGCGACAATGATTTCGTGCTTGGAAAGTATCCTGTATTTTTGTGTGACGAACAGTTTCACCTCTAGTATGTACGCAGACAGCTTTATTGTTCTGTTAAATTTCTACTTGAAATTTCTTTACCAAGATTTGGCATTTTTTTTCTCTTTCTTTGCAGGGACTGATATGACAGAAATATGAAGGAAATAATTCTCCTTCTCTGCTCTTTGCAATTATAATACTTCATTTATATAAGAATAATTGATATTCGTCGAATCTAAGATATCATTTCTTTACATTTATATTTTTTACAATTCACGCGTTTATAGTGTCTATAAAGTGTGTATAAATATAAAATTTTACATATTTATGATATATTTATACATAAATCATTTATACACATTTATATACAAATATAAAAATAACTGTTTTTCCCTGAACTAAAGTATCTTCAAACAAGTACCATTTCCTTAGTCAGTTTACTTGGCAGATATAGTTTTAGAATCAGCATTGTCAACTCATTAGCGTCTCTGCAGTAAGAAAACTCATTTTCAATCCGAGTTCTTTTACCAAAAAGAAATACGAACACCAGGACCATAACTATTCCTTCCCAACGCTCGTCTCAAAACAACTTCGACAAACTCGGCTTCGTCGCCGCACTTGAACCTGCGAGTGATACACCATTCGAGACACACCATTTCTATCCAATTACTGCGTTATTATCTCGGTCCTTTTAACGCCCTCCTGGAAAAATACCACCATCGATCGTCCATAGGGCATTCGCCAGTCAATTCAATTTTTCCGCTAGCCAACGAAGACGGCGCGAACCATCGTCTGACAGACATATCTCTCTCTCTCTCTCTCTCTCTTCCTCTCGTAACGGACGAGAGCAAAGATGAATCTCGTTCGCTCCTCCTAAAGATATTACGCAGTTTCGTTGCTCTTAAGATAAATGAACGGAGAAGAAAAAGAGCTTCGAAGCTTTTTTCTTTCCATTTCCTCTCGTCATCTTCCCCCTTCCGACATCTCCTTGCTGGCTTCGCACTCCTTCGAGGAGGTTTCCTTCAGAGAGGAACGAAGGAAGGTCAAAGAAACGGACGAGACGAGACGAGACGCAAGAGTCACTCGGGGTTATTACTTCGGGGAACAAACGAGGGCCTGTGCATTAAGTCCGCGGACTCGCGATGACGCGATACTACGCGACTTCTGTTCATAAAACATAATGCATAATGCTTGTGCCTTGTCACGTATCACTTCTTTTCCTCTCTCTTTCTCTCTCGGTTCACCTTTATTCACCCGGTGGATTTGTCGCCCGGATGATCCCGCGACGGGATGCGACTTCTCTTAGCGGCGATATCGATGTCGCGGCGAGAAAACTTCTCGCCGATGGCGAGAGCGTGCCACCGTCGTTCCTGATTTTTATTAAGATCGAACGGTGTTCCTCGATGCGACGCTGACACACGATGGTTAATGGCGATGGAGGTTGCTCGTTCCGGGAGATGGCGAATTCTGGTACGGCGAGCGCGAGTTTCCCCGGCGTTTTACGGGACGAGGGTGAAAGGATACGCGAGGATTCAGTCCCTCGTGATCCAGCGAATCTTCGTTGATTTTTATCGATATTGCTTTTATTTCAATCGTCTGTCACGTTCGTTACGATTAGATCGTGGATTTTTATCCAAATTCGTGTTTCTTAGAATACAATAAGGAGAAAGATAGAACCTCGATAGAAAATTGTTTCACGTTATGAAATAAAATTATTATTATAAATATAAAATAGAATTCTATTTGATACAGAAAGCATTGTTGTCGCATGAACATTTTTCGTATTAAAATTTCCATAAAAATCCTCAGTTGTTAACCTCTTGCGCTGGAATGCCACGCACGTCAAGAACTTTTTGTCCCAAAATTGCAATATTTTCTCAGTTTTAAGTATATTTAAGTATAACCCAGGCAAAACAAATAATAAATTTATTACTTCTCAATAATTTCTATCCAGTGATTTCATACCGACGAGTTCAAAAAGAAAGTGACGAATTATTGTATACGGTTTGGTCACTCGTTATGGTCCGCAATCAGTGGCCAGCGCAAGTGATTAATGTCGGTATTGTGGACCACACAGTTGGATTACTGTTATTCTTTTTTGATACTCCTTTTGTTTTATTTCGTTCTTCATTGTCAATTCTGTCGTGCAAGATTTATCTCATTATAACGAGGCGAATAAACAAATAAAACGTTTCGCCTGGATTTTTGAAAGTTCAAATTAAAAGTCAGAAGAGAAGGGATTTCGCACGATTTTCTTCGACAATCGAGAGATATCGTTGCCACATGTTACCACGTGCAAAGCTATTTTGAGTAACGATCTCGCAACCGAAACCACGCAAGAGCTTTTGATCCAACCGTGTACTCCAGACGGTGGTTTCCCCCGAGGAAAATGGAGCGTAATCACGAGCCACGGGTGATCTCTCGAGAGTATTTCGATCACGTAACACTTCTCATTAATTTCGCTGGCTGACATATAATTAATTCCGGGATAACCTGGACGTGGAATTTCCATCAGTCAATCATTGGCTAGCTGTTCGTTCGAGACTTATCGAATCTCGAGTCGACGACGTGTCAACGTTTCCTAATCTTCTCTGTCGGCTACGGATGAAATCAACTTTGATGTAACATGATATAATATTGCTCGGGTTCGTCAATGACTTCTCGAATGAATTGGGGAAAATTTATTAAAATAAGTTCAAAGTAAGTTGATTAGACTTGCAGCTAGATATATGGATCGCATACAAACCAGAAGTTTTGTACTATATTGTATATATTAAGGTACTGTGCAAAATTTTATTTTAGTTAAGAGTTAATACAGCTTTAATCTGTAATATAATTTGACAATGAGCAAACTAAATGTTAATATATTTAACTAGAAAATAGGTTATGTTATTATGAGTTAAATTATTGTTACTAGGTGGCAATGTTTATCAAGTTTGAAAAAAATGGGTGCCCCTAATGTATAGAATATATTTCGGCTGAATATCTTAATCCTGAAGCATTGAGGCTTTATTACAATTTCAAATTAAATGAAATTCAAATTAAATAAAATTAAATCAAATTCGGCGTAATAACTAATTAACACTACCATTGAATCAACACCAATCGGCGATTTTTCAACGATTAATTTCTTTCAAAGGAAGGATTGACATTTAATTCTGTTAATTGATCAAATCGAACATTTTCAGTTGAGAATATCAATTTTCGAACACATCCTTGTTGAACAGAAAATTGTAGGATTATGCATATTGTAAAACAATGCAATAAATACTACAATATAATATTCATAATTCATTAATATTCATAATCAGAATAATGGCGTAATCATTTCATGTCGAGTGATTTTGATCACTTCGCTTAGCGATTACTCGATAACCACCGATCCTAATTAATATTCCAATTCTGCGTCAATTACGATAGTTAAGATGATGATCATTAATCGGATTACGTGTTGCCCAACTCCCAAGAGTTCGAGCCCAACGACGAAAGTGGCTCGAAGCCACTTGCGAGGTGCTCCGGTAACGTCGTAATATTTCCTCGTTGAAAATATGATTTTCCGCAATTCGTCATATTGCGAGGACTTTATGAGAATTTCGAGTCTTCACCGCGGGGATTCGCCCGTCGTTGTAAATTCGCCGAGTTTTATCGTTTTCTCGGAATCTCTCGCCGCGTCGTCGTTTATCTTATCCGCGTCAGCGTAACCGTACCCGCTTCATACAAAATTCGTGGCGCGGATCCTCTGAAAGAGACGGAATTATCCAGGTCGCGTACTGTTCCACCAAGGTGGAACTGACTGCTCTTGTTGCCTCGTCCCCTCCGAAGATTTCCACGTTTGGCAATTAGGATCTCCGGATGAAATACGCGCCGTAACTCGCGAAACAGATACGCTGAAATTTCATTTCGATATCTTCCCTCCATTTTGATTCCTCGGTCGGAGAGCTTGATTGTTGTGAATATCAATAAAATTGAGAAAAACGTATGGTTGAATGATTGACATAGAAATTTCTAAAGTTGATAATATATTTTGAATAATTATAGTCAGTGGTAAAATAGAAATTCAATTTATTATAAAATTTTTTTAACAAAATTAAAACTAAATGTCCAGAAAATTAAATTTGGTGATAGACGAATTGATAATGTTCAAGGTCGAATTATTAATATTAATTAATTCAATAATTACTATGAAATGTATAAGAGGCTTAGGAGAATTTAATGGAACTAAATGTTTTAAAAAATTAATTGGAAAATTAATAAATAAATAAATGAAACATCTTAATCATAATGATAATGATATTGATGGATTAAATAAAAGACGTCTTGTTGAAGAAAAAAATATAAGGAAATAAATAAATAAGTCTAAAAGAATTTATCAAAAAATTACTACATTAGAAATTGATTTAGCGTCGACGACTGGATTTCCCCAGGTAATTCTCAAGGCTTCTTTCTGCTGTTCATTTTTGGTCATTTTGTCAATGAATGCTTCCGGAGGTAGTCTTTAGAAGTTTCATTTAGAATTTAATTTCAACTTCACCGCTGACGACGATTACGATTAATTGTACGAGAACTTGTGAAGCATAAGATTTCAGCTACTTCTTAATGTATAATCGTATAAGTAATGATATTTGTTATACTTTATTTTGAGAGTTTGTTATTATTTATTTTGTATTATAATATATTTTGAGAGATTTTTTTATATTGTAGCACACATATTTTGTATTGTAATATTGCAGTAAAGTAATTGGGAAAAGCACCGCAAGATGTCTAATTACAGACAGGCAAAATCCCAAGTTAAGTTGAACGACATGTGAACATAAATGCGAGTAAAATCGATTAGTCAGGTTCTTCAGTTCTGTTTCTGTTTAGTGCTAATGCAGTGCAGTTATAACTATAGTAAAAACACAATATTAGAGAAAAGTGTAAAGTGCGTGAATAAAAGTATTCCTGTTCAGTCGATTCAATTTCATCAAATATTATATTGTAATAATTAATTATATTGTAAAATATGTTACAATTATAAATATAATACATAATAATTACATTACATTGTACGATATAATATATAAATGTATAAACTACAAAATATGACATATGTAACATATAAGATATAAAATATAACAGCATTTCAGGACAATATATATATTTCTTATACTGTATTATATTTTATATTTTTTATACTGTTTTGATTTGTTACAATTGACATTTTGAAGAGCCTTCACGTGTGTTTTCTCTCAAAGTGTAAAGTTAAAAACAAACCATGAAGTAGTTACTGTTCGAAAATATCTCAATTTCACTTACTGCCATTCTTAATTTAATTTCTCAGCGATCAATCCATCGAAGTCTCCTCAATTGGACTATTCCAACTCGAAGAATATTTTCACACGTAATATCGATTAGAAAAAGAAAAAAGAAAAAAGAGAAACGAAATAGGTTCCTCGAATCACAGCGAAGAATATTCTTATTTGTTCCGCAATCGACCAAATCATAAATATCGAAATCATTGCGTACATCTCCCCGTAAATACCAAAAATCACTGCACGCGGCTCGGCCGTGATATCGCAATAAAATCACGGCCGTGTCAAAAACAGGCGAGCATGCAAATAAATAGTTTCGAACGGCGGCGGTGTATTTCACGGGGCGCTATTTTCGCCCAATCAAAATCCGCTTTGAAACAAACACTTCAGACCGGAGTCACCAAGTGGATAGTTGATCCTCTGCCAACACGCACTCTTTCTCTCTCTCTCTCTCTCTTTCCAGCAATCCGGAATTCAGCACTCGGTCATATTTTCCCCGTCGATTCTTCCGGTTTGCTCAGCCACCGCCCCTTCCACGCTTAGCCACGTGAAACATCGACGAATTTTCTGCAACAAATCTCAGCCTCAATCGCGGGCTCGGAGAAATCTCCGACAATCTCCTCGTAAATTTCAGGACAGGAGCGGATCGAAAATGATCCCGGTCATCGAGAACAACTTATTGTCAAAGGCGTGTTCGCGTCACGGATTTGTCGAGGGCTGTCGCGCCGACCGAATCGGGAACGCGGGGTGCAACGTCGCTCGTTAGGGGCTTCTTCTCGTTGGATGTCGGACAGAAAACCGATAAACGCCGTCATCGAACCTACCGTTCGCGCGAACTGTCATTGCCGTGATCTCCCGGCGCGTTGCAATTTTCGAGGGCGAACGGCGACGGCGAGGGCTTCCGCTCGATCCGAGTATCTCCAGTTACTCCGAGTGGAAACCGGGTTAAGGAACGTCGAACTCCGTTTTCCAGAGGTTTCCATTAGGATACTCGTGTCTCTTTTTTTTTTCTTGTCACTCTGTACTTGTTTGTACACCGTTTTCGTTTTCGATGGAACTCGAGCGTTTGAACATCTTTGCGATGAATATCTTTCTGTTGAAGATCGTAATAATTTTTGTTGATTTGTTTCGGAGCTTGGGTTTCAAGGTTACAAAAATTCAATAACTAAGCTTTAGTACAGTAACAAACAGTCATTGAGATATTAACGTATCAACAATTGTACTCCAATTGAAAAAATATTTCATTATCTACAAATATTGAATTAATATTAAAATTAAATAAAATGTAATATTGAATTAATATTAGAAAAACATTGAGACTTTTTAAACAATAGTACGCGTTGTAGAATTTTATAATACGTTAATAGATGAAACAATTCAAAAGTGATGCCAGTCGCGAACGCAGAAAATTCCACGTTCTTTGAAAAAGAATGGAGAATTATCGCTGGACTGCATTTGCCACAAGATTTCTCTCGCCACTTTATCGATCAAATCTTCCCTAACACACTTTGCGAAATATTCTACTTCCCATATTGTTAAGCAAAATATCTTGGCGAAGCTCGATTAACCGCCGATGCTCCAAAGGATCATTATCTAAAACGACAGGACGAATAGACCGCTTTAATCCAGCACGGAAAAGAGGGAGCTGCGCAACCAATAATAACTTCGAGCAGGCAAGATGCAATTAAGTTTCATGCAACACCACTCTCGCAGTCTGCGAAAGCTTTTAACTTCCAATATCGTCGGAGTCAGCTTCTGTATTCACGGACGCACGTCTGCGAGCGCACACACTTTTGCTACGCACCGCTACACGCGCACAGTGTTACAAAAGATTTTCACATGGAAGTTTATTTACATATATACCTGCGGGAAATTTTGTATCAACATGTTTTAAGTATACGTTGAACTAGACTTTGGAGCTTTATTTACTTTTGTAGAAAAGTTCAATTATCGCGATTGTATTAATCAAGTTTGAGACGAATTTGTGGATACAATAATATTACAATAATATTGAAAAAAGATTTCATGAATATATCAAGTGTGTTGTATAAAAGATTTTGGAATTTTATTTATAGCGTGCAAAGAGACTTAATTATGATTGTGTTAATCAAGTTTTAAATATTACATGATATCGGAAAAGAATTTTATGAATATATAACAAGTTTGAAACGAACTTATTAATATTATGCAACATTGCAAAAAGAGATTTTATGAACACATTCAGTATGTTAAACGAAATATTTTGGAATTTTATTAATACCATAATGAAACTCAATTATGATGGGTTAAGTTTGAAAAACGAATGTAAAAATACAAATTGCAAACTATTTGATACAAGAAATGTTTAACTTTTTATACTACTGAAATTTTGATTAATCATGTTTAAATTGTACGTAATTGCAAGTTCGTTTGGCTGGAAAATTAAATTTTTGAATATTGTACTTCATAGAGTTTAGAAAAGTATTTAGGTAACCAATTGTCTTTTTCATTTGTAAACTTCAATGTGCTCTATGTAACCACATTTAATACTAATCTTGTACTACATACAAGTTTATAATACTACACACTATATGTTCACAACAAATATCTTGCAATTTCTGCATGCATCTTCCGATTGTTTCCAAATTTTGCCAGTACAAAAGTAATCTGTGATAAATTTATTCAGCTCTAGGTTTCTATGCATTTATGGAACGTTTCAGAACAAAAAGACAGGAGCACATAGAAAAATATACGAAATATCAAAGACAAGTTACACTTATAACGATATTTAGCGACAAGGTCCATTTTTCAATTTTCAAGTTCACAGATGTAGAAAAATCGCACAGTCGACGACAAGTACTGAAAAATCTCTCTCGTCGCGCACGACGTAGAGAAAATATATATACCATAAAAAATTATGGTTGGAAAAATCGACAAGAAATGATCTTCCGAGGCAGCGTGGAGGTAACCACCGGCTGATAAGCCCGCTTTCTCTCAACGCGAGCCCCCGGTCACCATCTCGATCTCCGAGGAACGCGATAGTTTCCAGTCTCCCCCTTTGCCGCCATTTCTCGCTCGTCATCCTTCCGCTCGGACAGACGCGCGTTCGACAACTTTTCCAAGTCAACTCTCCCGCACCTCCTTCGTCGATATTCCTCGCGAGATATCTGCTTACTGTTCGCTCGAGAAGACTTAAAACTCCAGATCGTATTAAAAGTTGCGCGGTCCCGCGGGGCCCTGCCTCGGCTGGAATAAATTCTTCGCTGGTGGAAACTCGGTTTCTCCGATCGGCGAGCCAAGTTAACACTTTGCTTTCTCGCCGGAGGGATATACCCTCTCTCTCTCTCTCTCTCTGTGCTTTCAATTTTACCGTTTAGCCAGACAAACTATCCGGCGATTATGTTTCGCGCACGGTACTCCCTCGCTGCCGAGAAATACCGGAGATTTTTCGCTGGAATTTCATCCCCTTCCACCGTTCCAGTCGCTCCTGGGTTATACGATGCAGCGTGGCCTTTTACGCGGCTAAAGAACTTTGTTTCGGGGCAAGTTTCAAATGAAAGAGTTTTTAGGCTCGTTCTTTCTTCTTCTTTTTTTTTTTTTTCTTCTTCTTTTCGTCCCACGCGGATCGTTTCGTTCGAGATGTGCCATTAAACGTGGAAAATGAACGTCCGTCTCCCGGTATATTCGCGGACGAATTTCAAGCTTTGGTTTCGCACGTACGCAGGGCGTTTGCTTTGACATTTAAGATTAACTTCTCTGGGAAAATGGAGTTATGATTTTTGTATTCATTTCAGGGTGAATTTTAAACGGAAGACTTTCAAGTTGACGTTTGTTTTGTAGCTGCGCGTAGATCGTTTGTTCAAGATTTAACATTCGGTGTGGAAAATGGTACTTTGGTTTCTCAATTTGTATTTCTCATATTTTTTTTTTTGCTGTTTTCGAGTAAATTTTTAGACGAACGAATTTTAAATGTCTTTGTTTTGTACCGTGCACAGGTCGTTTGTTTGAAACTTCATATCAAATGTGGAAAATGGTATTTCAGCTTTTCAATT
>KQ435706.1:414980-425234 GCA_001276565.1 Melipona quadrifasciata
CCCTTCCTTTGTTCTCCCAGCGAGAACGAATTGATTCTTTTTTTTTCTCTCGATACCGATCGAGAGTAGTCGCAGATGTTCCATTTTCTGCAGCCTGTTTTCCTTTTCATTGAATTCGCGAGATAGAATCTGACTGTGGAATACCGATCCAGCGCAGCTTTCAGCCGAGAGAGATCCCTCTCTCTTTGGCACGCTTTCCCACGAAAGCGAAAGCAACTTCGGATTCACTTCGTGCAGAACTCGGGTGAAATTCAACTTCGAACGTTCCGTTCCCTCCATCGGTATTGTCCACTTTCGACAACACGAGGTTTTAATTGTCGTTTCGATCGTTTTGTTGACGAAACTGTTTCTTTTCTCCTTTTCTTTTTTTCTTTTTTCGTGGATGAGAGTGCATCTGCGAGCTTTCGAATTGAATTATGTGTCAGTCGGCAAGGTTGTACGTACAGGGTGATTCATGTAACTCGTGCACTTGAAATAACTTTTTAATTGTGCGTCTAATGAAAAATTGTTCAAAGTTGTATCGTTTTAAAGAAGGCAAAATATGGCGTATCGATTTTTCGTGTGTGTTTTGAAAGTTGCCTCCATTTTTTTAAACCGAACTATATTTTTTTTATCATAAGTCGACAGAATATTAAATTCTAAGCAAAAAAGTACTGACCCGCGTTGGTCCTAAACCTAATAATTAAGATACGGTAAGAAAGTATTAAGACCATTTGTTTGCAATAATTTATGAACATAAGTGACGTTGCTTTATATCTACATGTGATGTTCAAAATTGTATTTATTAATATTTGTACAATTTTCCATTAGACGCATAATCAAAAAATTACCTCAGGTGTGCGTGTTACGTGAATCACTCTGTATAGTCGAAACAATGGAGTTTTATCAGCAGAACTGGAATATACAAAGTGAATCATCTAATTGAATGTTTCAATTATTTTCCTTATTGGTATATCAATTCTTTCCCTTTTTTTTTTCTTTTTTTTTTATCACAATCGCAATTTGACATTTGATCTTTCTAAGTATTTTTTTCAAGATCATCTTCAACTTTTTTTTCACGTATAACACTAATTTTCTTTGTGCTCGTCAGGTTGCAAGTATCGAGGCGAACGAGATCAGAAACAATAACTTTCCTTTATCTGACGATAAAGATATAATGGCGATTAAAACGAAATTGCGAGGAGATAAGTTTGTACAAATTAGATCACATAAAATATCTTTAATCTTAACTTTCAAATTCGCAATGAATGTTCGAAATATCGACCGTCAATTTCCTTTTCCAATCCTTTCCAATAGATGAAAAATGAACGATTTCATGCACGATTGCAATATAATAATTTGTAATTGTAATATAATAATTTTGCAATATGGAAATTTTTCATTTTCAGAGACTTTTGAATTTTCACAGTGTTTTGAGAAAAAATAGTACCTCCATTTTCCCTATTCGATGTATCATCCTTGGAAAAAAAAGAACGAACTCAGTACTGTTAACTTCTACGCTTTAAAATGGGACCGAATTTCTTTCCACAAAATTGTAACTGAAAATTATCGATTCATTTGCAACCACGAACATAGATACTTCGTTTTCGCAAATTCCGAGGTCCAAAAGTTGTCGGATATTTCCTCGAAACGATAAACGAAAAAAAAAAAAAAAACAAAATCTCCAATTGGGGAGAAGCGAAACATTTTTCTATTATTTCGAGCGACAAATCCTCCCGAGCCCGGGAATAAATAAATAGAAAGCTCTATCCGGGATGGAAATAAAAATTGATCGTTTTCAGGAGTATTTTTTCCCGAAGCGGAGACCGGTAGCTGGAAATCCCGCGTCGCGCCACGGGGAAAAAAGGGAGAAAGAGAAAGAAAGAAAGAAAAAAAGAGAGAGAGAGAGAGAGAGAGACCAGTCGCCTTTAAATTTCGCCGAGTGGCGAAGCTTTCGTGAGCAGCTTTTAATTCCCGGATAATTCGACGTTCACGTGGTCGTCGAAAAATCGTCGGCCCTGATATTCCCATCGGCTTCCTGGCCATTGTGCCGGGTTAAAAAGACCCTTCGTCGCGCGTTAAATATCGATTTTAAAGGGAAACGAGCGCGACACCGGCGCCAGAGGTGCGTGTGTGCTTCCACCAGAGGTCCGCTGTTTTGTTGAGCACCGGTGGCGAGTTAAACGCTCGCAGACGAATAACTCCGATTCTCCATCGGCATCGATAGAGACGTTCAATCGGAGATGAACGTTCCCACGGGGCAACCGATTTTCTATGTTTCTCTCCGCTCAACCAGCGGGATATGAGCCGAACGATATTGCCAATTCCGTCCGACGGAACAATAACTCCGCTCTGAAGAATTATCGTCTCCCTCGTGTCTTCTTAATCCTTTACTCTGTTGCCTCTGTCGGAGATCTTGCTACGTTTGTGCAAATTCTTTTCTTTTTTTTTTTTTTTTTGTCACAATATTAGTTAGTACTGTATCCATTACTTGAGGAATATCTCTGCTTCTTTAGGCTGTTGATATTCTATCACTTTTATCGCTGAAAATGACCCAGAAAATCGGGCCTCTTCAGGTGCAACGCTAGTGCAACGAAAATTAGCGATTGGTTGATTTGGGTCACGTGATTCGCGATGGGGCGTGGCGTAGACCTCTAGTAGGAGTGGCGTTGTCTGGCAGTGAGCGATCGCGCCTGTAATTTGTTTTCTATCCATTCAAATTGTATATCATTTGCATATCGATAAAATTTTATGGCAAAAAGGTCGTCTTCATTTCCTAATCGGAACAGTTGTCGACGCCACATGTTAGTAAATCATTTTCATGCAAACTCTGCCTTTGTATACTTGTTCTATTTTTCCTGAAAATTTTGTGACGTGACGGAACGAACCTCGTTTTGTACGGTAGATAAAACAACAAAACAATGTATAAATGACAGCGTACAACCATTAACGTAATCTGCTCGAAACAGGAGGATGATGATCGAGTTTCCCGCCGTTTAGTGGGATTGTTCAATTTGATATTTATGAGAACGTGGAACGTGAAGCGAGGCGGGTTAAAGATTCACGTTAACGTAGGCGATAAAGCCACGAGGCTGAAGGTCGATTGAATTTTTGAAGCTGTAGCTACTTGTGTTAGCATTGCCGGGTTTTATCGCTGTTACGTGTCTTGCACGAGAGATCCTTGAAGAATCCTACAACGACAGCTTTCATCTTTTCAGGAGACATTCTGGCCGAAATTTTTCTACTTCAGCAATATCACAGCGAGACATGATTCCTTTATCGTCAACAATTTCTAAAATCAGATTATAAGGAAATACGGGAATAAGAAAATATCTCATAATTTGAGAAATATTCTTGGATCGAGAATGATTCTCCCCTTGAAATTATAATAAAACACCGATCTTCTTTCACCACAATTTAACTTGTAAAATTAATTTCGGTTGAACAAGTTGGAAGAAATCCCCATAGATGAGAAATTTCGACGTAATGAAAAATTTCTTTACACTATTGCATATTTTATGTTTCATGATAATCAATCTATTACGCTATATTTTATGCTTAAAGTTGTATTATAGAAATTTTCTTTTACATATACCTTTTAGTGGGCTTTTCCTGCCATGATAAACAAATAAAGAAATAAATAAGATAAATAAATTTATAATTATAAATTGTTATAATTTATAATTATATATCAGAATACTTAGTGGAAAACTTTTTTTTATGACTAAATCAACAGTGGATTTGAAGATTGAAGCTTGAAAATTTATTTTTGCCCTTTTCCTATGATCCTAACAACATGAATCATTATTAAAAGCAATATACACGGAAAATTATACCCACAGAAAAATTTCAACATTAAAGAAAAAAGATATCACGCTACATTGCCTCGAAGCATAATCAAACAGCGTAGAAAATTTCAACAATCCTCAATCTCCAAATTATCTACAAATCCGCCCCGAATCAGAACATCCCCTTAAGAAGCCACGCGATGGATCTCCGCGTTGACAGCCGAGTTAACCGTGGCAGCGAGCGAAATATTCCAACCATTCGATCGATCCGGATTCACATATCGCGTGCAAATTAGTCAGCCAGTTTCGGTATGCTAGTTGGAATTCGGTTAGCCCGCGGTGAAAACCCGAACGCGTTTGCTTTTCACGTATTTGCACGAGATAATTGGCGATTTTAGGCAGATGGTGGACATACTGCCGACGAAGGAATTGGAAAATATCGTCGAAATGCTTTTTAACCGATTTGAGCTGGTGAGCTTGTTAAACGCATACTTGGAAATTAATATTGTATTCGTTTCGTTTGTTATTTAAATGTGTGATTTATTTGGATGTAATTATGTATATTGTAATAAATTATGTAGATATATATATAATAATTAAAATAATTATGTGACAAAAATATATAATTATACATAATTATACAATATATTATTATTAAATATTATTATAGTTGGCTAAATACATAAGTTAATACAAGTTACAACTAAATATTAAGTTGTTACTAATAGTTAGCTAAATACTTAGCTAAATACATAAGTTAATACAAGTTACAACTAAATATTAAGTTGTTACTAATAGTTAGCTAAATACTTTCGTTGATGAAACACTGAATATTTTTCCTTGAAAGTGACAAATGACAGTCTGATCAGTAAAGAATAGAATTGAAGAATAAATGATGAACGTCGATCATTTATTTAACACTTTTGATTCAATTACATAGAAAATTGTAACTTTCCTGATGCATCATGGCGAAAGTTTCAGATGATCATTATGGTGTGGTTGTTATTAAGTATTATCTCTCTTCTTAGTAATATATTTTGTATTAGCAAGCAAGTTTTTTGTTCGACGGTAATTTACGAGGCTTCTTGCTCCACTGTGAAATGAAAATCAATCATGTAATAGATAGTAGCATTAGCAGCGATGATGTACGACGTGTCGAATCATCTGCACATTGGAAATAATCTTCCGATGAAATTGTGGAATTTTTTAAAATAAATTGGAGTCAGAACTGCGTCATTTTAGTTATATTTTGCTTCAACTATTTTGACACACGATTGATACAATACAATACTTCATTTTTGTGATACAATATATAATGATTTAATTAAAATCTTTAACCGTTGAATCAAATTGGTGTTGGTATTTTTTCATAATATTGTCCAGCTGGCTGTGACGTTCGAAATTTTTTAGATATTCATTTTATGTTGCTTATTCGAAACATTTGAAGCACTCCGATCACTGATGACCACCATAGCTTCATTCAGGAAACAATTTCCGACGCTCAACCTGTTAATTTGCATATAAAATATATTTTACTCGCTAACCTGTTGTTTAAAAGCGACGTATAAAACGTTACTCTGTTCAACTGCGAAATAAGTAGTCGGAGTCGATCATTCGGTGTGTTAGTTGCTATAGTGCGCACGGTGAAAATTTTAAATTTCTCTGACATGACTTGTGACGAAAATGGAAGATATTTTTGATCGATTACTAATTACTGTTACCACCACACTGGTTCTTGCTGCTATGCTATTTCTTGCTCGATTACGAGGCAAGTAGCGAGAGTCAATCATTCGATTCTCCACAGTGAAATAGCGATTAATCGAGTGTTCGTTCGAGTAATTTTTCGATCATTTCAATCGAGTAATTTTAACAATCGGTTCTGACGATTCGTTGCTCGTTTCTCCCCGCAGCTAAATGGCGTATCAATTTATTTGCGGAAAATCTCAGAGCGTAAATGCTAAAGCGTAGAATTTACCCGGACGAATTATTAAATCCCGGGTTTTTTCTTTTTTTTTCTCCAAAACAAACGAAAGCAAAAATACAGTCAGCGGAAACTTGCGAGGCGTTTTTCTGTTATTTTTTTTCTTTTTTCTTTTCTTTTTTTTTTTTTTTTGCCCTCTCTTGGCTCTAATTGACAGCGCGTGGAAAACGAAAGCCGTATAATCACGTGCAGCGAGAATTTTGATTTTCGTCCGATTAACGGGCAATCGGCGAAAATTCTCGTCGATAATCTCGTCCTCCTCCCGTTCCGTTCGTCGAATCGTTACCCCGCTCTCTTTCGCGAATGGCTATCGACACGCATCCGCGCTCCACAAAGAGGATTCGTTAATCACTTAAATCGGCAAACATCAATCGTATCGTCGGAACAGCACCTGCAGCTTTTCGTTTGTTATCCAGCTCGATCGTAAAACGAGATATTAATTCGAACGCGCGTATCATCGTATTTCCGGCGGAACGATCGCAACGCACGATTTTTCAACTTATTCTGCGATTTTTTTTCCTTTTTTCTTTTTTTTTTTTTTTTTTTTTTTTTTTTTGCAATGTTGGCGGAGAATTGGAGGAATAAATTAATAGCGTGCAACGGTTGGTGTTGTTTCTTTCTCGCTTTTTAAATACAAATTATTCCTCCGCGCGGAATCATTTACAAAACACCGGTACAATTTAATTATTCACAAAATTCCAGTATAATTTATAAAACATCGTTATAATGAAGATATTGCTATTTTTTTTATAAAATATCTTTCAATCACAAGTACAATAATTCAACAGGGATTTTTATAATTTTTTTTTTAAGGTAATTTTGAGGTTGTTTCTAATTATTTAAATTTATGTAAAATCGTATGAATGCTTCGATTACCTATGAATAATGAGATTATCTAGTTTCATTGTTTTAAATTTATGGAAATTATCAGCTTTGGAAGTGTTATTTAAATGGCGCTGTTACGACCTTTTTGAAAATTTGTTCGACTAAAAGTTCAATTGTAGGTTCAGAAATTTCCTGAAGCAGAATTTTTATAATTCTCTAAAACAATTTTACGAACATTACTGTTGCCATAATGTTCCTTCAAAACAAATCTAAACGTTAAAAACTTGATTTTTATCATTCGATATAAACGATGAATTTATATCTCCAATTAACGTCCATTTCTTCCCAAGTTTCAACCAATGTAAAAAGATCATATTACAATTATTGGCAGCAGCGAGAATAATGAAATTTCAACATTTTCATTAGAAATCCCCCAAATATCGAACACACGTAACCCACAGTAAAAATTAAATAAAATTTAATGGGCAGCAGCGCGGTCCCATCAAAATTAAATTTCACATACAGGCATCGACCTAACACGAAAATTTAATCAACGCCTACGAATTTAATCCTTAGTACCAACACTTCTCTTCTTTTTTTCTCACTTTGTCCAGAGATCTAGAGATCTTAGAGAGAGAATCGAGTCGTGAGAGCGCGTGTAAATCTTGAGGGAATTATAGCGAATCGTCGGGCATTTTCAATATTCTTTAATTCCTGAATTAACGAAACTTTATATTCGTATTTATTCTAACTCACGTGGGTTACAAAATTTGTATTGTTTTCACCTACAATTATTGGCCAAGCTACGTTTCGACGAACCCTGCGCACGGATACACGCAAATTGCTCAATTGGTAATTTTAATCCGCACGATCGCAACGATCGTCGATAGTCAATCCAGGTGGTGCCAGGGGATGATTCCGAACGATCCACGATCGTCGCATAACGCATTCCGCGCGCGTGAAAAAGTAATCGCGGCGCGCGAACGCTCCGGTTGTTTCAATTTCGCGGTGGCTGATAAATGAAACACAGGACAGGCCGGCGAAATGGCTGTGTTTGAGCCACGGGCCCGGCCTAATTACGCGGATAATTATCGGGCGCTGATTGGTGGGCGGGCCTCCGCTGCGACCCGCTAATGAATATGGATAAATCGTAAGTGGGCCGATATTGGTTCCCGTCGAAACCGCGTTACGGTGTGCTACAGTCGATTTATGGGGATTCGAAGTCGTTGAAATTCTAGGAAGAAGCATCGCGAAACTTGTAATCGCCACTTTTGGATTTAGAATGATCTAAATTTGCAAAAGCAACTGACAAAGTAAATGTATTGGTTAAGTGAGAATGAACGTTGGCGGAAAGCGTTGACTCTGACTACTGAGGCAGGAAATTTTTTTGCAATCCAGGTTCTCCCTCCAAGTATTTCTCAAGTATTTCAAGTATTTATTGTCGTGAATGAGTCTCAATGGAATACATCTTCTTTCGAAAATAATTGTCGATAATATCAGCAATTTGTAAAAATAACTGCGAAAGCATCTGTTTTTTTTTAAACCAATATGTTGCATAATATGTTTGGCCGTTACACTACTCTCTTTGATATTTAATATTTTCCAAACAACTTCAAAATAATTTTCTTCGCGCAATTTTTTCCACTCTCGAATGACCTAAATTTGCAAAAGAGTAATTGACAAGGTAAACAAAGTAATTAACGTCACTTTCACACTCGAGATTTGCCTTGGTAGGCAATTTTCAAGAGTCTCGGGAGTCTTCGTTTAATAATATTTCACCGCATTGTTATCACGCGCGAGATCACACGATTTGGAACTATTATTACTACCAAACTGCAATTATTAACGCAGTGATTCATATTGCTAGCCTCGAGGCTATGCGTTAACCGCGCCTCGACGATTCGTTTACTAACGCCGTACGAAAATTATTACTCTGAAAATTAACGTCGAACAGAACGATTTTCACCGCTCTTGGATCAAGTAATTCCTCCTCGTGAAATTTACGATGTCGCGTAAACTCACCTGTTTGCACACACGACGCGAAACTTCTCGCGTTCGATTATAACACATTTATGGCAAACTGTCGGTCTCGAGACTCGTCGTCTCGCGCGGCAACACCGCCAGATTTTCGAGATTGAAATTGAAAATTGGAGGACGGGCCGAAAACTGCAAGAAAATTGAAAATTTACGAGGATTTGGGAAAGCGGGTGTTCGACAACGGAGCCACGAGGCTGGTGAATTTATGATTCATGTTGAAAAACAAAGGGTTTTGCACGACGGTTTACAAGTGAAAGTTTTATGGAGGATTAGACTTTGCGTTAGAGCGCGGGCTGCGAGAGGGAAATGTTTCGTTACTTCGTAAACGGAATTTTCGAACGTTTGATATTGTCCAAACAAAACTGAACATTTCAGAGTCGGCGAGAGTCCTCTCGGAATAATTGATAATTCACGTTTGTCGTGTTGTTCCTTGGGCAGAAATTTGAATCGTTTAATAGTTACAGTTTTATTTTAATCTGTCCTACCTCTCTCTATATCTACATTTCATCACTGAAAGTGATTTTAGTGATGAAAACTGGGATAACCAGAAAATGGGCTTCTTCCGATGCAACGCTGATGCAACGAAAATTAGCGATTGGTTGATTTGGGTCACGTGACTCGCGAGGGGGCGTGGCGTAGACCTCGAGTAGGAGTGGCGTTATCGTGCTGAGCGATCGCGCCTGTAATTCGTTTTGCATCGATTCAAATGTTTGCGTGTCAATAAAATTTTATGGCAAAAAAGTCGTCTTCATTTCCTAGTCGGAACAGTTGCTTCTGGGCATATACAAGTCGTGCAGTTTTTTATTACCTATCCCAATTTAGTTGTTTGCCTATACATCGTTCCTAAATTCCTACGACGTCATTATTCGAAATTAAGTTTCCGAACCGAAGCGCTCGCTTCAGAAATCAAATGCTAAAATATGCCAAAGCATCGCAATTACGGGGAATTTGAATGCTAAAATACACGAAATATCCGAGCTGAAATACTTATTATGATATCCGAAAGCTTTAAAATCGCTGCTCTCTCGTTTTTCTATCACGTTTTTCGCTCACATTATCGCGAACGGTAATAACGTCGAACAGTCTCGCACGACACGCACGAGAGACGCGATAAGTATTCAAATACCTTCGTGAATCAGTATAATCGGCTGAAATTACCACTCGGCTGGAAATTTTATCGGCGCTCGCAAACAGTCGCGTTTTTTTGAATTTCTAGCCGCGCGCCAGAGCGAGAGGAGGAGGGGGCGAATGATTGAACGGGTTGGCGACGCGGTCTTGATTGAACCGACTAGGCGATGCTCGCGGCCCGTGTTAAAAATTCGAGATCGATTCGATTCCCGGTGTCCAGGTGGAAATGCTGGAAAAATGATAACGTCGACGGCGGAGCCCACTGGGGTCTCGTTTTTTGTTTGGACGTTTCGAATGATAAAAAGCGAAGGCAGCTCGTAGTTTGAAAATATCCCGACTTCAGCTCTCAATAATTGATTCACATTTGATCGGGAATTATTTCGACATTATTCTGGAATTTTTTTTGCCCAGGTTGAATAATTAACCTCGCTCTTCTGTTTTTTTCAATAACACTAGAATAACCATATTAATATCATTCAAACTATTTTAACACGTAAATCGTTACGACCTGAACTG
>KQ435706.1:443110-458720 GCA_001276565.1 Melipona quadrifasciata
TCACTGTCACCGAATGGGATGAATTTCGACGATGTCTCGACGAGCCAAGTGAAGCTAGATCGTTAGCACAGTTCGAGGAATTCCGCTGTCACTCGTATCGAGAATTTGGGCTGGGAAGGTAATTTCATTTCTCTGTCTCCTTCAATTTTCTTTCTTTATATTTTTGACGCGTGTCTAGATCGTGTATTACACGCAAGGCGAATTGATTTAATTGAAAATGATCGGAAAATAACTGCAAGTTGGGAAACTCCCATCGATCGATCGATGTTGTTTGCATTTATTTTTACAATTACACACAAATTTGTAGCTTCGTTGCATCTCTTAATACCAAACTTTTGAAAATCGCGTAAAGTGAAATATATAAATTGATATACATGATTATTTTCCTACAATCTATGTTTTTAATATTAATTTAATATCTGATTTGAATTTTTAAAAAAATCAGCGAGCAAGAATTTGCTGCAAATACATTTTTCGATGTGTCTGAGCTCTACTTAGAAGCTCCTCTCGTTTGCACCTTTAGTATCAAAATTTTTGAAAATCACTAAATTTCCACATGGTAATTTTACCAAAATTTACGCTTCCAACATTAATATATCTCATGGAAATTTTTTTCTTTTTTAAATCACCTCTTATTTCATTACAAATTTGTATCTTATTTGCATATCGAATATCAAAATTTTTGAAAGTCACGTAAATTTTCCACGTGAAATACACGCGATAATTTCCCAGTCTACGCTTTTAATACTAATATATCTGATTTGAATTTGAAAGAAATCAGCGAGTAAGAATTTGCTACAAATACATCTTTCGACCACGAAACCATTCGTCCAGCTCTACTCAAAAATCTCCTCTCCAACTGTATCTGTCGATGTCAAGATTTTTGAAAATCGCACAAGTTTCCACGGGAAATTGGTATATACGCGGAAATGTGCGCCTCGCAGAAGTAACCATTTCACAGACAACGTAATGCATTCGGGGCCGAATTAAGCTTCCTCTCCACTCTCCCCCCCCCCTCCATCCCCCGCCGAGCTTTAAACTCGAGTGGAACTCGACTCGAGGAAAATTTCGCAGCGATTCTTCCATACGCAGCCTCGTAAACCGTTTAGAAAGAGGGCATTTGCAACAGTGAAATCCTTAATGCGGGCGTCTTCTTAGTTGCAAGGACGGACTCGCGAGGCAAAGGCGAACTTTCGCAAACGAATCAGCCAGCGGCGACAATTCCGCGTCAAGCGCGGCAAGCGCACGCACGTGAGGTTAACTTCGTTTCCGGCATGGTGCTCGACTTATTGTTGCCGCTCAGCTTTGTTTCGAGGCGCACGCCAAAATTCTCTTAGCCGGCGCGCGTCAGGTCGACGATCTCTCCAACGTCCGACGATCAATTAAATCCAGGGACGGTCCCATTTTTTCCGCTCGAAGGCACACGCGGCAAATGTGAGAACCTTTACTTGGGTATTTCTGTCTTCACACTGGGATTCGAATGCAGGAAGTTGTTCTTGAATTGGAATCGCGAGCTAATTGTGTTTGTTTTTTCTTTTTTTTATTTATTATTAGTAGCTTTTGGATGGATGTACGTTTTGTAGTTTTTCGAAGGTTGGTTATTGGATTTCTACGCATTTAACTGGCATTTAACTGCAACTTTTGCAACCCGCTATTTTTACTATTAAGTTTGCGGTTTATTTGTTACATGCAGTGTAGAATACGCAAAAGTGGAGTATTTGTTGTAACACGTAGTACAGTATAGTATAGTAAATTACAATTTATGCTATAATTTCTATTTAGGTTCTTTGGGATCAGTGAATGGAAGTCAGGTAACTATTTATATGATGGAGGTAAGGTAAGGGTAGTTGAGGGATGAATGGAAGGACGGATGGTTTTAGGTAAGGTAAGGAGTGGGAGAGAGAAAGCGATTGTTTTGCGTTTCGTCTCGGAGTCACTGCCTAGACTCATCAGTGGGGCTGATGGCAGCGACTCCTTACCCCAGACGCTTGTTGTAACTAAACCTACTAGGCTGGTTCGCACACCCATCCTAGGGGTTCCGCACACTCTGCTGCTTAACGTCGAAGATCGGTAGGACATCGACGCGAGGCGCGCAGCCACTTGCGGCTTGTACTAGTCGAGTGTTCGAAACCCGTATTTGAGAAATCCTAGGCCGCTACAGAATATTTTCCTAACGATGCTCTTAAAAGTTTCTAAATGCATAAATATTCGCATATTAATGTTATATTTATGTTGCGGTGATTGCCAGAATTATTTGGATGAATGTCATTGGGAGAGAAAAGGAATTTTAAATATCATGAGTAATTGAAAACTGTACTTTCGCTCTATGTTCTGTAAAAATTGAATAGGGAAAGTTTATGAATTTCGCGTGACAGTTGACGTGTCGGGAAATCTATTGTCACACGTACTGATTACTATGCAACTTTCAATTTTTCTTTTGCAATAAAATTAAAAGAATTAGGCAGATATTTGCTTTCGTTGCTAAATATCGTAACAAACGCTCTACTTTCGACATTTTTCATGTTTTCCCGTTTCCGTTCTGCATATTTTTGCATCAGTCTTATATAAATGCATAAACATGAACCGAGTCTACACCCTCGGCTACTGCTTAAAAGTCAGAAATGAGAGATTCGTCCGAGGTTTCTAGATTTACGCAATAGGCTAACAAAGCTCATCATCTATTAATAATTTCATTTCGTAAATTAAAAGATTTCAATCTTCCAGAATTTGAACAATTGGACTATAAAGTTCTTAATCTGTAAACGTTTCTGTAACTTTTCGATAATTCGTCTCACAACTTGGAGAAACTCCAATTTTCCAGACTTTTGAGCTCTGACCGGTCTGACCAGTATTTATTTGGAATAAACGAAAGAATTAGAAAAGACAAAACCGATAAAAAGGAAAAAATTCTGAAAAAATTTCTCAACTCGTCAGGCTACGGACCACTGATTTGTATGGTCTTCCCTTCAACTTTCACGATCTACGTTACAGCTCGATTTCAAATCGATTCGATACGCCGCGAGTAGAGCGTAGATGCTCCGACAAACTGAGTCTTCTCTGCTTGAAAAATTAACCCCGATCTTCGTTAATTCAACGTGGAACGCATCTCAAGCTATCAAAGTATCGCGCCCGTGCAATCTTCCAAGGCTTTGCTTTGCGTCAGAGGAAACGCGGATGCGGGTGATGGAAGGGACGAAGGAAACGCGTGACGTGTTTGTTTAAGGATTCAACCGGCTCTAGAAAAGAGATTTCGGTGTCAGGATGTGGAATCGTTTCGTTCGGGGGCTCGTTCTTTAACGCGACGTTTCCGTACGCCCAGGAAATAGCGTCCCGTGTCAGCTGAGGAACCGGAAATGTAGCGTCGCGTGAGACGTCGCGCGCTAACTCTCGAACCGTGCTATAGATTTCACTCTACTTTTCCCCTCGTTTTCGTCCCTTTGAGGGATGTGAACGTCGATACTGCGATGGAAATTATTTTCTTTCTCGTTTCTTTCCGCTCCTCTTTTGCAGTGGAATCGCGATTGCTCGCAAGAATTTGCAACTATATAATTTAATTCAATATACGATTTAATATTTATAATATAAAAAGTTATACAAATTTTTTATCTATGACTATATTATATAATATTTGTACAAAGATTTTATATGTAATTAAATGTATATTTGTATCACATTTAAATTATCGTTGTATGACATATTGCATTAAGTCGATGAATTAGTCTTGCACAAAGGAGCTAAATATTAATTAGGAATCTTCTAAATAATATTCATTCTATATGCCACACATTCTACAAACAATATATACAGAATGCAGAATATTATTATATTATTATGTAATATTAATGTATAATATAATTATTATAATTATATACAATAATATTATTACTTGGAATAATTATACACAATATATATTTAAAATACGTTCCATTACTTTACCATAAATGTAAAATTATTCCAAGAAACTTAGAAGTTTATTAAAAGTTTATCAAAAGTTACTTGTCGTAATGTACATTATGTTGTATGTCAGTATAATAAGTAAATTGTTGCCTTTTAAGTGCAAAATTGCTACACAATACGAACAAATGTACAAAACATCCAAGAAAACACTCTGTTCTAAATTGTGCTGTATCTTAAAATACAGTCCACTCTTCTTTTCTTTAAAGAGAACAGATTAAAAAAAAAAAATATTCGCCAAAGATAAAATTAATTTATACGAAATACAACGACGGCTCCCGATCGAAGAGCCGCGGTTGAAAATAAGACCTTCGAAAAGCTGCGATTCCTTTGCCAACACAATCCCACGGGAACTTATAGGTCGGCGTTATCGTAAAAATTAATCGCCCTCAAAGACGAGGATCTCGCGTGCAGTTTCCCTTGGAAAATAATCTGTTAACCTCGAAACTGTCGGCGAATCGATTAAAAGAAGCAACGTAGGATTCGTAGGATTCGAAGTAATCCCTCCCCGAGGATATTAAAGTATTCCCTAAGAATCGAACAGAACCCCGCCGTATCGAGACATTTTCAAAGACAGAAAAAAAGACAGAGTGTTTCCTCGATTTTCCTCTCGTTTCAACGAGAAAAATATTTTCTACGATCTCTCTCTCTCTCTTTCTCTCTCTGGTTCGACGAGAACCGGCGTGTAAAACGCTCATTTTCACTCTCGCGTGTTCGAGCGTACGCGTTAGTCGGAGTTTACAGGATAAACCGGCAACGAGAACGATCGTCGCTTGCGAACGACGCGACGTTGTCACCGGAACGCGCCGGATGATGCGGCGAGTCGCGATCGGAAGGCATTGTGTCGTTTAGAGGATGGAATTTTGTGTGCAGACTGGCTGAAATTCCGCCAGAGTCGATCGGAGTTGTTCCGCTTCCCTTCCGGTTGCTTTCCCGGTTTGCCCGGTGTTGGTCGTGCTGGAACACCGGAAAGAATGTCTTGGAACCGACATCCGAGAAATCGATTCTACCAGCAAACGCGGTTGATGGCGTGTGTAATGTTTGCCGCGGCTCTCTCAGATCGCGCACGTGTTACTGTTCCGCGTGTGCGAAGCAGAATTTGAATTGTTCAATTGTTGGGCTTTTATGGTTCCATGCTGTTACCGTGCTTCGATGCCAATACACTATTTTTCGACAGTGTATTTAGGGAGACAAGAGTTGAGAGAGGGGATTCTTTCTGGTTGACAGAATTCCGAGTTTTCTTCTCTTTTAATCAAACTACCACTTTTGCTACGTCAAACGTGTGAAAGAATTGTTTTTAATGGGACACGAGTGAACACATTTATTTCTCGTCATATTGTGTTTTGTACCATTGAGTAAGTTTAAATTGGAAAAAAAAACTGATTAGGAAATTATTCCGTTGACTTAATGTTAAATAGAAAACACATATTGAAAGTAGTTATTGATTTGACAATATATTGATAGTTATTTTAATTTCTAATTTTGGCGACATTTTTAAGTCTGGACCAACGTACTTAAAAAAGGGGAAAGAAAAAAAAGCATGCCCTTTTTTCCAATTTTGCATAATAAAAAGCACAATTTGTTAGTTTCTTAAGAAAATACAGAAATACATTCACATTTTATCACTGAAAGTGATTTCAGCTGGGGTAACCCATAAAATCGGGCCTCAGGTGCAACGCTGATGCAACGAAAATTAGCGATTGGTTGATTTAGGTCGCGTGATTCGCGAGGGGGCGTGGGGTAGACCTCGAGTAGGAGGGGCGTTGTCTGGTGCTGAATTTTTGTATCAAGTTAAATGTTTGCATATTGATAAAATTTTATGGCAAAAATGTCGTCTTCATTTCCTCAGTCAGAACAGTTGCTTCTGGGCCCTTCAGTGAGACGAACTGGGGTACAAGTCATGCAGTTTTTTCGTAGACGTTATTCCAAAAAAAAATTGTTCTAGAATATACTTGAATCTACTCATCGTCGTTATCAATATCTTCATCTTGAGTCAATGTGCATTTAGAAAGAGAGTCTTACAGAGATAGTTTGTTGGCTATCTGTCAAAAATGGAGTTGTCTCCCCTTTTGCTTCAATTGAGTTGGAAAAATGAGAGATGACGCCGAGTCGAATGTTGGTCTTTTAGAAAAATAAATAATTCCGTTGCTCGACGTTATGTATTATTATTATTACCGCTGACGAAACTTAAACATTCATAACTTCTTTGTCAAAAAAAGGTAATCGAATGTAAAATCGCCGCTAAGGCAAGTAAACGAACGTTCGATACCGGGAAACGAGCAAACGCGACAATTTCAGTCCAATTTCTCCCAAAGTAAATCCCTAATTTACCACCATTAAATTAACTCGCCAGAGTAAGCCGTACAAACCAACTACAGCCGGCCAGCTCCTGAATTATCGGAAATAATTAATACCGGTGTCCGTGGAAACAGTTTGGTACCGGATGCTGGAACATCGGCTAGCCCTGGCATGAATTGCACCGTATCGACGATCGGTCCCCTTACGTGAAACGAGACTTGGAGACGAGCTGGGTCGCAGCAGCTGGGACGACGCGATTACCGATGTTGCTTCTAATTAGACGATCGAAACGAGAGAGACTCGAACGAAACGTTCGATCGCGCTGCCAACTATCTCGGCAACTTGCCTATCTTCGTCGTAACGCGATCGTTTCATCCTCTGACGCGGCTTGGTGTCGAGCCTCGTCTTCACGGACAATTTATTAATTACGTCGAGCGATCACAGTGAGTCCTGAACTGGAAATTCCCGAGACGAAGAGAATTATGGGATTAATTCAATTTTTGAAGGAAGGAAAGTTTAAACTTCGTTCGTGGTGGATTTTTTATATCTAGGAATTCTTGAGAGCGACGAACTTTGGAGGTTAATTTTAAAATTAATCCACTGGCGAGTATCTTAACCTCATCGTGAATCGTGAATTTTTAATACCGTTCGTTTAAAGCGTTTGTTGGCTCAGGATTCGGATTTTACGACGTTAATAATTTTAATTGGGAATTCTTAAGAGTCACGAGTCTTTCGGGAGCAAATTTTAGAATTTTAGAAATTTTAAAATTCGCTGACGAATGGTTTAATTTCGCTGTGAATTGTGAGTTTTTTTAGACAAATGTCTGTCGGTCTGACAATAAGATTTGAAGTTTATGATCGATGATTGGAAATTTTTGGAACTACAGGGTTATTTCGCTAGCGAAGATTTTAGCTTTCCCAAAGATGGATTCCAAGCGTTTAATTAGTCTTCGGTATTGATAATTTGGATTGGACATTATCGATACGACGATTACATTGATTCCAGTGATCACTTTTGGAAATTGCAAAGTTCATATTTTAACTTTTTAAGCGTTGACATTGATAATTATTCACTCGTTCGCGAAGCCAACAACGCATGACGCAATCGATGAGTTACAGTAAAAAATTTAGTCACGCTTGAAACGTTGTAAAAAGGCTAATTATTTTAATTGATATTTGCGTACATTCAATGAAAATATCGTTAAAAGAAAATACGGACCATTGACGTCACAGAGAAACAAGTTTCACAGCTGTGCCGGATTAAATATTCATCTATAACTCGAGATGTTTTTTAAATCTACATTACGAATGTTCAATCGTAGACAGTTTCGCCAAATTACACAATGAAAGATATCAAAAAAAGAGGCGAGAGTACAAGAAAGTTTGAACGAAGATTAAAAGGTTACAAAATAATAAAGCAGAGGAAATATTGTCATTGAAGAAAAAATCTTAAAAGAGACAAATCGCCAGTAAAATCAAAATCTAAACTACTTTAGTATTCATATTCCATTATTATTTGTAATTAAAATCCAGAAAGATACGAAAAAGTTACAAAAAATAATTACAAACAACAAATAAAATAACAGGGAATTTAAAAAAAATGATCCAATAAAATTAGAATTCACGAGAACATAGAAAAAAATTACAAAATTATACACAAAAGATAATCGAAAGACAAAGAAAACAGTAAAAGAAGGAAAATGATTTTCCCAGTAAGATCGAAATTTAAATAATTTTGATACCCTTTTCGTTGCTATTTGTAATAAAAATCCACGAGAGCGTGAAAAAAATTACAGAACAACACAAAAAATAATTGAAGAACAAGGAAAGTGACAGAGGAAATTAAAATTCACGAAAAAAAATTATATAAAAGAAAAATTGCAAAATAACAGAATACGAGAAGTAATTGAAAAAATAGAAGAAAATAATAGGAAACCTTGAAAAGTTACAAAATAATACAACGGGAAGAATAATCGAGGAACAATAACAACAAAAAAAAAAAAAGAAAAGTAAACGAAAGACCGAAGAAAACGATCCCTCCGATAAAAATCAAAATTTTAAAACAAACTCAATATCCCGTCCGCTGTTGCGATTTGTAATTAAAATCAGAGTGACGTTAAACGTTCAACGCTTGTTAAGCCGGAAAAATCGTGTCAACCAGCGCGGCCCGAGAAGCCGACCGTTGAATTACGTCAGGAGTTTTCAGGACTTCCCCGGCTTGTTTTCCAACCCGAGGAAAAATCTCGGCCGCTCGTATCGATTGTGCATTAAGCCGGTCCGGTCTTGGACGATGGAAACGCAGTTTGCGCGGAAATCAAGTAACCGGTACGGCGAAGGCAGATTCGGAAGTGCGGCCATGATTAATGTGGCGTACTTTTTCTTCTTAATCAGCTGCGCGCGGCTTGCGATCAGTTTTCTTTTCACCGTTTTTAATTCGATACTCCGCGAGCAAGGCGATCGCGCACGATGTGTTGAGAAACGCGATTTTTTGGGAAAATGGTAAAATGGTAATTTACCTTCGAAAAATAGGAGAAAAGGGAAGAAATAAAAATCGCAAAAAATGAAGAATGCATGAAAATAGATTATACGATCAAATTACAAAAAATATTTGTTCACGCGCAAATTGACAATTTGAAGAAATTTCAACACCAAGAAAGACGTTCTAAATTGAGAGGTGGCTAACTGGCGGCCCTTACCCCCACTTTTCTAGTGCTATCCCCTCCACTGCGTTAAAAGTGTCGCGGTCACAATACTCTACGCTATCAGATATACATGTGTACATATAAATTGTTTCCTTTACTGCAGCTGCTAAAGTTAAAGGAAGATAAGGAAATTAAAAACGTATCTTAACGTTAGAACTATCGAAGGTGGTCGAAATGACTCTAATTTGTAATTTTTGTTAGATACTTTACAGACGCAAAATAGTGTATTTTTAGAGATTTATTGCAAGCTCCATTGTATTACAAAGTTTTCCTATCTTTCTCTTTTTTGCATTAATATCTCTGATGGAAATTTTATGTCGACAGTTTCAGTGTTAAAAAGCTCAATCGGAAATCTAAGGAAAGCAAAGATCGGAGCGCGATAGCCGTTCGAAATTTGACTTTGGCTCGTTGTCAGTCAGAATTCAGTTATCCCGAGTGGGGACCAATAACTCCAGCAGTTTCCAAGGGCCATTTCCAACAACCAAAAGGACCGCGACCACTCTAACTTCTCGCTCGCATCTCGAACGAATCGGGCTTCAACTCGCGAGACGCCGGTTTCCGGTGCGTGGTCGTAGCACGAGGTTCCCGAAGTCACGGTAAACTACTCAATTATCCACGAATGGATTATACCGGTTTCGTGGATTAAACTTGAAACTTTAAGGGACCACTTATAATGGTAATAAAGCACATATGGCGCTCTCTTTGTCAGGGATTTTCGGATTATCCAGCAGACTAGGATTATCCGTTTCGGTTCTTATCATCGGATTATCGATAATCGAAGCGGCATTGTATCGGCCGCGATGCACAGCGCCGATACACAGGCAAGCAACGCGCGATATCCTTTTTTATCGCGACGACGACGACGACGACGGCTATTTCGATTTCCGGCGACAGTCTCCGGCTGAATAGCCGTGAATTTCTCTCTTCGATTACTGGCACGCTGCGATGGCAATAGTTATCGAACGTTTTCCCGAAAAGTATCAGCGAATGAAATGACACTTGTTTATTTACGTTCTCTGAAAGAAATTTTCAGAAATCTACGTGATCAAGACATTAATTGTTTTTTAATAAATGACCGAAGATTTGTTTCGATGCTGACTATTATTGACCATTATTGAGGTATGACATATCCGGACTGCAAAAATTGTATTCTCAGTGACATTTTTGCTGAGAACAAAAATGACAGTCACATTTTTTGAAAATTCAGCCGAATGAAATGTACACACGGTAGCCCGGATACGAAAGTTTCACTCGAATATCTCATTTCGTCGCCAGAAACGAAAACGAAGGCCACTCTGACACGAACAAAAACTCTTCTGAAAAGAACGATTTCACAGATAATTCCCCATTGCAAAAAATCGAAATTAACTACGGACGAGAAATTTAATAACCGCGATCGATCCATTCGTACGATGAACAAACACGCAAGATCTTATAGAAAAAAACTGCAACTGTTCCGACTAGGAAGTGAAGACGACTTTTTTGCCATAAAATTTCATTAATGTGCAAACATTTGAATCGATACAAAACAAATTCAGTACCAGACAACGCCACTCCTACTCGAGGTCTACGCCACGCCCCCTCGCGAGTCACGTGACCCAAATCAACCAATCGCTAATTTTCGTTGCATCAGCGTTGCACCTGAAGAGGCCCGATTTTCTCGATTACCCCCGCTAAAATCACTTTCAGTGATAAAACAACCGATAATTATACTCGGATATATAGATCGATTTCATTTTGAAATAACCGATCAGATCCTCGTTCCTTTCGCTCTCGACGTTACGGACTGGTAATTAATTCGGTGTTGAGACGACGAATTTTACGAATTCGGGGGCGAGGGAAAGCGGCGTGATATTCGGTTACATAAATCGGCCGGAAGCGGGCCGCAATTCTCCCAGATGCAAACAGCCACCGTAGCGGCCGCAAATTCCCTCGTCGAGCAGGCGTCACGGGAACGACGCATAATGCATCGGCGAAACAGGTTCGTCCGAATGATGCATCTCGACTGACCGCACCGGGGACCGCGCCTAGCTACGTCACCGGCGAAGGAACGTGAATTAGCTTGGATGCCATTTTCCCTCCCGTCGAGGGATGAAACGTCGACGATGGCTGCACGAGGGTTTAACAGAGGAGAAGGGCACGTCTGTTTCGTTTGTCTGCGACGCGTTTGTAACTTGACGAACGAATGTCGCGGTCACGCGGATAGAATGTTGCGATCACCGCGGCGAGACGGTGAGGACGTATCCTTGTGTGTGGGGGAGAGGGGCTATCTGTAAAATTGGAAAATCGGAACGAAGTGGATGAAGATGAAAGATGCAATGGTAAAATTGACCAACGCACGCACGGTACGGGGCGTTTGATCCGAAAATCTGGCCAAAAATATTTTTGTATTTTTGTATTTTTTAAATAATAATACTCTGTTTCGTGACTGAACTACAGATTTCTGTGCAAATTCACATTTTTACAAATAGTTCAGTCTCAAAGTGTTAAGATGCACAAAACCGGACGAAGACTATGATTTTATACACACATCCCGGTACAATTTTGCCAGTAGATTCTACAAGTGAAAAAATAAGAAAAAAAAACTGTCGTATAAACATATGCTAAAAAAATTATTATTGAAATTAAATGTGTTACGGTGGGCCAAAAATCGCTCCCTACTAAAATAAATCCGAAATTTGTTTCATTATATATTTTTCTCGACGTTTGAAAGAAACGATTTTCAAATCATAATGGGAAAAAGTCATGTTTAAATTTAAATTCAATTCAAAATTAATAAAATTAGTTTTTTCTTATATTTTGATTAGTTTCATTCAGAAAAATAGGCGAGAAGAAACTTTTGTGTGGCCCACCCTATAACATTTCAAACTATTTATATCATTCTTAAATGAAAGCACGCTAAAAAACTGGCGTCAACTCGCGTTAATGGTTCTCGTTGCAGGAGAGGAAGTAAATTCTTGCAAGAACGAAATATACACAAGCTTGTAAATCCGCTTGAATAATTACTTTAACTAAACGATGGCAGACATGCTTTTTTCAGTGGTTGTCCGTACTGGAGGATTAAAACGAAATAGACGAAGGTCTATATGAGTTCGTGCGAAGTATAAAAGGTGGTAGAATTAATGGTCTTTGTTATCGAGGGAAATTCTTCCGCTTGTATCTTGTTGACAAAATATATCTGAGATGTAAAATATGGTAAAATTAATTGTATTTCGTTGAAAATTGAAAAATGTACCGAATGTAGTGATATAAAAAATTAAAACGACTGAACGACAGAAAAAAGAACCGACCGACGTTGTTGTTGGTAGCATTGAAAGATCGAAACGAAAGTGGACGGCTATACATTTGCAAACTAAACTGTTTACATTCTCTCTCGCTGTAGGTATTAATATTAATTTCTTATCGCTTTTGTATCGGAGAAATGAGAGGTGAATGAAGGTTATGCACAGGGATGGCCTACTGGCCGAAAGTTTCACGTAACAAACAAGATCGCGTGGCACAGCGTGTCGATGAACGATGGCAGGGGAATATACGTAACCTCTTTGCCACTCTGCTGTCCCGTGAGACTTTCTATCAGTCCTCGACAGTGTCAAACTTGTGGAACGTGTCGCTTCTTTTATTGCATTTGCCGCGTGTGATCGTATATTTTTTAACGAGCGAAGACTGCAATATTACGCACGCTGGATACTATTTCGCGAAGTTAAGTAAAGTTAAGCTGGAAAGTAGTGTACTAGAGGAACGACAGAGAGGAGAAGAGAGTAGCCTGCTACTACTCACCGACAGGCTGTGCTGTACGAGCTTATGTGTAAACTGCAGTTTTATGAACATAATCAAAGAAATGGGAAATCGTTTCTTCCACGTATTACTATAATTAACACTCTTCTTTAATTATTTTATATATTCTTGTACGTTATATGTATTGTGTGCACTTTTGTACCAAATGTTCTACGAATGCATAAAAAGCCGCATTCTATTTATGTGATATCTTCGGCCAATAGATGTGCTTCTATTTTAAAACGTATGAATTTATCCAGAGCAAGCAATCAGACCCGAATTTTATCACTGATTTTAGCGGGGGTAACCCAGAAAATCGGGCCTCTTCAGGTGCAACACTGATGCAACGAAAATTAGCGATTGGTTGCTTTGCGTCACGTGATTCGCGAGGGGGCGTGGCGTAGACCTCGAGTAGGAGTGGCGTTGTCTGGTACCGAGCGATCATCCCTGTAATTTGTTTTCGATAAAATTTTATGGCAAAAAGGTCGTCTTCATTTCCTTTCAGTGAGACGAATTGCACTGGGGTACAAGTCGTGCAGTTTTTTGTCACTCGTCTTTTTTCCAAATCCGCATTGTAATTAATATTTATTTTTCACCGCGTTATAGTTAATTTCACCGTCTTCAATCAGATTTTATAAATTCCATGGCCATTGTGTCTGAGAAAGACTGTTTATACAAAACCTATTGAAATTATCATTGTGATATAATAATCACGAATTTTTATTTCCACTTATTTATGTTAATAAAATCATATAATGATAAATTCAATATGAAAACATTGTCTGGTGAACAAAGATTCAAAGTCATTGGAGAATTTCAGCTCAGAACAAAGTCACAGTTGATTATTCAATCAATCTGCACACCAAGTGTACCGCACTTTTTAGTCGAATTAAAGAACAAACGAGTGATAAAGGAACGAGAAAGTAGAAATGTGGGCAATTGAAGCGACGCGATCATCACGTTCTCTCGCCACGAAACACGTTCTCTCGCAATTCGCTTAGAATTATTCTCTCCGCCCTAAAGGCAAATTTGCACGGTTCACTGTGCTCAAACAGCACGGTTTGTTCGACAAAATCGAGCCAACGAGGTTCAAAGCTGAATATTTACACGTTTCGATGAAATTGGGCGAATTGGCTCGCTTAAAAATTTCGACGTCGGCAGCAAATTGCGCGCGTCAGCGTCCGAATAATTCGCGAACGTTTAACGTTTGCCAGTATAAATTTGAGTAATTTGTTTATTTCGATACTTTGGGTCGGTTCAGCTTGCGCGAATCGGTTTCAATAAACGACTGCGCTGAATGGAAATCGAAACTCTGGTCGATTTCGTTTGACGTTCGATTTTGTTTCCTTGATTTATTTGCCGTTTGGCTTCGATAATTGAAATATATCGGATTGACAAGATTAACAAGACAACAAATAACAAAGTAATTCTGAAAAATCACTATTTTTTCATCCCCGAGTTTTCTTGCGAGACACGTATGTGGAAAATATCAGTAATTGAATCGATAAAACTCCATAAAATGAAAAGCAGAGAGAGATTGATAAAATTCTTTTTAAAATTTAAACTCGAACGAATGATTTATCACAGACGTGGCTTTTATATTTGGAATCTAAAAAATATTGGATTCTAAAAAATAGACTAGTTATTCCAACAGTTCTCTATAAATGATAGTTTAATACAACATATTTTATTCTACAATCATTTATTCCAAACCGTTTATTCATTCCATGATCAAAAATTGTTGTCACTTGGTGGAAGAAAATTGATTTTACTAAAGTTGCCAAGAAAATTTATTTCGAATGAAAAAAGTTGAATATCGATCGATATCGCTGTGTCGCTGAAATTTCGAAATATTACAGAGAACGTTGAAAAGATTAGTCACTGTGACGGGCGTTGCAAGACTATCAAACTAGAAATTTAGAATAATCCAAAAACAAAATTCCTCGATCAAGTAGTCTAAATTAGAAGGAAAAGCATACCTGCATTGTAACGATTTGTTCGACTTTCCTTCGACATTGCCAAAGCGCGTGCCAGTAAATCCTTCCCTGAAAGCCCGCTTAAAAAGAAACCCGTTCGTAAAAATCGGGTGGAAATCAATGGTCGCGGCACTGCGAGTTCTCGGGCCTCAACTTTCAGCGACTCCTTTAATTTCCACGCGTCACGTGTCGTAGTTTCAGAACAAGAACTTCCTCGCCCCCTCCAAGAGTTTCGTTCCACGCGAACTTTACTCCCGTCCCGTCGAGTTTCTCCCTTTTTTGATTTCGTTCGAATGCCTCTGTTCCCTCAACCTGTGCAAACGCTGCCAACTGTGCACGTGTACGTGTACGTGTGTAAGGTGCATACACACGCGAGGGATCTCAGCTGACCGAAAGAAGAAAGGACAGCGACAGTTTTGAGGCGTCCCGCCGGGGGAAATCCAGTTATCGTGAGTGGACCGGTCTCGACACCATTCATTCGAGTCTAGCACCGGCTCGATGATAATTGCTTTTAGGAATCGGCCTTCCCCAACGTCGTTGCGTGCCCCGGAAATCTCTAACCCGTCAAATTGGATTTCCTGTTCCTGTCGGGCTGTCCAGCCCGTGTCTCTCCCCGACCTTTGTCTCGTGGAAAGTTGTATCCTTTGTTTGACAGACGCTCAATCTGTCCAACGAATGAACACTGTCCTACCGTGTAAAGAATTAACATCTGCGATGAGTTCCTCGCTTTGAAATTTACTCGACTGAAAAGCGCTTGAAACCCAAAAACGTACTGCCTCTTCCTCATAATTTTCGTTATAATATAATTTTATTATGCAACATGCAAATCCTTTATTTTTAAACTTTATCGATATTTATTGTTACACAATTATTATATAATTTTTAACTTTATTGTTATTCGATAAT
>KQ435706.1:459135-470944 GCA_001276565.1 Melipona quadrifasciata
CGTGTGGACGAGTATAAACAAGTACGGGCCGATAGAGCCGCTAGTTAACTGCGAGTTAACTGCGTTAACAAACTCGAACGGTCGCGTTCGGCCACCGAGGGGTCACGAGCTACGGGTCACGAGCGAATTTTCACCCGTAATTGTAAATTACTGGCTGGCACACGCGATGAACTTTCCGCGTGTTTCCCTGGCTGAATTGGACCCAGTGGCTGGTAGGGGGAGGGGGAGGGAAGTGGATCGAAAGGGGGTTGGGAGGCCAGCACCACGCTCATTATCGCCGTGGAATTCCTAGATGGAATATTAATCGTTATTGCAGGGTCGACGAAGGGTTAATTGTTAACGTCGCTACCTCGATTGCAGTTGCAAAGAGTCGGTTCGCCAATGGCGCACCGTTCTTCGACAAACGCCCCTGCGTTTAGCAATCAAAACCCCCCCGCGCTCTTTCGTCAGTCTTGAATTAAATTTGTTCTCTGGGTCTCTGTCATTTTTCTTCCTTTTTTTTTTTTTTGTTTTGCGTTGCAGGTGTGCCTGTTTTTTCGCAAAAGCGCAAGGCAAATTTATTTCTGTTTGTTATTCTCTTTGTTTACTTAAATTCAGACGAAAATCCTGTTCCTCGGGTTGCCGCTTGAATTACGGAGGTTTGAAAACGTGAAACTTGCGTCAGAGAAATGAAAGTGCAATGAAAAAGTTCTTATTTGTACGTTTTGGAAACAATTATTGGAACATTTAAGTTGCAACCTCGGGGTATTTAGTTGATCTGCAAAATTTCGACGAGAAATTTGGTGACGAGTTCATTTCCAAGTTACGTCAACCCTTTGAATGTTTGAAATTATCAAAAGTCTGAGAGTTTAACGTGATCGATCGACGAGCGTGTAAGAAATTAAGCATTGATATTTAAACGTATATTTTCTGATACATTTGTTAAATATATAATACGTTATCCTTCTTGAATCAATTATTTTATTACTGATTGTACGACCATCCGTACAATATTCTACTAGCGTTAATATTGGAACATTTTGCAAGTATTTCGATATAAATTTTATCCGTCGAGTACAAGAAATATGAAGCATCATTCAACGATGTGAATTCGTTCCATAAAAATAATTTATTAGACACGAATGATTGATTTCTAGAATTAATTTCCTAAATACGGGTAAACTGTGTGACTTTTGAGTTTCTTGATGATGCAAATTTTTTTTAAATGAAACATCATTTAGCGATATGAATTTGCTTTATAAGAACGATTGATTGGACACGAATGATTCATTTTTCGATGGTTCTTGCTGACACAATTTGTCTCAATTCTGAAGAAAAATTATATCAAATTTTAACTGTGGTAACAGAAATTTGTATAGAAGAATCTACTTGGCAGAGAATCTTCAAAATTTTCTTAATCATTGTAATTTAATCATTATCTCCGACGAGTAAACCAATTATTTTATTACTGGTTACAAGATCACCCGCCCGATCCTCTAGTCAGAGATAAAATTTAAAAACACGAGACACGTTAATCGAATTGAAAATCTCAGAATCTTCACTTGCACGCCGTTGCAATCGAGAAAAAAGGCTCGAGCGTCCGTGGGAATATTTCTAACCGCGAAATGATTTCGCAATTTGCACAATTACGACGTGTGCTCGGTGAATCCAATCGGATATAGAATCGTGGTTCGCGGGAGGGCCGTAAACCGGGCGTAATTGAATCACGCTCCTCCGTAATAAGGAATCTTTAGTATCCATAAAATTCCACTTCGTAAAAATTCTATGTACCCCTCGAGCGACCAGTGTCATTATCCTCGAGGAACGTTTCGCAAAATTCCCTGCCGCTTCTCTGCGGAAGACCTGCTCGATCTTAAACCAACCGTGACCAAAATCCCCCTTTATGCACGTTTAATGCGATTGAAGGCTATTCAGCCATTTTTTATTTTCTCCCCTTTGGAATGAAATATTCTTCGTATCGAGATATAAATTTCGAATGCACCGAGAGCTGGAAGATCGACCTAATTCCAAATCCACCGTTAACAGCTTGCCAAATTTCGGACAGTTAGGCGAAGTAGAGCAGTCTTAATTTTTGCTAAATATTGCTGGCAATCGTTGCTCGGATATTTAACAAGGTTGAAAATTAATCCAGATTAAAGAACGTTGATGCTTCTTTATTTAGTATTAATTCGCAAGACTCCGTCGAATCTCAAGAGTTAATGCACTACACAAATCTGTTTAATCCTTTCTGCTTGAATGTTTAACGAGACTGGAACTTATTTGGGACAGATTGGAGATTCTTAATGTTCCGTACGAAATATACAAGATTTATTAAATAGAGAAGATTCGGACCTTCTCCTTAAGTGTCTGAAGTATGTACATAAATTTCTTTCAATTTTGCTGATGCCCTTGACAAAGTGACCGTGATTAAATGATCACGATTTTTAATAATCTTCCTGTTCTTTTTTTTTTTTTTTGTTTTAACGCGTGGCTTATCCTCCAATGTAAAATAAAATTTTCTAATATTTCTCTGCACGGCGAGGCAACTTCTTAGCAACTTTATCATGCGCATAAATTTGTATCATATAAATATTACCTGTATCTTAACCTGTACGCGGTTCGAGTAATTTTAATACTTTCCCAATAAATATTAAAATTTCCCACCTCCCCCCTCGCCCCCGCCGTAATATAAACTTCCAATATCTGCTTTCACCTCGAGATTCGAAAGACCGAATCGATCGCCTCTCATACATACATTTGCGCAAATATTCTGAAAATATATCTCGTCTAGTTCCGGAAGCAACCCCCCCGATCATTAACCTTAATAATTAAGGTTAATTCGAGTCGCTGTTCAAACGAGAAAGAAAAGGAAAAAAGAATCCCGTTTAACGTGAAGGAAGAAGCAGATCTTCCCACCCTCCAGCACGTCCGAAGACCCAAGAGGATCCGCTCGATCCCTTCCAATCCCTCTTTACATATTTGATAAGCTTGGAAAATACTTGTGATCGAACAGTCTCGACACTCCTCCATTAAATATCAAATTCCTCGTATCACGATGTAAAAGAGCAGCTTGCCAATCGAGAGAGAGGCTCTTCTCAATCGCGAACCCAATCGTTCCTCTCCTCCTCGCTCAAATACCCTTTTGCTGGTTCTTAAACATCGATTCGCGTCCCGCGGGACCTCGAGAAAGAGAGAGAGATAGAGAGAGAGAGAGAGAGAGAAAGGAAAATATCGGAATCACGACCAAGCCAGTATAATACTGTTGATTCTTATTCAACATTTACCCTGGATAGATTCGCTCTGTTAGAAATAGCAGACAGACGGGGAAATAATAAACGTTCTCAAGGCGATACGATTTCTCCTTTCACAACCACGGTCGTGAATACGTAAGACATTCGATCGGTCGTTTGGTATCGCTTGATCCTTCCGCAGTGTTTCGATGAAATTCTACGATTTTCTCGTTCCTTGTGAACAACTCTCTTCCCGTCCCGTGTTCCACGCCGTTTTTCCTTCTTCCCTCGTAACACCGCCGAGCTTCCCGTTTCATCCCCTTCGACAGACGAGATTTGCACCCCCGCGTGTTTAGTAGTAAATTGTAATGGGATAGATGGAAGATAGTGGATCGATTCTGTTCGCTGAAACGTGCACGAACAAGGGGCGATTAATTCTCCTTTTTCTTCTTTGATCGGATCCTTTACTGGGATATCCTATTTTTTTTTTTTTTTTTTTCTTTGAAGGAAATTCTTTTCAGAGAAAAGTAAAATTATTTTATTAATACGTGAAATACTAGGGAATATGTAGAGTGCCGTGTTCGAAATTTATTTGTAATATTTGGCAGATGAAATGAATATGCAGTTAGGAGATTTTACTGCTGTTTAGTGAATAAATGATATGTATAATGTCCAGATTATAGAAACTATAATATATTCACGATGCGTGAAACTATTACAAGGGGCGATAGAGCATTCAAAATTTATTTCTAATATTTAGTGGATGAAATTGTCTACTCGTTATTATTTTTCAAATTAGAATAATACTAAATAAATGTTAAGAATATTAAACCAAGGGTATTGTCAATTAACTTAAATTAATTTAATATTTCAAATTTATTAATTTTTGTATTTTAAATTTAAATGTTTTTCCATTTTATGCCGCTTGTAGAATAACAAAATCAATTTCGTCGTTATCGATTTTACATTACACGAATGAAACAAGTTGATTATTTCATTACTTGCTCCGTTAAACAAACAGTCATATCTAATAGTTGTGCCAAATGTGAACAAACCCAGTACGATTCGTCTCACTGAAAGGCCCAGAAGCAACTGTTCCGACTAGGAAACGAAGACGACCATAAAATTTTATCGATACGCAAACATTTGGATCGATACAAAACAAATTACAGGCGCGATCGCTCAGTACCAGATAACGCTACTCCTACTCGAGGTCTACGCCCCCTAACGTATCACGTGACCCAAATCAACCAATCGCTAATTTTCGTTGCACTAGCGTTGCACCTGAAGAGGCCCGATTTTCTGGGTTACCCCTGCTAAAATCACTTTCAGTGATAAAAAAAATATCAACGAACGAATACTTACAATTAAGACTACTAATAAATGAATGTTAATGATCGCACTCGTAATAAAAGGACAAGTCAGGCTGAAAAACCTTTCAATTTCTTACTGCAGCAAAAAAGAAAGGAAAAAGAAAGAATTCTACCATTGAACTCGCCTTTCGGCTCTATAAAAAATTCGAACTTCTGCCAAATGGACAAAAGCGCGAAGGCTATTCCGAAATCTTCCGCGCGTTTGTATGCCTTTTTCTCCGTGAATCGAATCGCGAATCGCAGTTTGTTCAGCCAGCGAATTAACAAGCCGAAAAACAGCGGAAAAGAAACCGGTACAGGCAGAAACGAGACAAAAAGGGACAGGTGAATAGGCGACTTCAATTAAATCCTTGCGGAATGTTTCAGTCTGGTCGAAGCGGCTATTCAAAGTAAATCCCGTCAGAACGGTCGATATTTCGTCGGGCCTTATCGAAGCCCAGGGAGCCCATTGACGCGCGAGCAGAAAGCGTAGTTTGCGAACGTAGTGAAAATGCAAGGAAACAGCATATTGGCTTATCGACGCACGACTTGCCAACGTCCTTTCTTGCTGTGCCTCGAGACAGCGTTTCTTCCTTTGTTCGATTGAAAACTTGGAATTTATTATTATATTTTAACTCTTCATAGAAGGCAGTGTTGTGAGGCAAGCAAATGTAAATTAAAGTACAGAGAATCTACTTGCTCCAAGTTTAGAGAGAATGAGTTTTCTAAACTTTTGTCATATTTCTTGGGTGTTGAATTTTAATGCCTACGATGATCTTTGGTAAGACTAACATATATCGTATATAGAGTGTCATATGGAAATAAAACGAACATCCTCGTTTATTGAACTGTTATTTATTATAAAAAATACTTTTTGCACGCTTAATTTTTTTTATACATTAAATGTGTTAAATTTCAAATAATATCCTTCTTAAACTTTCATAATTAAGTTAGTTTCTTTTTTTTTCCTATGCAAGCAGTAAGTCACACAAATACTAATATTCTGCGTTTCTAATCTTTACATTTCTTCTTGTCATCTTTTTATTGAGTTCTTTAGAACAGTCGAATCAATACTATAATATGTTGCTTATACTACATGCTACGCGTAATTGTATAAACAAGTGATGAGTATATCAGCAACCAATAAAGAGCTAATTTAGAATTGTAGAAGCGACGGATATTAAGATTTTAATATTTGAAAATGAAAGAGAAGATCATTTGGTGTAAATTGAAATTTATAATTAAAATTATCAGCATGTTCTAATTTAGAATTTTAGCACCTGTGCAAATGGTCATCAAAGTTGACTCTTATTCACCAGCTACTATGATTCCAAAAACACACTGGGATTTTGAAAACTATTTCTACAAATTATCGCATCGTATCGAACTTATTTCTACTTTTTTTTTTTTATTCTGTTAATAATTGGAAAGATTAAATGTTTTAAATCCAAAAAATATCAGGTACAGTATAGAGCAAAAGTTTGGGTACACTTTTACTGTATTTGCAACTACATACTTGATTTAATTTCCGTTTTTTTACGTTAATTTCCTATGCACAAAGTTCTGAAACAAGTACCAGTTCAAAATAGTATAAAAGGAGGGAACAAAAACAAGAAGAACGCTCTTATTTGCAGAACCACTCCCCCCCCCCTCCTCACCCACCGTCTCTAAACTAATTTACAAACAAACGCTGTTAATTGAAAAAACGCTCGGTCCAACGAAGAAAAATCGGCGAAAGGAGAGGGAGGAAGGAGGGGGGAGGAATAATCGCGGCAAGGTACTCGCGATTAAGTGGTCGTTCCCCTTGGCTTCGGGGAGGGTTCGGTCCACGGTTTTCGCGCTTACACGCGGCTGCTGAATAATGCAGCCCGGTATCCAGGAACAACCGGCGCGGTAATTACCGTCGTTCCATTGAAAAGAACTTGGCTTGATCATAATTTCGCCATTAGCTCGGCGGGCACGGGTGGGGATGACGAGTGAAAATCGGGTTTCACACACGCACGCACACAGGGGAGAAGAAGGGTCACGGACACACGGCGACCACGTCGCGGCGAAGCTAAAGCAACGGAGAAGGAAAGAAAAAAAAAGAAAGGAAAGAGAGGCGGGGAGAAAAGGGAAAAGTGGGGAAAGGAGAACAGGATTGCTTCGAGGAACAAAGAAGATTGTATATGGAAAGGGGAAGAGGAAATGTGTCGGTGGTGGTGAAGGGAGGAGGAGAGGGATGGTTTTAAGGAGAAGAAAGAAACACAAAGGGGAAGAGATAGAATTAAGAAGAGGCAAAAAGATGAAGCTTCGCGGCGTGGATGTTTGAAAAGAGGGGGTTGAAGGAATTCGCACGGCCACCGCCCGCAGATATTGCATTTTTATAAGGCAACGGTACCTGTTTCCAGCCTCTTCTCCTTTATTTCTTTCCACCGGTCCCCTATCCCCCCCCCCTCTCTCCCTCTCTCTCATTCTCTTCCCTTTGTTCCCCGCTTAAAGTTGCCCCAGGAGGAGTTAACGACGATGCGATTACCGAACGATTCCGCTCTCGCTGTTTTCAGATAATTCGGTCTTTGCAAGTCGGCTCGATTCGATGTAAGTAGAGATTCGTTCGCGCCGGAATTCGTGCGTGTCTTTTGAAGAAATATCACTCGGATGAAGCAATAATAATAAAGGTACGAAAATCTCGAACGGAAGTCTGATCATACATGGGTTATTCCACGTACGATCTTTTGCGTCGCCTTTTTGATATTCATTTTGCTTGAGAAAATAAATCCCGACAAATATTCGAGAAGATCGTGTACGTTCTTTGAGAAAATATCGCTTGGATTGAGCATAAAATTCGTAGATGTGAGATCTTTAACGGTGTCTTATTTCGGGTTATTCTACTCGCAATTTATCGACATTCGTTTCTTTTCTCTTCTTTCCTTTTACGTTGAGGTTCTGTTTGAAAAAAGAAATCTCGAGAAATATTTGGGAAGATCGCGCTCGTTCTTTGAGGTAAAATTTCTCAGATCGAGCGTAGAGTTCGCCTTTATCCGAGGTCTGATCACAAACGAGTTACTCCACTTACGCTCTACTGCGTTAACTTCCGACATTTGTTTTCTTGACGGCGAAGTTTTATTAGGAGATCTTGAGATATAATTAATAAAGAGATTTTCAGACATAATTGGAAACGTCGTGTATACTCTAAAGTTTGTAGATACAAAGTTCTTTGGTGCTGGTCGGATTACAAACCGACTATATTACTTACAATTCATTCCTCAAAATTGTTCGAAATTCCACGCCTCCCGTTCTATTAGGTTTTCATTCGCGAGGTATGCTTTTACGAAGTTTCTGGAGAAATTATGTATATTCTACGATTATTTTAACACGAAATTTCTTTTCTTACAACAAACAAAACCACCTCAATCGACATCCAACATTGTAAAATCCAACATTGCACAATCCTTTGAATCACGCGTTGATGCATAATTCAGAGTTTGTAATTCTTTCCCATCGCCAAGAAGTACAAACTCGAATCTGTTATTGTATAATCTTTACTTGCCTCACTCGGGGGAAGCAACGAATCAGTTGAATCAGGCTCGCTTCGCCAGTCGGACTCGAAAAATCCGATTAGTCTCCTTGGCAATCTCCTTAAGAACTTTGCGAGACCTTGAAGAACGGTTTCTCCCTTCCGGGCGCCGGCTGTTGCAGTTATCGATTCCGCGGGCACGAGTTAACCAATCGCCGCCAGCATCGATCCCTTTCTCGCAATTTGTATCGCGACTCGCTTTCGCCGCTCGTCTCTCGCGCGGATCTGGACCTCATCTTCGCTCCGGAGGATGAAACTCTCTCGGTCTGGCATTGTTCCCGTCACTTGCAAGTTCCACCAAGTCGGGAGACGTATCAACTCGAACGATTGTTTGCGTACGTATTGGCCGCTCTGGCTGACTAATAGGGCGTGCTCTCGTGAAAGAAACGAGAGGGAAATTTAATTTCCCGGGATCTTTGCTTGGCCACGAAATGGGAATCGGGCTTGTGTGGACAGGTTCGAGGTGAGCCACGCAATTATCTTTTCAAATATTCGTTGTAGAAGAGAAAAATTTCAAGTGAAACTTACGTTGTTTCGAAGGAGACATTGGCTGCAGATCTTGGTTCAGAAATTTTGTTCTGGCAAGTAATTTAGGAAATTATGGACTACAGAGTTTTTATAAAGTATAAAGAGGGATGAAGACTTTCTTGTGCAAAGAAAAAGGATGCTGAATAATCTACAGCCTCGGTTTAAAATTTTCGGAACAGTTACTGCACTTGCTTGGAAAATAGAAAAAATAGAAAAATTGATTGAATAATTATAAATAGAGTATGATGACGAGTAATCTACATTCAAAAACTGCACGACCAGTAGGATTCGTCTCACTGAAAGGGCCAGAAGTAACTGTTTTAACTAGGAAATGAAGACGAGTTTTTTGCCATAAAATTTTATTGATGTACAAAACAAATTACAGGCGCGATCACTCAATAGCAGACAACGCCATTCCTACTCGAGGTCTACCCCACGCTCCCTCGCGAATCACGTGATCCAAATCAACCAATCTCTAATTTTCGTTGCATCAGCGTTGCACCTGAAGAGGCCCGATTTTCTGGGTTACCCCCGCTAAAATCACTTCCAGTGATAAAATCTTAGAGAGATTATAGTTGTTTCAAAAATGAAAAGTGGAAAAAGTCAATTTTGTAGAAAGAAAAGGACATTACTGCAAACGCTTTTAATTTTAATTTTAAAATTCGATTAAACTATTTTACAACTTGACACGCGAATATTCGTCCCATATAAAATTTTTAACCTTGTAACACTCGAAGAACGACATCAGTTTCTAAATTTCAAAGTTCTCTCGATCGCTCAGTTGGTCACTCGTCGTCAGCGAGAGTATTTTAAACCAGCAACAGGTTCGTATCAGTATTAATTATTCGCCGTGGGGGGTCTCCGCTTACAATCGTGCGAAAGTAGAGCTGCCGAAATCGAGTCGTCGATATCGGAGTCGATTCCGACGCAACGCGTGCACTGGGAAAACAGGTCACTCGAGGCATCTCGAGTCGGCTATAATTGCAGACCAGAGCTGCTCGTGCACCGTGGTATCGCTGACTAATTAACCGGGGGGAGAGGGAGGGGGCGGAGGGAACTATGGCGTGCTACTGAAACACGGATCCCGATAATTGCTGATTAATTTAGCCGGTTCGCGAGTCGAACGACGATCTTGAATTCGAGCGGCAATTTCATTCGATCGACGTCGTTTGTCACTCTCTCTACCATGTCTGTCGACAACGCGCCGAGTTTAATCGAGTTTCTTTCGCGTTGAATGATTTGGGTAAGAAGAAACTTTGTCTATGAAAATTTGGTACAATGGGGACTGTGATGTGGCAGTGATTATTATTAATTTTTTTTTTTTTTTTTTTGGAGATAGAGGAATTTCGGAGATTTCGAGGTTACCCTCAGTTTTTCAAACGCGAGTATATATTTTTTATGCACCAATCGACGCAGCCTTTTATCCTCCATAAAAAGAACTGTTGACCAATTTATGTGTAGAAATTAATAGTTTAGGAGATATTTTATAAAATCACAAGAACATGAACATGAATCTCATGCGAATGCAAGCTAATTTTTAACCCGACAGAAAAGAATGATTAATAGGAGATCATTCCACGTACAAAAATGTGGAATAAAATTTTCTTCTAAGACACCTCATTTTCGAAAAAAATTGATCAAAATTGAAATTTTCAACGAAACATATTCATATCTTCTTAAAAATGAAAAAATTTTACTCTACACTTTTGAATTCGATGTTTCTCGAAAACAAATTTCCCTCTTTAATATTTTAAAACAAATAAATTTCACTTTTTATTTTCGATTTATTTTTCCATCGATAGAATCACTCCCCTCTCCCTTATCGATGTTAGGGCACTTTGTATATTGATCGTCTAAACGTTCAAGGATGCCCTAGTATTTCTTGAAGGGCTATAAAAATCATAGTGATGTCGCTATAAAGCCTTCAACACTTGAAACACGAGCCGCGAGTCATAATGGCGTCATAATTCACTCTTATAACGTTACACGTAAAATTACATTTTGCGTTTACTACCGAAACTTCAAATGGCGTTTGAAAAATATTGTTAACTGAGGTTATAAAAATTTTGACTTACCCAACCTCTCAGCGATTACTCTTAGCTCGTCCATATCAAAATCTTTCCCTTCCTTCTGAGTGGAAGTTTTCTCCGTCGAAAATGTTCACTTTACGTTTATATTCAACTAACAATGCGAATCACGCGCCATCTGCAGTTTTCATAGTCTTACCGGAACTAAAAGTGTTAATCTTGTAAAAATCTAACAGGTTAGATTCATCAAAAACGTAATTTTAATAAAATTGAAATTAATGAAAACAATTTAAGCAGAGACATAAAATCTTATCTAGGAAGTGAAACATTTATCAAAATCATCTATAACAATCAACACACAACTAATGATATAATCTACGATACACTTTCAAACACAGTAGTAAATTTAAAACTGATTATTTCGCGAGCTGGTAATAAACTTCAAATGATCGTTCTACAATAACAAATGAAAACTTCTTTCTACTTTACAGTACAGTACAGTAAGACGAAGAAACAGAAGTCTTTGTGTATTGCACAAAACACAGGATCGAAACAACGCGGGATATAAATTGTTGACGCCGCGAAACGGTGCAAAATACTGAACTGCAATGAAGTTGGCACAGATCGTCACGTGGTAGGTGGCGCTGGTATCCACAACTTAGTACGTGAATATTAGCGTATATATGTATGTATATAGTTGGTAGTTATATAGTGCATATTTGAAACAATTTTAATAAAGTGAAAGGCGAAGAAACCCAAACAATAAGAACGAAGAATGAACAATTGTAACATTTCATTACAATCAGGTCAGTCATTAACATTTGACACTGACATATAAAAAGTCAGGAACATCTCGCGTATTTTCACATAGTTAAAATGTTTGACATGATTGTTGCCCGGATTGAGGTTTTCTCTCTCTCCATTTCGAGGTCAGAATTCGTCGAGATTCTGGTGGCACGACGAACGAAGCGAAAACGAAGCGTGTTCCGCGTCCGCGGTTCCAATTACGGATCCTCCTTCCCCGCGCTTGCATCGTCTTTCTCCATTCCACACCCTTAATTTACCCTTCATCTTCGTCTCTCTCAAGTCTTATCTTATCCCCTTACGTTCCTCTGTCTTCGTTCGATGCACGCTTTC
>KQ435706.1:481013-494828 GCA_001276565.1 Melipona quadrifasciata
AAACGAAGAGTTCGCAAACTGTTTGGTAACGGGTCAATTGAGTTTGATTTTTCCTCCTTCACTCTTTTTTTTCGGGGGCATTCTCGCGGGCGAATTTCCATCGTTGGATTTTGTTTTCGCGGAATTCTTCCGCGGCCGATTTTCTCCTCCCGCGGGAAATCGCGCGGAAAAATCGGCGAGTGGCCGGGTATTCGAGAGCGCCGCTGGGAGGAGGGGGAGTGAAATTGCCGGAAAGGGGGTAGTTTGTCGGCACAGCGAATAATTACTCGTCGAACAAAAGGAAAATGAAGTGAAAAGAGTGAAGAGAGGTGAAGGTACGAAGACAGAAAAAAAAGGAAGAGAGAGAGAGAGAGAGAGAGAGAGAACAATGTTTGCGCTCCGTTGTTGCGAGTATTATTATCGAGCAGGGATTTTTCACGATCGACGGCCGATCCTTTATTAAAAACGACGACGTTAATAGATGGGCCGATTTCACTGGGCCGAAGACTAATGAAGAGCGAAGTTAATTAATGAGCCCCCTCCTCTTTTGCGTTCGAATTAAACTGCTGTTGTCCGCGATCGTTTTAAGCGAAATTGACGTAATAATAGCGGTGTAAAGGATAAGTTACAAAACGGGTAATATCGTTATCTTTGATGATGGATGCGTATTCACGGAGGAGTGTCACGGTGATTTTTACGCCGTGTCGTCGACGTCACTCTCCTTATCTCTCCCTTTGTACAGAGCGTTTTATGATACTTTTCAGTTTAATACGAGGGGCAAACAAGAGCCGTGGGAAAAGTTAGGTAAACGTTTTACTCTGTTTTGTTCTGTTTCGGACTTACGGGTGTGTGGAGCAACAATGAGGGTGGAAATTTATTGTGTCGTATATATAATATATATTTGTGTGTTAATTCATTACAAACCATCGTTGCGTTAACACAGATTTTTTTCAGTCGATTTACTGAACACGAAGGAAAATATTTTTATATTAATTCAATTGCGAGCCATTGTCGCGTTAACACGGATTTTTTTCCAGTCGATTTATTGGACATGAAAGGAAAACTCCGGAGATTTGATTAATATTTCATTCGTTGCTGTTTTTCGTTCACCTCGTGAAATTTCACAAAGTGAGATCGAAATATTTGCAACGCTGTCGTGCAATTAGTTGTAAGTTCAAATAGAATATTTGACTAATTAGTATGATCGTTTAGAACCTGAAAAGTTGGAACTAAGTAAATAATTTTTTTTTCTTTTTTTTAAATAAAACTGCACAAACGGTGTAAATCTTTTACTCATTTTCGGCTTATCTTTGAAATATATATATCATGGATGAAAAATATTATTTCGTACTTCTAGCATTGAAGATTGCGAGAAACATTGCCCTACTTAAACGCGTCAATTCCTTGTCATTGAAATAAATTCTCTTCTGAAATAACACAAGTTTCCGTATATAGAAACAATTGCCCTTCAAACAATGTGCACTTCAAACAAGCCCTGCTTGTCGCGCAAGGTTTGATGCGAGTGTTTTTGCAAGTCAATGGAAAAACGCGTACGTTTCCATGCGACAAACGAGTCCCTTTCAGCAATTTTTTAATCGCGTGACGTAACTTTTTAGTTTCTTCGCGTTTTTAAAATTCGATACGAGCAAACATAAATTATAAAATATAAACGATTTTATTTGATACTAATTGTCTTCGTTTAATTTCTCGATGTTTAAAAAGTAACGTTTAAATAATCTGCGTTGTTGAACATTACAAAACAGCGAGCTGGAATAGAGATGAAAAGAAGAAGAAGAGAAAAAAAAAAGAAATACATGATGTAATAACGTAGATGTAGGTCGATTCTTGATAGCGTCTGACCAGCAACGTTCCATGGTTACTGCACACACAGTCAGAGGACAGTAATTACGAGGCGTGGCGCTTTATGGTGGCCTGTTTTACGACCAGGCATCTGCATACCCGGCTCTTAACGATACTGGTGTTTTTCCTGACATACCGGAACAGACTCGCCGAATCCTAAATTTTGTCCCGCGTGCTTGTAAGATCGTTGTATCACACGCCGGCGAAATTAAATCTCATTGTTGGGACACCGGCGATTAAATGTGCAAAGAAAGGGAACTAGCGAGCGAGTTCAAAATGAAGTTCGAGTGAATGTTTCACTTCTTGTTTGAAAGAAAGTCGAGCGAAAACAGCAAAGAAAGTAGAAAAATTTGCAATCTTTGGAAACAGATTTAATGTGTTACGAAGTAAAAATCAGGGACTATAATTGTAACAAAAAAAAAGTTATAGGATAACAATTATTTTTTTCAATCAAAAATTACAGATATAAGTGACTGGAAATTTTATCGTTGCTAGCAACAATTATCGACGTGGGAAATTTATTTCGATACTTTTTCTTTGTCAATTTACATAAGAAAGTAATTCTACTGTTTATAAATTCAAATCATAATTCATCAAATGCAAAATAATTTTTTACACTATTACGAGCGATCGAAATAGAGTTTTTCTAGTCAATAACTCAGTAGCTAATGCAATCGAAATAAATTTTCGTCGTTGGTAATTGTTATAAGCTATGGAATTAATAACGATTATCGGTAAAAAGAGAAATTCTCGATCGCTTGTAATTGTTATTTATGACTAAAACGTCTAATAAAAATATTTTAATCGCGTGGTTTTTTTGAGTTTCCGTTACTGATTCTTTTGATACAAATTTTTGAGATCGGTCCTTGGTAAGAATTTTGAAGTGAAGAGTCTCAAGATAAAAGTTTTATATTTTAAAAACGGAGGTGGATAGAAATATTTCAAAAAATTGTTAAATTTTTCTTAGGAAAAAGAAGATACTTTTTAATAAATTTTCCTTACCTCTGAGCTCCTAGGAAAGTCTTACTTAAATCTGACAGATTTAATAGCCAGTAGAGCCAAATTTCTCTTTATCTATTGTAATATTTTGAAGACAAGTGAAAGCGGAAGAGGGTTATTATTTTCGAAGAAAGAGTAGCAGCTACACGTAGATTCCGCCTACGACCAAGCTCCCAAGCTCCCAAGATGTTGATGCTTACGTGCGACCGGCTTAATGTCCTGTACAGTTATAAATTCAACTCGATCGGTGTTACATATATCGATAATGATGCTTGGCGAGTGTATGACCGTAGATAAACACGCGAGCAGCTTCCATCTGAAAGAGTCTCCGCCTAAGGGTCTACTCGAACGAATCGGCTCGTAAATTTCGCCCGGAATTCGAGGGAGAAAAATCTCGAGCCGAGACGTCCGTGAATCTGCTCGAAGATTAAGGTTTCTCCATTCCTCGAGTGGAGACACTGATCGAAACAAAAAGAACGATAACTTAAACTCCTAATCTATATTAGGATAACCTAAATTCAACGTCATAGAGAAAAAAATGAAGGATATAAGAGTAAAAGGAAAACTGCACGACTTGCACCCCAGTACGATTCGTCTCACTGAAAAACCCAGAAGTAACTGTTTTGATTAGGAAACGAAGACGACATTTTTGCCATAAAATTTTATTGATACGCAAACATTTGAATCGATGGAAAACAAATTACAAGCGCGATCGCTTAGCACCAGACAACGCCATCCCTACTCGAGGTCTACTCCACGCCTCCTCGCGAATCACGTGACCCAAATTAATCAATCGCTAATTTTCGTTGCACTAGCGTTGCACCCGAAGTGGCCCGATTTTCTGGGTTACCCCAACTAAAATCACTTTCAGCGATAAAAGGAGTAGATAAAACGTAGAAACTTCTCGAAAAGAGGAAGAAATTTCAAAATAGACTTGAATCGTTCGATAACGTGGAATTTCTATCCCGACGAATTTTACGAGGATTCGATTACGCATGAAAGTTAAAATACTGTTCGAAGTTAAAAGTTGTTATCCGGGGGAATCTGTACGGGAAGCTTCGACTGTCTCGAGTGGCTGCTGCGAGTTAGGGGCGGAGGGAGAGTACTTCTTGACATGTGAGGTGGAATCGTAAATCCTGGAATACGTTGGAATTTTTACGAGTCACGTTTATACCTCTCTTATTCCGTGCAGTTTCTTATATTATTCCGCCTTCGGGATTCTTCGGCCATCGTCACGGTGTGCTTGGCTGAAAATGCGTTCGACTTGTTTCATTGCAGAGGAAGAGAGAGAGAGAAAGAGAGGGGAATTACGGTTTCACGAGTTTTATATCAACGTTTAACAAGTATATTGCTCAACGATGGTTTTCGGGCTGAAATTGAACGTTTCGCGTGCAACAATCTAATATTCGCTCGCGTTGATATTATCCAAGAATATGTAAGTACTATGTCACGATATTGATCGTTAAGCGGGCCATTCAGGATGCTGCACTTCCTCGTAATTTTAAATTAATTAATTCTACTAGCTATTAGATGTTCAAAACCATTATTTAAAGGTGTATGTTGCAAGATTTATTTCTATTTATCAAATTAACAAGTTAAAATGCAAAATTAAATTGTTTCCTCTGTTTAAATTATTACACGGAGTATTGCATTTTGAACTGTTTGCATATTACGTGCATTCTGTGCATTTTTGCATTATCAAATTTCTGAAAATCACAATATACATAAATATGTATCTAACGCGCGTGTTGCGGCCGTGACGCTCTTAACGCAGTGGAGGGGATGGCGCTTGCGATCAGAAAAGTGGGAGCAGGGTCCGCCAGTCAGCCACCTCTGTTCTACAAAATTGACACACCAATGATTATCACAGAGTTAATCCAGAAAAAACGACTCGGTAATCAAGATGTCGGTTACGGCAAAAAACAGTCCATTATTCGCGGGATCAGATTCCATAATTCATTTCGTAATATCGAAAGACAAATCGGTGTTCATTCACACATCATCAGATGCCTCAGTGCAAGATATTTCACACGTATTTCAAATTCGAAGAAAACTCGTGGAAATTCGAAAGGGACGAGATCGTTTCCACCTTCGAAAACGTGATTGCCGCCTATTGCAAAAATTGTAAATAACGATTCGGTGTTATTTGCCAGTTTTATCTCGGGGCGTTCCCCGCGGAAAGCGTCGCGGCAATTGTCCGCGAGCTCAATGCGAAAAGTTTCTCGACGTTCGAGCGCGGCCACTCGCTTCGTTTCCCTGTGCCTTATCTTCATTACGGCCGGTGGATATTAGGCGGCGAACTTCAGCCCCGGATAAATAAAGCACAAGGGCGCTTGGCCGGGGTTGGTCGGTGGTACGCGTCGTGTTGCACGATAAAAAATACGTCCGCGAAAAAAAATCCGCGGACGCTTGTCGTTCTCTGCCGCGGAGGGGAAACGCTTTTAATCACGGCGAACACTCGTGATGAAAGTTTCATGTTCTAAATGCGAGCCAAGCCTGAAAAGTTGTTGCTCTGCTTAACGACTCGTAACTCGATACCTTTCGCTACGTATTTCGTTTCGTTGAAAATTGTTTTTTTCTTTCTTTCCTTTCGCTACGTGCTGCACCTACGAGTTGTTGTAGCACATACGTCATCGATGATTCACGATGTGATATGGCAGAGGGTGTAAAATTTCTTCGTATTTTTTTGCGCAACGACCGAGGCGTAACTGTAGAGGCATTCGCACTCCCTTTGAGTGTTACTTCGTGCGACCGCGGATTTTTATGGACGTTAGACGTGCCGGGAGTCCTCGATTTTTTAGACAAATCGTTGGAAGAATTTCAGACATTTTCTTTCGTAAATTTGAATTTCGTTATTGCATAATTAGGTAAACTATACATGATTACATAGATGTAATAATAATATATAAAGTTCAAATAGAAAATGTGGAATATATAAGTTACATATGATTGTAATCACTGTTTGGCTGAGAAAATGTAAAAACTCAAATTTTAATGTACATTAAAAATTTGTTTCGTGACTAAATTTGTCATGGAGGATTGAAATTTGCTCTGTACGACGAGCCCCTAAAATTCATTTTCTTTTTAATAATTTCGTTGAATAACTAAATATTGGGATTTCTTGAATTGTTGTTTAATCCTACATGTCATGAAATAGTATAACAAGTTCTGAGGGGTCGTTGTGAAGAGGAGGTTTCACTCTTCAAAACGATGATGGATCTATTTACGTGAAACGTGAATAATTTACGTCTGAATTTTTACAATTTACAATTTTCGAGAGGAAATGATCTTCGTTATATTATTATTAAAGTAAAAGCTTCACACTGTAAAATGAGACCAAGCTAATCGTACTATGAGGTACTTCATTTACGAAATCGAAATTGTCGAAATTGAATTTCTCATCGCTGCAACTATCCAAATATTAATAACCACAATGACACGACTACTGATCAAATATTAATAACCATAACACGAGCCGTTACAATCATTACAAAACGTGCACAATTATGTTGACCTTAACTGGACTCGTTGGCAAGAAGCTGTTGGTACGACAGCTGAGCAGCGCCCCTCGCTTTACGATTCAATCGTCGTCTCTCGTCTTCTACGCCGCCGTGTCGTTTCGATCGGCGTGCCACGATGGAAATAAAGATACCTCCGAGTCGAGAGGAAGAGGTGGATTAAACATTGACGATGAGCCACTCGCGAGAGACAAGAGGAGAGAGAGAAGGTCCTCTCGAGGGAGGCTTGTCGCGTTGGCGGCGAAAGGAGCAACGAGGCAATGAAAGGGCCGTGCTTATCGTCAGGCCAAAGGGACACAAATACACAGAGAGTAAGAGAGACTGAGTCGACCGGAAAGAAGGAGAGGAAAGACGACGTCCGTGGAACGTGGACGGTGGATGGACGCGCACGAACGACGCGGAGAATCGGGACAGACGACGAACAAAAGGTACACAGTTCGGCCATAGAACGCCGGGGCGAAAACGTTTGTCGAGGCACGTACGGATTCTGTTCGCTGCCAGACGAAAAACCGATAACAATGTCTCCCCGCGGGGGCGGCGGGCGCTGGAATACTGACAGAAATTGAGGCAACCGCCGTATGGACAGGTGGACGGACAGGGGGATTGGTCCACGGGGGTTGGAAAAGTGTCTTTCGTTATCGTTCAGCTCGCGTTCTCGCTGTTTCTTATGATAGAGCCGGCTCACATTCTCCTGCCGGCTCACATTCTCCTGCCGGCTCACGGGGATGAAACGCGCCGTTTTTTGTTCGCTGCTTTCTCTCCTTCTTTCTTTCATTCTTTTTTTCTCTTTTTTGGTATTTCGATATTTCTCAGACTGCTCGAGACACTTCTTTCTTTGGTGGCAATTGAATGGACGTTATTGGCAAAGAGTTTGAATTCGAGTTATTAACAATCGAGTTTGGATACGTTGACGTTGATATCTTTTTGGTGATGATTGGAAGTAAAAAATTGTTGAAAAATTTGTAATGAAATGTTATAGTGTTCATTTTTTTTTTTTTTTTTTTTTTTTTGCAATCTTTTGATGATAATTGAAATTGTTGATACTCTTCAGTGTTTCTATTGACTTTTTGGCTAATAACTGGACAGGTGATGACAAGACACGTGTGATAAATTAATAATAAAGAATTATGGATATCTCGAGAAATGACGATGTCTTTATTAATTTTCTTGAACGTGAGATAATCGATAACTCAAATTTCGGAGGACACTTGTGGGCTGCGAGGTTTCTGGACTATCTGATTGCTCGTGACGATTACGGATAAATTGGAGAGAACGAAGAGACGACACGGAGTTGAACACAATAGTGAATTGTCAGAGTTAAACACAAAATTGAAACGTCTTTCGTCGCTTCGAGATTCAACCTTCGGTTGACTCTCCGATTGTGCCATTCAGATATCCATCTCGCCAAGATACCATTCGCTTTCAAATACTGTATAATACGTTTTGATAGAGGATATTACGTGAAATAATTTAGACACGAGTCACAGTATTTCCAGGTGTCTATCAGAACTTTATCTCCCAATTATCATTTGAATCATCCCCCCTTCAAAGACGTGCCATGACCGAATATACTCTGGATGTTTGGTCTAGATGTGAACGCGATTCCAAACGTTACAACGTTTCCCATCCGCTTAATTATTATTTGACTAACATTCTCTTCTAACTAAAATTGCGAAATGTCAATGAAAATCCTTTTGATAATTACCTTATCACAGAGGACCTTCTGTCCTGAATACCAAACTTTCATCTGTCAGGAATTCCCTCTTAAAAACCTTTCCTTGATTTCCTCAAATTTACCTTCCATGAAAAAATCTTATCGCGAAATCCCCCCTGTTATCTTTCCATCTCTAAATGAAATTAAAACACCAAACGAAGAAGAAGCGTTTTCAGTCTCGAAGATTCACACCCGAGAGCCCGCGAACCTGTTAATTACCTGTAATTTTAATTAACACATTTATTACCCAACCTCGTTACGAACATAAATTCCTTTATGTTTATCCTTCGTTAAAAAGTAGCCCCTGTTAAAACTCTCGTTGCGAAATCTTCCTCGTCTCTTAAATAATAAAAATTATTTCGAATCACGAGGCTTAACGTCCGAGCGTGCGAACATTATTCACGTCGTTTTAATTAACGCGTTTGTTATCCGTCTGAATTTCACTGCCATGAATACAAATTTCTTTAAATCTACCGTCCATTAAAAAAATCTTGACGCGAAGTCTTCTCTTCCCTCTTAACCCCGTTCCGCGCGACGTCTTCGTCTTACGTGGAAAACATATTTTACGAAATGGTAGAAAGACTGGTAGAGAGAAATACTTGAAAAATTTTTTTCATTGACGTTTATTAAGAATATGTGGCACTCGCTGCTTTAGCTGCTTCCACTGTAATTTTCAAGGGAAAAAAAGTTAATTTTTACCAACTATAGAGAAAGGAATCGAGTAGAATTCGAAGCAGTAATTTTCGAAGCAACAAAAATTACTCGAGTCTCCGGACGTTCGACAACCGAGCGCACGAGCCCGGGATTTGTTTATCCGTCGTTTTAATCAAAGCATTTGTTGCTCGTTTCGAGGCACTCGGTCGGGGAAATCAATCAATAAAATCGAATCGCGAACTTCAAAAGGAAGCGCGGAAAATTAACAGACCTGGTTCAAAAACCAGGGGAGAGGCGAGGCGCAGCATTCGACAAAGGGTCAGATAGCCACGCTGGCAAGAGCTGAAAAGCTGCGAACACAACCAATACGCATAATGCCTATCGATCGAGCGCCGAAGGGGCTGCGGGAGGGGGAGGGGGAGTATCGTTTTTCAGACATGGGATGAGCCCATGTGCAAAGCCGGCCGAACGAATTGTTTCCTGGCTATTATTGAAATATTACGGTCCTCCATTTACCCGTGAAACGTCGAATTCCATCAATCTGTTGTCGAAATAGGAACCGAATGAAGCTCAAACACAATACTCACGAAAATTCTCTCTTGTGTTCTCGATTTTTCTCACTCCAGAAGAGAAAAGAACGAAAGAAAATTTCGTTTCTTCTTTTTTCGTCGATTTTGATTTAATTGATCGCGAGATTCTTATGTTTTTCGTTCTACGAGAAGAAGCAGAAGTGAATTTCGCGAAGGGATAGCGCTAGAAAAGCAGTTAGCCAGCTCTACGCTTTAGGTTGTCATTCAAGGTTCAAGTTGACTTACGCTCAATTGATTTTATCACTGAAAGTGATTTTAGCGGGAGTAACGCAGAAAATCGGGCCTCTTCAGGTGCAACGCTACCAAAGCAACGAAAATTAGCGATTGGTTGATTTGGGTCACGTGATTCGCGAGGGGGCGTGGCGTAGACCTCGAGTAGGAGTGGCGTTGTCTGGTACTGAGCGATCGCGCCTGTAATTTGTTTTCTATCCATTCAAACGTTTGCGTATCAATAAAATTTCATGGTAAAAAAGTCGTCTGCATTTCCTAGTCAGAACAGTTGCTTCTGGGCCTTTCAGTGAGACGAATCGTACTGGGGTACAAGTCGTCCAGTTTTTTATTCGCGGTGTATTTTCTGCACTGGACAACAATATGTTCCACTGTTCCAATGGAACTTTGCACAAGTCGCAGATTGGGGGAGAAATAACATTGTTAATTACAATTTCAATTGAAATTCCAATCAGACTCTTGTATTAAAAAAATTATTCTACGTATAAATAACTAGCTTGTTCGTTCGGTAATCAACGATAATCGAACGATATTATTCGCGACAAACGAGAATCTTTCTCGGTAATAAAAATGACGAAGAGAGGGAGCTTGTGCTCCAAGGGTTGATCGCTCTTCCTCGATGGTACTCTCGAGAAGAAAGCTCGAGGAAGCGAGCGCTCGAATTATTGGCGGAGACGTATATAGCCGGGACGAGGAAGAAAGAAATCATCTACGATTAATTAAAACGCGTTTAAGCCCTGGATAAGAGAGTGCCAGAGGTCGAGAGGCAGGCCAATTAATTGGAGCGATTCTTCGCCGCGTCACATGACAAATCCAGCCCCCGAATCCTAGCAATCCGATCAATTGATTCTTTTTCCGCTCAGGTCGCTTCAAACTCGTTCCATTTCGACCTTTACACCCTATTTCTAATTTCCTCGTGAGGGTTACTTGACATATCGTTGATTCGCTGTAAAAGCGAGTGCAATTAAGAACAACAAATTTTCTTTTTTTTTTTTAGAAAATTCTCGTAGGTTTGAAAGTTAATTTTGTCAGAATGTTAATTTTCTTAATATCTTGTGTAGTCCGTGAGTATTTTAAGTCAATTTACTAAAAGGCGTGTACCTTAAAGAACGTTTTTAATTATGTCGCTTCTAAATTGTTGAAATTTACGGAATTCAAGGAATTTGTAAGCCTGTACAAACTAAAACTATTCTTTCTAGCAATAATACTAATAAATGGCAAAACTCCATTCGAGCCAATGGTGGCCTATCGTAGCGAAGGGGTTGTATCAATAAAAATTTAAAAATGCACAAAAATCCGCGTACAACAGAATGGACTTCGTACATATTGGAAATTCGGAAGTTCATGCAGATACGCTTCCGATTAATTTCCACACCACTGGCGTAGGAAGTATTCAGCCAAGTATCTTGACGACGTTCCAAGCAAAATACCCCCTCCGCGGACCGCGAATTCCAGCCTACCCTTACGAGCTGCGTAAATATTGAAACGCGTCCCCGGGGCCATTTTTGCGATGGCTTTCGCTTCCGCTCTCGCATCAGAAAGTAAATATAATTTCTCGACTATCCACGGTCGATACGATCTCCAGCGGGACTGCAGGTTCGCCGGTTGCTCGTTTCGTCTTTTCGTCTCGATTACTTGACTGAACTCCAAAAAATGAACTCCGCGCGATCGAAAGACCAACGAAAGAAAGAGAGCCGGATAAACGGCGTGAAAATCGCAGGTTCGCGGCGGAAGTTCAACGAGGAGAAACGAGAGGGGGGAGGGAGGGAACGTCGATCGTCACGGGCCACCGAGCGTGGGTGAAAAGTTCTCGAGACGGGACGAGACCCATCGCGAAACTCGAGCCATCGAGGGATAAGGAACCGAGTGAAACTTGCAGCCGGGCGTGTTGGGCTATTAATAAAAAATTAAGGAACTCGGGGTGGGTGGAGGGAGAGCCGGAAGCAGACGTTGCGAAAGTTTCGCCGAACGATGGACCGGATCCGAGTTAACCGCGGTCAACGTCGGCCACTTATCTCGGGAATTATTGGAGAACCGCGGCGAAGTTCCGGGCAGCCGTGTGTGTATCAGGGGCGAATGAAGCGGGCACGGGTCGTGTAAAATAATTAAGTGGAACGGGGAAGTGAGTCAGGTGAGTTTTGAGTCGTTTGACGAGTCGGTGGATGGTCGACGACGAAGAAACGCGTGTTTAGCATTGGAGCCAAACGAAAGGACGATCGAAAAGTTGAAAGAGGACGGAGTTGGGTAAATTTTTAAAGTTTGAGACAAAGATGAAAGAACTTTCAATTATTCGTTATCCTCATTTCAGATGTACGTAACATTATCTTCGATCCAAATCGGACGAATCATTCGCAAATAATAATCTTTCGTTCGAGTAGTAATGATTCGTTGAAGTAAAGTAATCTCTGCAGAAATTGTTCGAAAATGCAAAATGAAGTGAGAAATTATTTCGTTCGGTAGCCAAATAATTGCAAGATCTTTTTCTTTTAATGAAAATCACTACGTACGAAAATTCGAAGTTTTCACTCGTCGCGTCGGTAGTCGTCATAATTGATGAAGCTGACGCGTTTCAGCGATAAAAAGCGAGATGTTTGTTGAATTTTCCAAGATTAATGGCTGTTTAAATTAATGATCGAGCGAAACAGTTTTGTTTGGAAAGTGGATTATCAAGAGTAATTACGTGTATTTGCTCGCAGGTCGTAGGATCTGGTTACGTAAGCAGTTTCACGCGCGGGGCAACTGCATTGCAGTGTAATTTCCCGGATATTCTTATTAAGTTCTCCGAAATTCAGCGGAACTGAGTTTCTTTCTCTTTCTTTTTCTTTTTTTTTTTCTTCGTATAGACCCCTCGTATATTTCAACAACGCGGAGAACGTTCAGTTAGAACGCTCATGTGCGCTTCGTACAGGCTATGCTTCGTCTGTGCTTCGCCTGAGAGTTAACAAATATTAAGAAGGAACTAGGACCTGCTTTGTAATGCTCGGAAATTAAGCGATAATACCCCGGAATTAGCAACACCTTCCAGAGTAACCATTAATAAAGGAATATCGTAAAGTCTTCATAATTCTTCGTGGACTAAGCGCTTAGGACACTTGCCTCTAAGCTCGGATCTCTCCAGCTCGCGGAAAGTTCACTAACCCTAGAAATTAGTTTCGTCCGATTTTTCGTGGACTCTGTAGCATCTGATTTTCATTAATTGCCCCTGATTTCAATTTTCATTTTCGAAACGTCACTAATTTTCACTAGGTTCCAATTAGGTGATATCTGCAATTAGGAAAATAAAAATTGGCTTGTGCTATTATTATTGGCCAATGCTATAAATGAAGTTACCAGTGTTATAAACGATCGAAATTAATTAATCAATTTAGTTAAACGACCAATGCTATTAATTCTATAAATGATTTTAAATATCCTCCTATCACGTTGAATGAATTATTATCCCTTTGACTACACCAAATTAACGTCTCATTGAAAGGCCTACAAGCAACTCTTCTGACTAGGAAACGAAGACGACATTTTTGCCATAAAATCTTACTGATATGCAGACACTTGAATCGATAGAAATCAAATTACAGGCGCGATCGCTCGGTACCAAACAACGCCACTCCTACTCGAGGTCTACCCCACGCCCCCTCGCGAATCACGTGACTCAAATCAACCAATAGCTAATTTTCGTTGCATCAGCGTTGCACTTGAAGTTTTAGGTTTGCGATTTTCTGGATTACCCCCGCTAAAATCACTTTCAGTGATAAAATTTAATAACAAATGACAAATTAAGCTTGCATTTGAACGTTAGTTACACATATATAATTCTCAGTGCAGCGTAATACGTTGAATCTCTAACGAGTAAACCAATTATTTTATTGTTAACTGTAACGTTGTTTACTTTCGTGCGGATTAGACACTCAGAGGGTCAGAAGAGTTGATAGATCCAGTAGGAACGTTGCAAATTGAGAGTCTACTGGCACGTGCAGGAAATAAGCTCGTAACTCGATTTCTTCGCTTCCCTCGCGGGGTGAAATACTCCAAAGTATCCTACCGTCTTCAGGACTACCAATATTCTCACCTTCATATAACTGTCAGGATTACATTTAGAATGTTACTTCATCATAAAAGAGGGCTTCGTGTACGAAAATGCCGAGTGTAAGTGTAAGTGTAAGGGAAGCAGAGAGAGAGAGACCATGGCGTGTAAAGGCGGCGTGAATATTAAATGGCCGTTCGTAGACGGGCCATATTGCAGGAGCCACTGTACGTTATTACGAGCCGGTAGCGT
>KQ435706.1:503586-523948 GCA_001276565.1 Melipona quadrifasciata
CACCGCACCGTCGCAACTTCTTTTCCGCGAGTTTCCGATTCCGAGTGTTTCGTCGAACGTGATCACTTAAGCGTCGTGAAAATGGAACGAGAAGCGGGAGGAAGTGCGGCAGAAGGTGGTTTTTCCACGAGAAATCTCGGAAAACACCGGCGGTTACGACCGATCGATGAATTATTCCACGGGAGGATTTCAGCTGGTGGAACCCGGTGTAACCCGGGGGGTAGTTTCGATTCGTTAACGGATGGCCGACCGATGGTTGCGTGGAGGAAGTTTTAATGGGATTCGAGGGAAACTTAATTCTACCCTGCTCGCGTGTGTGAAATGAAATTTCTTGCGAAATCGAGGGTGAAGCGGGATGAGAGGAAAAAAGAAATATATTTCCGGGCTGTTAACCAGTCAAGGGACGAGTTGGGACAAAGATTCTTGTGCAAAAGTCGTACAGAGTTGTTTCACTCAGGGATGTATTTTTTTTTCAAATTAATTATAACTCGCTTCGTATTTTCTTAGAGGTGCGTTAATAAAATATTGAGTCGTGGATGTAATACGAATATGCAACTCTCCAATTACGCGATGTTGTAAAAGCTTAAGAAAACAAGATATTAGCTAAAACAAATTACGTGATCGATTAGATTCTACAATATTACTTAATTAATAGATTCAAATAGATTATGGATATCAATAAAATATGAACCCTTTATAACCCTTTAAATACAGAAGAAACGATTGCTCGCGTTAATATTCAAAATCTAGAAACTAACAATTATTGCTTCTTGGTATTTTCTTTGTGATGCATCGACGAAAGTTGTAACTGTACAATTGCACGACGTTACGAAGGCTCGAGGAAAAATGCCGGGGGAAGGATGGTTCTCTTGTTAGGATTGAATGGTTAGCGTAATGATGGCGTTTTAGTGGATACAGATTGGCCGGGATGGACACGTGTACGTGGACGGAGGAATAATAGATGATTGCGGTAGTAGATACGTCTGGTGGTAAAGCTTGCCGCTTATATTGGATTACATCAAGAGTCCGCGATGGATCACTCGGTGATCGATTACAATTCTGGCTACCTGCAGACCAATAATCGATCCAATTTTCTCTGAACTCGGTCCAGACCGGCGGCCTGGCGGGCCACTGAGAGACGGAATTGCGCCTCTTCGGTTTACACACTTGTAAGATATCAGATTATACAAGTTTAGATTACACGGGATCACGTTGCCATTCAGATTATGCAGATTATACGGATTTAGAACTGTACGTAGATTTGGATTAGGCGAGTTCTTATTCCTGCGTGCAACCGTAATCGGTTTGGGGGCTAGTGCGACGAGCATGAGGAGCGCTGTCACTGACACATCTCCTTCGAGAAATCTCTTCGAACGGGGCATTTTTAAATTTGTCATTGAGAGATTAACTTGTTACTTTGTCGTTTCTTTCTTTTCGAATTTTTATATATCATTCTAAATGTAGTAGTTCTCTTTTTGCGCGTAAAAATTGCTTGGAATGGAAATTTATTTTCTTGTTTTTTTCTTCACACACTGATAACTCGTAACATTTTCGAGAGGAAAAGTGTCTTTCCTTTGCCATCTGCTGCACAGCGTGCAAACATCTTGGAACGAAACAAACGGTGAATTTTATTACTGTACGATTTGTTTTTGCAAAATTAGAAATTAATGGAAAGCCACTGTTTGCAAACACTCGACGACGAGAACGAACGGACGAACGGTTTCGAAAGCGATTCGAGTTAAAATCGCTCTTGCTTGGAACTCGCAACCCCTCCCTGGAGCGGAAGGGGGAGCGGAAGGAGAGAGAATGGGGGGGGGGGGGAAACGTAGAAATTAATGGAAAGCCACTGTTTGCAAACACTCGACGACGAGAACGAACGGACGAACGGTTTCGAAAGCGATTCGAGTTAAAATCGCTCTTGCTTGGAACTCGCAACCCCTCCCTGGAGCGGAAGGGGGAGCGGAAGGAGAGAGAATGGGGGGGGGGGTGAAACGTTCTCCTCGCCAGCCTGTAATATCCAGGAACGTTTAGAAGCAGACAGAGGCAGGAGTTCTTGATCGTGGCTCGTTGGAATCGTCGCGGAGCCGGTTATTTACATAGATATCCGGCCGGGGAGGAGAATGGAGGTCGTGGATTAAGGTCGACGTCGCCTCGCATGCCCGTTCCCAACGTATTCATTGCTCCCTTGTCGCGGTGATCCATCGCTACCGTTGGAAACGAGCGGAAAAAGAAACAAGAGAGCAGCAAAAATAGAGAGAAAGAGAGAGAGAGAGACAGAAAAAGAAGGAAGAGAAGGACTGGTAACAACGAGTTTCTGCACGTAGGAATCGCGTGGAAGTGAAAAACGCGAAGCTCTCAGAACACAGGCTGCTGTTACTCGAGTATAATACCGTCCGGTTGATATACAGTGGCTCGCGAGGGTGTTTGAACAGTCACCGCGAAAAAATGTCGCGCGCTGGAACATTTATTCCGAAGTTTTATTAGTATCGTTACGAGAACGATAAAACAGAGTTTTAGTCAGCGGAGAAAGATTGCCAACTTTCGCGGAAAGTGGTCGTTTCTGATATTTCTTTTGATCGATTCTTTGAGCCAGAGTTGGCTAACTGGCGGCCCTTGTCCCTACTTTCCTGGCCGCTAGCGCTACCCCCTCCACAACAGACATCTATCCTCGCCATGCTTAACCCCCACTCTTTCAGCGAGTGGAGAGATCGACGCAGTGGAGGGGGTAGCGCTAGCGATCAGAAAAGCGGGGGCAAAGGCCGGCAATTAGCCGGCTCTACTTTAAACAATGGAAATATACGGCGGAGAATTAATAACGATCAAAAATTGTCAAGTAGATTGTCCTCGTAAAAGTATCGATTTCATTCTCAGCGAAGCGTTTACTTTGAACATACAGATCTGTTCTCGCACTGGAATTTATGAAAGTTCGACGAATTCTCGAATTCTCCTTTTCTTCAAATGAATGATTTCACGTTCCGCGAAGCGTTTCATCTCGAAAGCTGTAAAAATTCGAGCGTGTGAAACGTGAAAAAAAGAATTCTTCTCGCGACAAGAGATCGATCTAGAAACGTAAAAACATTTTTTTCACAAGTAGATCGATCCTGGGAAGTTTTCTCTGTGCAACGATCCCTCAAAACTTGCTGTGCGGATTTCCCTTCGCCCTCTCGTTCAACTTTGGACATTTCCTGAATTTCTGCAATTTGCAAAATGCACACTTGTACCAACCTCTGTTTTGCAATTTCTGTTCCACTAATATAATTAAGATGGCCGAATCTCGCCGGCAGTGCTGCTAGAATTTCGAAAAGTTTTCGCGCAACCGCAGGCAGCACGTCTAAAACGTATTGTGCCGCTGTTCTTTTTAACCAACGAGGGAAAAGTTGTTTTGCTGGAAATTGGTGGCCACCGTGGGGCGCGTTTCGTTTGATGGAAACGTTCCGCAAAGAGCCATGGAAATTTTTCGCTTGCTCCGCGCGTTTCATTCCCTCGAATGATGGATGTTTTATTCACCAAGCCCGAAACAGCGGAAGAAGTACGAATTGGACGGTGTAATTGAGATTGTTTTGGCCACGGTGGCTTACTCTCGCGCGTGAGAACTCACGGAAACCGTGGAATTACGTATTTATGGGATGTAATTTTCACGAGGATAGATTGGCAAATCGTAATTCATGTTGTAAATAACGAGGGAAAATGCAACAGAAAAAGGCGAGAAGAACTTTTTAAAAGTGTTTCGTCTGACCCTGTACCGAACTGTTCTACTGGTTGTAGCAAGTAATTACATTAACAGGTTGAAGGTCGCGTGAAATTTGTATGGAAAAGTTTTGACGAAAGTGCAGTGAAACGCATTTTTGACCTTGAACAATATTTAATATCTATTTAAAATTTATTAAAAATTTACTCAACTTCGTTAGTAATTTTAATTCTAAGAATTAATTTGAATTCTTGATTCAATTAATTTAAATTCTTGTTAAAAAGGCATACTTTTGTCATATTTAACACTCGTTCAATTAAGTTAAAGATTTTTATTCTAATGCTCGTTAACTTCATTAATGATTATTAACTTTTATTATTAATTCTTGCCAAGTCTTACATATCCAAAATACCAAGCAAATTTTAAATTTAACAATTTCTCGAATGTTAATTCATCTGATCGCCCAAATCTGAAAATTGTTTAACTGTAAAATATTTACAGACTGCCATAGTAGTTGACCTGTTAACAATGAAATTCTCGAAATCTTGTTTTATCTAAAGTGATCACAGCAGTGTCAATTTTCTGAATTTCATATATTCTTATATAACGTTGTAAATATTTTTCTTTAATCGCTGTCGGATTACACTCATTAGTTCGTTTCGTTAGTTCCATAATCAATCATACATGTCGGATGTGCTGATGAACGTGAAATTGCACGTAAAAATGGACGTAAAGTTAAAACAATTAACGTGTTTCGTTTAAAATTTTATACGAGAGGAATTAATGTCAAATTACCGAGGAATAATGATTTTAAATGCCTGCAAAGGTAATTCTTTTTAACGATACCTACAAACGTAATAACCTCATTTCTATTTTCATTTATGCCGCGTTGTGTTCCGTACAAATGAATTTCCAATTTGCGATGTATTTAATACTGACGTACGCGTCGAACGTCGCATTTGTAATACATTCAGAAAGAATTTGACAGTTTCTTGAATTCGTAAGAAACGGGAATACAGTTGTCAAATGCAAGCATTGAATTTATCTTATAATTTCATCGCAACAGATACAAATGCTAGTTTGAGTTTGTATATTATAAGATCAATCGAGATGAAAAATTTGAAAATTCATTCAACGTAGAATTCATGTCGTCGTAACAATTCTACAAAAACGTAGAAATTCAAAGTACGAAGACTATCAACGTTCAAAATACCGACAATTAATATTAATGGAAAAACTTTATAATACTTTTGCAAAAAATCACTTAAATCTGCAAAACGAAACATATATAAAATTTGAAACAAAAGTTTAGAAATTGGTCGTTTTCACCACCAACAATGCAACACTAACTTGATGTTAAAAATATCAAAATTTCATAAATCTGTTCCCTCACGGGTTGCAGATCTTCGAAGCTTCCGAGCGAAGTTCGTTTAGACCCTCGTTACAAAATCTCGTAATCTCGGTCGCAACTTCCGCGCGGTTGTAATAATTCAACGAAAGACACAGAAACTCGCTGGGAATCCAAGGTGGCGAGTGGACAATTAAAAGTATCAGAGTTTAATCAATTTTCTTCGAGCCAGTCTTTCTCGAAACCTCCGCGAAAACGTAGAAATTCACCGAAGGAATCCAAAGTGCAAACGCCGCTGAAGATACCGAAGTAATTAAATTTGATAAACCTGCTCCCACGAGGTTGCGCGTTCCTCGAGCCTCTGAAGCGGATCGCTTCTCTCCGCGAAAACGGAGGCAAAAGCGCGCGCGCCAAAAACATCGTCTTGGCAAAACAGAGAAGCAATTAATTCCGGGGCGAGACCACCTAGGACCCCATTCTGTTGCGGAGGCAATCTTCTTCCGCTCGTAGAAACCCTGGTGCAAACGTTGTTTCGCGCGGCGGACCTTCCGGTAAACCGAAAACGAACTGTAGTCGAATTCTCGCGACTGGCTGTCACCTCTGTCACGGCGGGAGATTCATTTTGGCAAACAGTGCAACGACGCCTTAACCGCGCTTGCACCAGGTTGCAATCGGAAACCAGCATTGGAGCGATCGTTGTTACGTTGCGAGGGTATAACTAAGAATTATACTTTTATGTAAAGGTAGGTTACATTTGTGTGTCTGTGTAAGTATACGAAGAACGAAGGTTTCAAGAGTCCATATCCCGAAGGAATCATAGACAGTAGCGAGTTGTAAGAGCGTGTTATAGAGATCTTTCATTATTCAGACCTTTCACTATCTATTGATTCTTAAATTAATAAACTTTGTTTATATTCATTTTGAACCACATACGTAGGTTAAAACTTATTTTTACTATGCAATAGGTACACCAACATCGTCTTGAACCGTCGTTGATATCCCAAACTCTCCTCGATACCCCAGTACGATAACTCACTGAAAGGCCCAGAAGGATTTTGATCAGGAAACGAAGACGACTTTTTTGCCATAAAATTTTATTGCTATGCAAACATTTGAATCGATACAAAACAAATTACAGGCGCGATCGCTCAGTACCAGACAACGCCACGCCTACTCGAGGTCTACGCCACGCCCCCTCGCGAATCACGTGACCCAAATCAACCAATCGCTAATTTTCGCTGCATCAGCGTTGCACCTGAAGAGGCCCGATTTTCTGGGTTACCCCCGCTAAAATCACTGTCAGTGATAACAAGTTTGCACGCGCACGGAGCGGAGAGATACACGCGAGGTGACTCGCGTTTCCATCTCTCCCAACCCCCTGACCTCTCCCAATTATCTTCAATAACTGCGGACACGGAGAAACACACGAGGAGAGAAACGAAGGGGCGGAAGGAGGGTTGAGTAATCTTCTCACGTTTCGAGCGGGTTGCACCGATGCCGGAAATAAATGATTGCGCGACACGATGTAACCGTGGCCATTGTTTCCGGTGGGAACAGCCGGTGAACGAGTATGTGTGTGTGTGTGTGTAGAGTGGCTGTTGAACCGCGGTCCACCGGTCGAGTCTGTCGGACGACGAACGGAATGGAACGATAAACAGGGTGACGGGCTAGTTCGGACACCGAGGATTGTGCGGCTGACGCGCTGGATGTTGGGGGCGAGGGCCAGGGGGAGGAGCGAGGAGAATTCGCTGGATTCTAGAGGTTTCGGCTTGAGGTTTATAGAAGGATTAATGGAAGGTGGTACATTGGTTCACGTAGGAATGTTATAGGATATAGACACGCGAGTCTGTGTGTACGTACTTAACCTACTGTCCGCACATTTGTTTCATTTTCGCCGACTGTTGTTAGTCAATTTTGGCAAACATTTTGCGAAAATATTGTAGAGATTGAATGTAAATAATATTTATTTAATAACAACCCCGGTGATTAAAGCATGGATTATTAAACAAGGTAACGAACACAGATTAACAAACTAATACACGCGATCACAACTCGAATAAATTCTTTTTCACGCCAGTGTTGCTTTCTTCATTTTGCTCCGTCTATACTAATGGAAATATTTTCGGAAAATTCATTTGTACCACCGGTGGTTTACGCCAGCAGATAAGGAACTTTTAAATAGATTCTATCTAGATCGTCGAAGAAATGTTCTTACGTTGCAAGTCCCGATGAAAGCAGGCAAGTAAATGTTCTTAGCAAATGAAAGTTTTGGACAGAATGGAACTTGCAGAATATAAAAGTGGAAATTTTTCTGTCGGAGAAGAGCAGATAATTTGTTTCTCGGTATTGAGAAAAGTTCTCGATATTTCTAGCAAATATTGACACTGAACACTTAATATTGAGTGAGTAGTACGCGAATATAAAAATGGATTTTTAACTTGTTTCCACTTTTATTGTACAAATTCTAAAATATGCGTGATAACGCTATTCAAATGTAATGCTTGTAACAAAAACTGGATCAATGGCGAAGTACTCGGGGAAAGAATATCAGTTTCGAGAAAACAGACAAAACGGAATAAAAACTTCCTCTCACTCGCGCTCAAACGGGCCACGCGTCTGTCGCTCGGGCTAAACAACATATCATCAAGAAACTGAAAATGTCTCGGAGATATCTCCGCCAGTGGGAACTTCGAAACGAGATCGAGGAAAGTATTTCGCGAACGTCACCGAAAACGTCCACCGAACGGAAAGAAAAAGAAAAGCGACAGAAAAAAGGAAAGAAAGAGAGAGAGAGAGAGAGAGAGAGAGAGAGAGAGAAAGAAACGTAGAGGAAAAGAGGTGGAAGAAAAGATCGGGAAGAAAGTTCGCGGAACTAGAGCGCAATAATTCATTCCCCGAATCGACACTCCTGTCTACGCAACGTCAAACAAGAGAAAAATGCCGGTTTCCTTCGCCGGAAGATGGGAGTTTCATCGACGACGAGGGTGAAAGGGGGGTCGGACAAAGAAGAAAAGTCGGGCGAAAAGGCTGCGCTCGGGTTACCTTGGCCGACGAAGAATTAATATTCGACGATCGGCGTGGGACGAAGCGAAGAGAAGCAGCGTGCCGATATGGCCGATGGTAGGCAGCAGGAACTTTATACGCATTCACGTGGACGTGAATGCGCCGGAAGTCGAGCGATAAAAACTCGCAGCTCGCGCGCACGCGCGCCTCCTAGGGAAGCTGGGTATTCTTGCAACCGAACGCGGTTCTTTGTTTGTCGAGAACGCCTCGAGAAAGGTGGCACGAATGAACGCTCGTCAATGCATCCCTCCCCGACCCCTTGCAACAGCGCGCGAATCTATCGGCCGGTTCGATCTTCCGCCCGCGTTTCCGCGGCGACACCTCCGCGATTTCCGTTTTGCGGATCGTGTTTCTACACGGCGAAGATCGTAACAAATGAGAAATTGTCGACAATTATGTAGAGGTATATTGCAGAGATTAAATTTATTCAATATTTGTTTGTGTAATAAATGTAATATATATTGTATATATTTTTTATGTAATATTTATTTAATAATAATAGGTAATAAATGCTTTCCCAGGCGGGATATTTGAAACACGACGGTCGCGTGCAAGAAATATTATTTTTACACGTGTTTTATAAATAATTGTGCAATTTTTGTTGTTATATTGTTAATTTAACTATTGTAATTTTGTAATTTACTATGAACTATAATCGAACTCTGATCGGTATGACTGACTTTCAGACTTTCGTTTGTTCTTGTCGAAATTAATATTAATTTCTGTTTAAGTAGAAACACAGGTGTAAGTGTATAATCTATTTATTTCATTAATTATAGTGATTTATACGTAGAATATTTGACAGTTGTTCTGTCAGCGTCAACGAGTATTTTCATTCATTTATTTGTATTGATACTTTTTGGACAACCAATCGCTCCTCGATCTGTGCAATACAAATACACTTGCATATGTATAAATTTTACATTGGAGTATATACAATAGTAATCTTATAAATTGTCCTTCCCGAAAACGAAACTTTGAATTTTTCGAAGAAAATTATTATTGAAATCCCTCGGGTAGGAAATTTCCACATTGCTCAAAGAAAACTTCCAGCAAAATTTTTCTATGAAGAAAATTTCCATTTCTTGGGTTGGAGAATTTTCAAATCCCTCGGCGGAGGTTCTCGTCGAAATCCCCAGAAAGCAAATTTCCAGGTATTCCCCGGAAGATTCCATTAAAATTCTAAAAGAGAGAGAGAGAGAGAGAGAGAGAGAGAACGAGGAAAGAAAATTTCTCGATTCTCGCGTGAATTTCTCGAGGGGCAATCGAAAACCTCCGAGTGGCGAAATTTCCAAAATATCCGAGCAACTCTCCTCTCGGCGTGCTTAAGAAGAAAACTTCCAAGTCGTCCGAGGGAGAATGCAAGTTTCCAAGTTTTCCAAACAATGTATCTCTCTCGATATCTCTAAAAAAAAACTGCATGACTTGTACCTCAGTACGATTCCTCTCACCGAAAGGCACAGAAGCAACTGTTCTGACTAGGAAATGGAGAAAATTTTATTGATACATTCAATAAAACATTCGAATCGATAGAAAACAAATTACAGGCGTGATCGCTGAGTACCAGACAATGCCACTCCTACTCGAGGTCTACCCCACGCCCCCTCGCGAGTCACGTGACCCAAATCAACCAATCGCTAATTTTCGTTGCATCAGCGTTGCACCTGAAGAGGCCCAATTTTCTGGGTTACCCCCTATTAAAATCACTTTCAGTGATTAAGAAGAAAAAAGAATAGAGAAAACTTCCGCAAAAATCCCCTGAAGGAAATTCGCGCGAAGGTTAAATCCACCGTGGAAAAAAAAGATCCGCGCTCGCCCCGACGAGGAAAATTTCAATTAAAAAATTAGTTCACGGGGATTTTGTTATCGTCGACAAATCGATGTGGGGGGAGGAGGGGGGGGATCGCAAATCGGCTGTGAATCTTTGAAGCACCCACGTATCACGGTCTCTCTTTGCGCAATTGGTTCTCCCGTCTTCGTCGGCTGATAAACTTTCCCGGCTGGAATAATTCCGTTGTTACGTATCGCCGCGGTTGAATCCTATTAAACGAGCAACGAGGGTTTGAGGGTGGCGGGGGGCAGGTAACGTCGGTAACGTCGCGCGAGGCAGCTTTTTGCAGCGGCCAATAAGTCGCCGGCAAATTAAGCGGAAGTGGGAATTATCGGGCAACGAGTTCGGTAAGCTTCGTGGGAGGGGGGTTCGATCCTGGCCGACTCGTGCAACTTATCCTTTCTTTTCCCTGTCCCTACGGCTGACCAGGGAAATTGAACTGACTAGAATGGCTCTCTTAGCATGGATATGGCTACCTTGATAATTAAACGATAAAGTTTTCAAGCTACTCGCCCGTTCTTTCTCTCTTTTCTCCCCTGTTGAATTTGTGTTTCGCGCCACGCGTATGGGAAGGGACGAGAGCCTTTTTTTTTCATTCTTTTAATTAATGCTCGAACGATCTTTTCAATTGTTAAAATATTCTACGCATAAATCATTGTCATTTAAATGGTCATTAAAATAGGTGGATTTGTGCAATTGTTGTTTCTATCTATAATAAAGGTCGGTATTAATTTTGACGATAGTATTCATAGTTTTAAAACGATTCTAGACAACGAGAATCTGAGATCCATCGCGCTGAGAGGTTTGATTGCTCTAGTGCTGAGATATTGAATTATTTAATTAATTAAATGTATCTATACACAGGTAACATAATAATAATAATTTTATATACGAAAATGCATTTCTTTAATGTAATTAAATTTATTATTCTACAAGTAATTTTTTAAAACAATAGTATCATATACGTAGTTTGAATTGGTGTTTCGAAATTATTCCACTAAATCATCTCATCGTCCCTTGCGGAAGCAATTTCATCATCGGAGAATATAAGTTTGATTAGTATCAATATATAATGAATCAAATATATTCACATACGTAGATCATGCTCGATAGCACAATAATAATCATAAATAATTTTACATATACCTTACAAGAAGTCTACCTTTCACATCGTATTTCCTCAACGAAATTAAATTCAATGCTCTAAATATGATATCATCGCACAATTTGAACTGGCGTTCAAACCATCTCGCGGAAACAATTTCATTGTCGGAGAAATGAGAGAAAGTAGGAATCTGCAGTTTATAGAATTAAATGAATTAATTTCACTCTTTGCACGTCGCGATGGAAGCAAAGCAGCGGTCCATGGATCGACGATGTTGACTCGGGAAAATTCTTCGCCCTTCGTTCGCTAACGAACCATCCTTCATAGAAAATACTTCTTCCGTACGTGTCAAGAAAGATACAACCCCCCTCCCCTCCCCCTTTACCGCGGAAATAGCTGCTCCTCGCTGCGGAAGTAGATTCGTGTTTGATCAGACAATTATCAAGATGAATGAGAGCCTCGTTATCCGCGGGATTCTACAATTTTCCGCTGTTTGATCACATTCTGCAAACAGCCTCGCGCAATTGTACTACGATATAGCAGAGATGTTGCGCGAGTTGTGTGTGTGTGTGTGTTTGGTCAGCCACTCCGCGAGTGAGACGAGTCCGCGCCTTTTGTAACGTCGCGTCAGGAGAATGACTCTGTATCTGGCCAGGCAGCTGAACCGGTCTGTTCTAACGTCCTCGCGCCGCAGTGGAACAGCTTCGTATTCGATCAGACACCCGTGCAAACAGACCGAAGAGGAGAGAAAAGTCTGTATAAACTTAATCTCTCGGCCATTATTCTTTCTTCTTTGCAGTGCACGGTGCCTCAATACCTCGTTATTTGATTACGCTCCGGAGATTTCTTAAATGCTGTTTGCCGAGACTTTTTGTCCCTCTTTTTTCCAACTCTTGGATTTTCTTACGATCTCTGTAATTTACGTTGGTTCTGGCAATTTTTACCGAGTTTCCATTCGTCTTCCAACTGTTCGGTTTGAACAATTTTAATTTTGGCAATTTCCACTTTAATCGTAATTCATAGCAATTGCTTGTCCAGTGTGTTTTAATTCTTATTATTTAAACGTTGGGTGAACTGTTGGTGTTTCGTTTCAAGTTGACGATTTTATTACGTATCGATGTCATTATTCGAGGACGTGTATCTGCAAAGTTCTCTTGCTTCATTACGTCATTAATGCTGCAGAGGAAAGTTTACGAATTCATTTACAAATTACAACACGTAACACTCTGACTACCCAAACAGAACTGAAACTCCAGTGGGTTCATTCGCTTCAATTTTATTTGCTAGTACTTCAGTTGTTAATTGTCATAATTACCTATTACTCTCTAGTGCATTACAGACCCCCATTAAATCATTTTCTCGTCTTTATAGCTCAAATCTTATTTTTTCTTCTTTTCGTTTCATTCAGTATGTATGAATTTCCATCTCCTTGTGTCACACGAGTTGCTTCCATAATCATTGTCAGGAACGGACAATTTTCTCTCTTCAATCTCAGAAGCGTCGTCCAAAGGTTTCAAATTCGAACACGAAGCACAAAGCGGTGCGGCGGAGAATCGTCCCTCTTTCGGGGAGGAAGAGAAACGAAATTAAGAAAACTCACGCGTACCATTAGGGAGATCCTCGTTCCTTGTCACGAAGTTTTGATTACTCAATTAACTACCTTTTATCTGGCGCGAGGTCGAAAGCGACGCGACAGCACGGTTGCTTCTCTTAATCGAGTCGTCCCTCTCCCTCCCCCTCGTAACCGGGATAAACGCTGAGCGGTGCAGGTGCTGGGAATCCGGATTACTCGATTGTCGGGCTCGATTGGCCGAGCTGATTGAATCCCTAAGAATCGAGGCGCCTCTCTATCCTCTCTATCCACGGACATAGAGAGAGAGAGAGAGAGAGAGAGAGAGAAGCCGCGAGAGGAGCCGACCGACCCTTTCGAGCGTCAAATAAAATATAACGAGCGGGGCGCAACGAAAGGACCCCGCTTGCACAGAAATGGGAGGAGGATGAAATAGGAGGCGAGGAGGACCGACGAAAGACCCGGGGCGGTCTTTCGTCGCCTGCGCTTCCGGCCGAGCGTCTTGTCGTTCGAGTGGACGATAAGTGTTTTCCTATCGAGCCGTTCCATTCGGATTTTAATGGGACGACCTCTGGCGGTTCCGTGTCTCTTACGCGGACAAATAACCTCGCGAGCGAATGGATTCTCCCGTCGAAGCAATTTTCTCCCGTGGAGCGCGCGCGTCCCGGCGAGCACAATCGACTGCCCTTTTACACCCGCGAAACTCTAGTCGAAAAAGGGGCGGATTTTTTTGTTTTCCTTTTTCCTTTTACGGAATCTCAAACGTTGCAAGTCTTCGCTTCTCTTTTCACTTCCGTCTCTCATTTTTATTAACCTGACAGGAGAAATTAGATATTGAAAAAGTTGATTCGACAGTGTGTATTTGAATTCGGGATAGCCTGGAACGTTATGAAACAACGCATCTGACAAAGTAGGAAAAAGAAATTGCGTTTCGTAATATTTTATAATGTAATCTGCGTGTATATTTTTTTTTTTTTTTTAATTTTTGAAGATTGAAGCCACGGAATAAAAGTTTCCAGCGTCGAAGAAAGAGCAAATTTATATCTTTGTGAATACAAATAAGGATTTATTTTGTTACGCAGATGTTTCGTCTGTCCGCTAAAAATTATCACGAGTATTTGACTATTTTGAGTGTTTTATAACTTTTTGTTTTTAATTATACGTCGTTTATCATTTCAACTTCTCTATTTTATGATCATCGCGGACAATAAACATTTACGATCGTCACGAATAAAATGTAATAAATTATGATAAATGTAACAAAAGTGAAAATTAAATACGAATATAATGAACAGAATATATAATAAAATATACAAATGCACTCGGAACAGAAAAAATTATATAGCGTGTAAAAATTTATTTTGAATATTTCGTAATTCTTTTGATCAGTCGTCGTATAAAAAAAAAGAAAAATCCTCAATGATTTGGTGCAACACGAGAAACGCGTAAAATATGAAACAACCGTTGGAAAAACTTCTGTGCGGACACGTTCGTCATGGTGAGTGAGTCCCCAAAAGTAGCTATCCTGCTCACGTATTTATAGCGATAGGTTTCGGGACGAAATCTCGAGTATCCGAGCTTCGAATCACACATTAAACATTCATCGAAAACACTAAGACGATCGTCGCAATGAGAAACTACCAGGGACACCGAGCTGAGAAAATTCCAGTTCCTCGTCGACCGGCGCAACGTGATCTTGAGTTTTCGATAGAAATTTGTTTTCTTTTAATTTTATATATTGAGGCTTTATTCACGTCTTAATGCTGTGATTAGTTCTTTTTTCTCGAAGAAATATGACCATGGAAAAAATATTCTCATTCGTGTTGGGCGAAGAATATTCTTTGCATCATCACAATTCGAAAAGTATTTACTGGCCCAAGCGGATCACTCTTTATATCTTGAAAAGTACAGATGCTTCGAGTTCTCATTTTCCTTTTTTATTTACAAGTTTAACTCCATAGGGTTGTTGGCGAAACTTACTTGAAGGATAGATCAGAAACTGAAAGAGATTATCATTCAAAAATTCGAAAGTAAGCTTCCAGATCTTAAAGGCTAATATTTAGAACTATTGTCGTGCGAAGCTTTTAAAATCCGAATCTAAAACTTCGAAGAGAATAACTTTGGGGGGAAAAAGTATTCTTGTCATTTGCCTCTCGGCATCATTCGTCTTAAACAAAAAATACTTTTTGCATCGTCCAATTCGAAAAGATATTATTTAGGTGGCCTCGCTTAAAGCGACCATCCTTTGTATTAGAGCTGGCTAACTGGCGGCCCGCAGACTCTTGTCCCTACTTTCCTAATCGCTACCCCCTCCACTACTGAACAAGTGGAGAAGTGGGTGCAGTGGTGGGGGTAGCGCTAGCGATCAGGAAAGTAGGGACAAGGGCCGCCAGTTAGCTCTGCTGTCTGTCGTAAAATTTCTTAGGTTTAACGATTCACGAATATACAAACGACAAATCATTCGAACGACAAAAATCTTTTTTTGGCTGGTGTAAAACTTTGGAAATTGACGTTCTCCCGGTTTTTCGGGTCAAATGCACCCACAGTCTGCGACGGGCACGAGTATCGTTCTGCGCGTATTCGAGTCAATTTGTAGCGGCCTAGGATTCCTCAAATACTGGTTTCGAATACTCGACTAGCACAAGCCGCAAGTGGCTGCGCGCCTAGCGTCGATGTCCTACCGATCTTCGACGTTAAGCAGCAGAGTGTGCGGAACCCCGCTAGGATGGGTCCGAACCAGCCTAGTAGGTTTAGTTACAACAAGCGTCTGGGGTAAGGAGTCGCTGCCATCAGCCCCACTGATGAGTCTAGGCAGTGACTCCGAGACGAAACACAAAACAATCGCTTTCTCTCTCTCACTCTCACCTAAACTTCCATTACCTTCAACTACCCTGACCTCCTACATAATAAATAGTATCCCAAAAATTTAATCACGTTGCATAACACAGTGCGAGGATAGAGTTACGTCGCGACACAATGGCTTGCATAAATTTGTCCAATAACCGAGTGCAGCTGGCTAAGTAATCTGCTTTCAGGGCGGCGACGATGGAACGGGCCGATATTACGTTTTCGTACTTCGTTGGGGTGAAACGAAGTTGTCGTGGCCGCGACTTGGTCACGCGCAGATTACAAGAATTATTACTTCAAAGGAGGAAAAGTTCAAGTCCGAGTCTACGCTGTAGTGATACGACACTATTGTGCAGGGGAATTATAAAAGTTGCCGGACAAAGAGAGAGGAGAGGGGAAATTTCGCTCGAGCGTAAATGAGTCTACTGCTTTGCATATTGCGCGATGTCGCACGGCACACGTGCGCAGGGTGAAAATTTATTCGAGCGCACAGAGTCGTTTAAATTTGTATAATTTTCAAGACGAGGGATCACCTTCGAATTTAAGGATAGGAAAATTTTCTCTTCTCCCGAGAAACAATAATTTAGAATCTTGAAGTTCAAGATTTTGAAATCAAGAATTTTGTTTTAGCTAGGAATTAATACACTAGAAATATCAAAAACAATATCAATTTATTTACAACTTTTGTTATGTTGTACAGTGTATTGTTACGGATGTAAATAATTTTTGTTGTGAAATATGGAAGTGAAATGTACTCTACTCTGTTCTAAAATGTGTACATAAAAGTGTTATATGACGCATACGATATTCTTTGCTCATTTTTGAGCAAAGCGCGTTAGCAGAGTCTGATAATTGAAATCTGGGACAGCTTCTACGTCGCGATTGCATATTGGATTTCAATATTTAATAACTCGAATATCAAACGGGTCAAATAAAGTCGTGAATATTCATCGTCTATGACCCGCATGGCAAGTGTTAATAAATTCACGGTCAGAGGATGCGGCAGTTCAGCTGTTCTAAAAAAAAGTGGAAAAAAAGTTGGTCGTGTAAGTAGTGCAGGTGTTTTGAGCCGCGGGGATCGGTGCAAAAAGTTGCAGGAAGTTTGGCTAACGCGTTTAATGGACCGCTTTTTGCGATAATGTCGAGCAGCGGTGATTTAATATGTTGAAATTGATGGAGATTGGCGGGGTGCGATAAGAATTTGGTAACTGGGTTTCTACTCTGTTCGAAAAATCCTATCAATTTTCCATCAATTCGGTCTGAAATTATTACACTTCGAGAAATATTACGCAAAGTTTCGGAATTCAGAGGATGTTTAAAAGAATTTTAAATCGACATGAAGTATTTTTCATTCCACCGAGAATCCATTGAAATTTGTTGTTGGTACTAGAATTATTTAAGATTAGAATTAAATATTGAGATTGGATCGAATATTTATCTATATACTCTATATACTCTATGAATATATTTTTTTTATCAAAAAATTCAGTTACTTGTGTTTTTACGTTCTTTATAATTTTTGCAACACATTTGAAATTGTATATTAAATAGAGGTGAATGAATTTGTAATTTATTTATTCTACGACTCTATAACTATATGTTTCTTAACAAAAGACTCAGTTACTTGTATTTTTATATTCTCTATAATTTTTTAATCTTCCTTCATAATTTTGCAACAGACTTGTATTGGATTTGTATTGTCAGATACGGATAAACGAATTTGTTACTGGATGCATATTGTAACAAGTACCGTGTGCGTTCTCCCCACTCTTGCACGTTGAAGTTTCCACAAAAAAAAACGACTTGTACCCCAGTACGATTCGTCTCATGTTCTAACTAGGAAATGAAGATTTTTTTGCCACAAAATTTCATTGATATGCAAACATTTGAATAGATACAAAACAAATTACAGGCGCGATCGCTCAGTACCAGACAACGCCACTCCCACTCGAGGTCGACGCCACGCCCCCTCGCGAATCACGTGACCCAAATCAACCAATCGCTAATTTTCGTTGCATCACCGTTACATCTAAAGAGGCCCGATTTTCTGTACTTTCAGTGATAAAAAGAAAAAGAATCCATTCGCGTACTTTGCAAATAAAATCAAGCAGTTAAGTATCCAAACGTTCTGATAATCGAGTTTACGCGCGATTTTAAATTTTAAAGCTCTCGTAGCACACGTTCGCAACAGCAACCGCCACAATTATTAAAAATATCCCGTTGAATTATTCTTGCGGAAAGATACATCTCTACTCTCGCGTCTTCGTTACTGCGAACATTTGAAATAACGCGCGAGCACGCTGCTGAAGCTTATGTACCCCCCCGCTTCCGTTAACTCATTCTCCACGCGTATTTTCACGCGGTTCGCTGCTAAAAAAGAATCCAGGCGCACGTTCGTTACCCCGTTAATTGAAAATCGTGGACGCGGAGAAGCGCGCGCGAGAAATATCTTATCACTGTCCACACACAGCTCGGTTAAAACTTTGTCTAACGAACCAACGGTGTTACATGGTATATGTGTGTGTGTGTGTGTGTGTCTCTGTTTGTGTGCGCGCGCGGAACATAAATTTTTCCGGCTAAAAGAACGAGAGAAGGGTGGAAAAAAATAGAAGTTGGAAGGAAAAACAAAATGGAGAAAAAAGGAAGAGCACAAGAGGGATAAAAAGGGTTGGAAAGTGAAAAGAAAGAAAAAAAAAAAAAGAAAAAGAAGAGGGAAAAACTCGGCCACTGGCGGCGGCTATTTTAAATCATTACGCGACTCACCCTTCTCCCCTCTCTCCTCTCTCGGGGGAGAATGTTTCGCGAAACCACGGTGGAAGGCGTCGGATTTAAAATTTTTCTCCGCGATGCGATTGTGGCTGACAACGGGGTGATTAATTGACTCGAGTTAAGTGAAGTGCTCGTGCCCGGGAATTTGACGTAATTCCAGGAAGTGGCTGCCGCGTTTGTTGAAATATGTCGCCCGTTGTTGCAAACGTATTAAAACCGCTGACGGTCGTTCCAGTTATTTTGTAACAATATCGTCCAGTTGGTTGGTATTTCTTTTGAAATTTTTGTCTACGATCTTTTTTCCAGCCCAAAATATCGTTTCCTTCTTCTCTTTTTCTTTTTTGCCTTTCTGTTCAATGTTCAAATTATAAATGTGCGCAAACGTGGTAACTTGAACGATGATATTCTCACAAATCTATTGTCAGGTTTGTGTCATTTTTTGAAAGTTCTGAATTCCCTTAAAAAAAAGTTGTAATTCGCTGGTTTAAGTAAAGAACTAGTACTGAAATTCTTCTCACAACTGGACCATTCTAATCATGTAATCAAACTCATGTCTCCAAATCTGTAGACTCTCCATAACTCAATTATTTACATCCATAATCTAAAAATGTTGCTTTCGATATATAGAGTGTCCAATTTCAATTTATATATAGTATAAGTACATATCTACGTATATTGAAAAATTGTATATCTAGAAAATATTTTGACTTCGATTTTATAAAATCTAGGCGTGAAAGGCAAAAACAAGAACACCACCCTTGTCTTTCCTCATTATTTGATGGATTGAGGTCAAAACTAATTGGTCTTTTAACTTATATAATTAAATACAATTTCGAGGAAAATAATGATTTATATAAATTAGTGTATTAAAAAATTTATAATTCAACTTAAAAGAAAAATGGAGATGACCTTTATACGACTTCTAACGCGTTCGTCTAAAAAAAAAGGCTATTTAGACAAAATCGTCATCTTCAATTTTGAAACCATTCGTTTCTTGTCTGAATTATTTTTTCTCCTACAATAAATAGTTTAGATTACAATTCTCCACGTGGGACTTTTGTTTTCGTTTGACACGAAGCGTTCGTTTTCGGAACAGGTTACTCACGAATTATCCGAATACTCGACTGTTTAACGGTGAAATATTCGCGGGTAGGGAAATTAGGGCATCGTTCGCGTTAATCGTTGTAACAAGGATTACTCAGATCGTACAGCAGATTGCACGGTCGATCGAGCGCGAGGAGACAAGCTTAAACCGCGGAGAGCATAGTTAGCAAGGATCGGTAGGAGCAAGATCCGCTCGATGTTACGATTAATTAACTAAATGCACACTGGCTGGCTCATTATCGTTCATTTAATAAAGTCCACCAGGCGAAACTTTGTCGCCTTTGTTCCCGGCCTATTGTCTCCGCAATCCTTCCACCGTGAAGTACCATTCCATTACGCCGCCGTCCTCCACTCTTGTCGGGATCCGGGATTCATGGATCCAGAAACTCCTTTGAACAGAGCAACGAGCACCGATTTTCGCCAAGAGATCACTCGCTCGATCGCCCTCGTCGTTCTCATTCCAAGAATCTAGGGTCTGCGATCTACCGTTTCAAAAGTGTTTTCTGGAATATTACAATTAACTCTTTTGAGCAGACTAATCGAAATTGGACTACTTTAAGTCGTCTTCATTTCCTAGTCGGTGAAACAGTGACTTTTTGCCATAAAATTTTATTAACATGCAAACATTTGAATCGATAGAAAAGAAATTACAAACGCGATCGCTCGGTACCAGACAACGCCACTCCTACCCGAGGTCTAGTCCACGCCCCCTCGCGAATCAACCAATCGCTAATTTTCGTTGCATTAGCGTTGCATCCGAAGAAGCCCGATTTTCTGGGTTACCCCCGCTGAAATCACTTGAAAAAAAAAAAGAGGAAAGAAAGAAAAGAAAAGAAAAGATCCGCCGGCTTTCGAGACCGATTTTTCCTCTTTGTGAACAGCACGAATCCATCAAACCAGATGCATCGAATTAATAATCATTTCCTCTCTCCATTCCGCGGCAGAGAACGCTACAACCACCTGTTGTCCAATCCAAATGATTCTCTTCGGCCCATCGCGCGTATCTCAAAACCGTTTTTAACGTTCTCGCTGAAAGA